>VNJM01001524.1:0-460204 GCA_008042475.1 Drosophila kanapiae | reverse complement strand
TCTAACACTGTTTTTCGTCCTGATCTTGTTAAATTTTTTAAATTTTCAACTGTATCGTACTTTTTTACTAAATTGTACATCGTTTTTCGAGAGATTTTATACATCTTAGCTATTTTAACTGCAGAGGTACCGGTTTTAAACTTAGGTACTATTTCAGCCCGGTGCTCAACGGTTAACTCCTTTGTTTTCGGCATTTTAGTAAAAAAATGTAATAGTTAAATTATTAAATTAAATTCTCTGTAAATTAATGACGATAATCCGAAAAAATTAACCGGCACTTGTCACTTAAAACCAAATACTAATGACGAACTTGCGTTGTGTAAATACTTTTGACGCAAAGAAAACGTGTGTAAATACTTTTGACAACTGATAAGCATCAATTCATATGCGTATATTTTTTTAGAAAGAACGGTTATTTCTTTAATTTTCCTTTCATCTGGCTATTCGTAGTTGAGGCTTTCCAAAAACATTTTCTTTTTTACATTTCACCCTCCCCCCCTCGCTGCAAAAGCCGCCGTTTGTGCAACATGCTGAAAAATGCACCTTGTGTAAATACTTTTGACTAGGATTGTATATATATACATTGGGCTTGGTTTTATTTTTGCAACAGAAATACAAAATATCAATAATAATAATAAGAAAACAATGAAAACAGCAGGCAGGGTCAATGCCCGGCTGGAGAGTCAACTAAATAATGATTCGTTATGTGTGTCATGGTGAGAGGAGTGAGCTGTGAGGTGTGGGCGCGTATATAAATTAAACAATGATAAGCAATGCCTGGATATTCCTCGAGCTCAACTCTCGGCTCCCCCTAGGGAATACCCACATCTTAATTATAGAAATTATACATTATATAAAAAACCTAAAAATATGTTCATTATAAACTTCAAGTCAAGGTCCCCGCCCTATGTTACCTGATTGCCACTGGGGGAGCTGGCCTCGCTGAGGGTGGTGGGTGCCTGGCCCATGTAGGACTGGAATGTGGGCCCACCACCACTGCCATTGTCCCGATGGCCAGCGCCACGGGTTGTGACCTTCTCCTGCAGCGAGTTGAAGGTCTTCGATAGCCAGGGCTGCCAGCTGTTGCGGTTGTTGGTCTGCAGCTCACTGATCGTGTTGCTCAGCTGATGATTAAGGTCCTGGTTCTTGCACTCCGCCTCCACTTGGGCAAGCTTGGCCTGCGCCAGCTCTAGCTCCAGTTCGCGGATGCGCTGCGAGGCGGCGTGTAGGGGATCAAGCGGTCCCAGTGGCGCCTCATTGGCATTCCGCATGGCATCCGATTGGTGCATGGAACCGAAACCACTCGAAGACTTGGCGTTGTCATTGCCGCCGTCAATTTGCTGCAGGCAATTCTGGCACTTGGAAACCGTGTGCTGAAAGGGGGAGGATTAATCAAAACACTGTAGTTCTCCTGCTCTTCAGCTTGACTTACCATCACCTTGCCCAGCGTCTCGCTGAGCGTGTTCATGTCCTGCTCCTGTCGCTGTATGATCTGCTTATACTCCTGTATAATGCCCGTGTGCTTCTTCTCTTTCTCCACGGCCCGCTCCTTGGCGCCGGACAGCTGCTGGGCCAGGGCCTCGATCTCCGCCTGTAGCTTGCGCCGCTCCTCGCCGAAACGACTCTCGTAGATCTGTGCCTCCTTCTCCAGCCGCTCCTTGTGCTGCTTCTTCAGCAGAAACTCTTCCTCGTACTGCTTTAGCTTCTTGATCTTCCGCTCGCAAGCCTGCTTCATTACCTTACGCGCCTGGCTGGAGCTGCGGCACTTCTTGGGCAAAGTCACCCGGAAATACTTGAGAATGCCCTCAAAGTCCAGCTGTCGCAGATCAGACTCGCAGATGGACAGCAGAGTCACGGCCACCTGGAAAAGCACTGGCAAACCGTCCAACAAGAACACGTCCAGGACGTGAAAGACAAAGCACAGCGGGAAGCGGGCCGTGTATAGGGTAAGGAACCACTGGGAGGCGTACATGTGCGTCTCAATGCCGCAGGCCGTAAAGTGTTCATGGAGCTTGGGTAGCTGGTCCTTGATCAGGCGCTCCAGCTGATAGAGGCGCAGGTATAGAACCTCGAAGCCAGCCTTGTACAGATCACGCAGCCCGTAATCGTACATCAGAGCCACCAACACGCAGAAGGCATCTTCTTCGGGCATCTATAATAGGATTCCTGTAATCAAACTCGGAGAGAGGCCTCGCAAATCCTTCACTTACGTGGAGCAGCAGGCTGGCGGCGATAAAACTGAGGCCCTGACAGTAGCCAACCTCGCTGTCGTGCACCGCATAGGCCTTGGACACCTTGAAGAGGGCATCCTGACCCGAGCCGCCCGTCTCCTTGAAGCATTTGTGCGCCGGGAAAGTGCGATGGATGTCCCTCTGAATAACTGTCTCGCATTTGGTTTCCTTTCGAGTGAATTTCCCATTAATTTTCCGTCTTTCGAACTTGAACTTTAACTTACTTTTGTGATGAGGATCTTGTACATGTCGTTCATCTCCAGCTTGCCCTCCACATTGGCCAGTTTCTGCCAGATTTTCTCGCGCAACGCCTCCGGCACACCCAGTCGCACTAAGGGCGCCAGATTCTTGGGCCTCTTCTCGCCATCCCATTCGCGTAAAATGGGATCCCACTCGTCCAGGGTGTCCTGCGAACAATCCTTGGACACCTCGCCCGTGCCACTTAGCAGCGGTTCATCTCCATCGCTGCTGTAGTCCGTGGGGCAATCATCCTCGATAGAGGCTATGGACGAGCTGCGCACAATGCGCGAGAGATTGTTCATGCCCAGCTTCAAGAGCGATGAGGAGGAGCTCTGCTGGTTGTTGGCCGCCTGCTCGGTGATCTCCTCCGAGGGATCGATGCTGTTCACCTTCCAGTTGGACTCGTCGGTGCGCTTGAGATGCAAATAGAAGCGCAGCGTCATCGGGCGCTTGGACATAAAGTGGTCCATGATGCGCATCTCGCTGGCCGACTGGATGGTCACTGGGGTCTCGATGACGAATCGAACGGGTTCCTGGATACGTCGCATCACAATATCAACGGCCACGGTGAGATTGGTCTTGGATGACTCAAGGTTCAGCTGCTCGAAGGCCTTCTCCTGGGCCTTCCACTCCGCCCGTATGGCGTAGGGCAGCGATGAGTTCGGCTGCGAGTTGTTATCCGCCTCAATAGTTCCCGCTGGCGAAACATAGCCCATGCTGTGCATATCAATTAGATGCATATCCTTCTGGACGACTAGCTTTCCAGGAGCCACGAGAACTCCGAAACAACGCTCGATATGCAACGGCTGGAGGATGTTCGAGGGCGTCTGCTTGACGGTGATGCACACCTCCTTATCCGTATTGGCGCGCAGCTTGAAGCATCCCCGGTCCCGGGGAACGGCAGCATACGAATTCTTAGCCACCCGTTCGCGTATCTCCAGGGAGACAATAAACTCGTAACCGGCCGTATTCAAGGGATTGCCGCTAACGTCCGAAGTCACCGAATTGGCCATGTCCACGGCTGAATTGAGGCTGCAGCTCATGCTGGCCGGATACGTCTGGAATGCCTTCTGGAAGCAGGCTGCAATCGGGAGAGTTTACAAATCAATTAGCGGATGAAATCACGCTCTGACTCACCGCTGACTTGGTTTACAGCCTCGGGGATATGGCAACGAAAAACATGGCACTGGAACAGCGCATCGCCATGCAGCCACGTGAAGGCGAAGCAGCCATTCTCTGCGGTGTCCACGGGTCCACGGTAATACAGTATAATGCTGGATATCTCGTAGGTGGCAATAATCGTATTGCTTTCCGCATCGTGCAGTCTGCAAGAGTAGCGCAAGTGGTGAGTCACTCTAAAGGATTTCGAAAGGCTTTACTCACACCACCAAGCCATCGGAGCAGTTGGGAATGCTGACGGTGATCTTGAGGCCCACCGACTTTGAGCCGCTGTTTAGCTCGCACATAATGCGATATACCTCGCCCTCGGATTTGGGGGCATTGATGTTGGCGGCGCCCAGGTAAGTGACGCCCGAGAATATGGTGCAGCCCTGATCGATCTCTGAAACTGTGCCCAAGGAAAGGAGGGTTATTTTAAGGGTGGCTTGGCAGCACACTTCACCCTAGAAGTCTTTCGGAAATAGATTCTCTTTAATTCAGTATTGTGCCAACTCACCCTCTTCGTCTGTGGTGTCGCCCGGCTTCTCCGGCTTCATGGCATCCTGCTTCTCCTCCACGCAGGCGGGACTCGCATCGATGCAGTCGTAGAACACCGAATGGCCGACTCTGTTCGAGCTGGATGCATCGTCCAGGGTCTCCTCGCTCTTGGGGGAAAACAGGGTGCATGGGAAACGCATCTCCGGATCGAGAGACCTACCGCTGGAGCCTGTTAATGGCAAGGTCAGGGACTTTTGCTGGTGACTTGGGAGACGTAGTTGCGAGCTGCTCTTCTCCCCAGCGGCGGCGACGACGACGGCGGCTGCAAGCAAATATGTTAATTGACAATTGCCCCGTCCGATAAAAAGTAACAAATTGAACGGACTTCAGTCGGTGTGTGCGTGTGTGTGGAGTGTGGAAAGTGTTATGGGGCTTGTTTGTCGATTGTTTCCATGACAGCGTAGCAGTAGCACCGAGGCTCTGCCAGATAAGATTGCAGCTGGCGGGCTTAGTAGCTCTAATAGCTGTATCGAATGTATCCACAGTCCGGAGCGTTGTTCTCACCCGCTCTCTGCTGCGGCCAATGTGTGCACAGTTGGCGGCGGGCAGCGCAACTGAGCTCTTTTCCAAGTTACTACTGCTACGACCCACAGTTCTCAGTTTACTTCCTCGCTCTGTCGTACTTACCTACGCCACGCTCCAGTTCTAGATCCCGCAGCGCGTCCGTCATCTCGTGCTCCATGTCGCTTAGGTTGCGATTGTGGGCCATGTCTAGGGTGGGCGAGCGATCGCCTCCGCCCTCCGGCGAGGACAAAGCCAAAGCACTCAACGAAGTGGGCGGCTTCTTGACCGGCGCCTCCTGCGTCTCCTTTGGCTCCTGGCTGATCACCCTGCGATTCGTTCCGGGCTCCGTGGGACTGGCCACATTACTGTCCGTGACTATTTCGTATTCGCCGCTGGTCGTTATCGAGGACTCGGAGCTCTTGGTGCTCAGATTATCGTCCATCCTCAAGGTTGCTGTAGGTCCGGACTTTGCTTTGTTTCCTTACGTTGCCCGTTGTTTGCCTTTGCGTTTTGCCTACTTCCCTCTTCCCAAGGGCCTACGAATTGCGCATTTTCGGGACAGACGAAACACACAGAAATCAATTATTGACGCTTTTTTTAGATCTCAATTAGGGGGGTCTCGGTGGCTTTCAAGTTGCCTGCTTTTCAGTGAAGTCGCATTGTTGTTTGGCTTTGGTTTCGCTTTAAATCGATGACGAATCGGGACAGTTTCTTGGGTTTTTGGGGGCGTTGATTGCGCCGCACACACACGCGCATGTATGTCACACAGTGCCCACTTTCTGCGGGGGCAGTCGGGGATTGGGGTGTTTGTGGCGCTGTCGGTGGGGTCGGCGGGGTCAACAGTTTGCTGCCGATGCGATTGTGATCGGATATCTATGGATTTTTCATTCACTGGCGAGTTTGCAATTGTATTTTACGAGCACTTCCGTCCTTTTTGTTCAGTCAACACTCCGTGCCACTTTATTGCATTGTCTTGACCCCGTTTTGGGGGATTTTTCAAGGTTTTTAAGCGAATTTTCTGTGATTTTCCTTCTGTTTTGTTTACATATTTTTTTGTCAGTGTTGGTTAGCACAAGGGTCGAGTTTTAGGGCTGACTATCGATAGACACAACAGCTGTTCGTCGTTATGCAGTACTCTTGACACTAATGTTGGACAACAGTGTGTTTTTTAAGGATCGATACGAAAATATTATAATTTCGAAACTTAATACTACTTTCGATCAAAGCATTTACCGAGGAATACACTTTTTAGAAGCGAAAATTATCTAAGTTGTATATCAGTATTTATTTTATAAGCTCTCTACATTTTGCTGCACATATACTTATTCCATTTATAAATATAGGAGCTTTACACATCTAACTTTATGTTGCTTTTGAAAAACAAAAGTGTTTTAGAAAATTCGCAATATAAATATATTTTTGAACTCGATTTTCAGAGATATCGAGTTCCTGCCATCTCTCCCGATACCACTGCAGGCACTTGGCAACACTGCCCAACAACACTACCGCGCGTGCAGGAAAAAAACGTGCGTGTTTCTATTTGTATAATTATTACTAAATTCCGCGTATTCCTGCTACCGAGACACACCCCCCAAAATGTGGCCGCGATTTGGCATCAAGATTGGCAACAGCACGCTGTGCATCGCCCATGTGCGCTCTGATGGAAAGGTCGAGGTGATCGCCAACAAGCAGGGCGACCGTGTGTCCCAAGCCTGTCTGCTCTGGGATGGCGTCTCGGAGATCGAGTGTGGGCTCACGGCCAAGCAGAAGATGGCAACGAGGCCGCGCCAGGCGGTGGCACACAGCTTCCAGCTCCTACAGCCCAAAGAACAGATCACCGAAGAGAAGCTGACGAGCGCGCTAAAAGAAATCCCATGTGACTTTGACAAGGAGGAGCTGGTGTTCCGCATGGAGCACACGGTGCCGTCCGAAAAGGAAGACCAGGACGACAGGGTGGTGACCAAGGACCTCAGTGCCTATCAAGTGACGGTGGAGCTGCTGCGCGCGGAACTCGAGCTGGCCCATCAATACCACACGGATGCGGATCAAGCGCCCATCGCCGTTATATCCATACCCAGCTACTATCCCGCCCCGGCCTTCAAATTGCTAGCGGATGCCGCTCAATCCGCTGGCTTCCATGTGGCCCAAATTATTGCCGAGCCGACGGCGGCCGTTTTGGGTTACAGGATCGGTGAGGAGCAGCAGGAGCAGCGCCGCCATGTGCTCACCATCAAGTGTGGCGGCCTGTACAGCGACATTGCCTTCTATGCCGTCCAGAACGGACTCTTTGTCCAGCTGGCCACCTTCGGACCCTTTCCCATCGGTGGCCGCCAGTTCACTGAAGCCCTGGTGCAATTCATCTGCGAGGAGTTCCGCCGCAAGTACAAGCTGGATCCGCACGAATCGCGCCGCTCGCTGGCCAAGATCCGCACCGCCGCCGCCAACTGCAAGCACATCCTGACCACGCTGCCCTCCACGCAGCTGTACATTGACTCGCTGATGGACGGCGTTGACTTCAACGCCCAGATGTCGCGCGCCCGCTTCGAGAGCCTCATTCAGCCGGTGATCAACAACCTCATCCAGCAGCTGGGCGAGTGCGTGGAGCAAGCGCAGAAGCAGCATCCGGGACTGAGCACCATCGATGACATTGTGCTATTGGGTGCCACCATGCAGATACCCAAGCTGCAAGCGGCGGTGGGCGCCCGATTCCCCGACGCCAAGCTGCACAACAGCCACTCGGCGGACGAGGTAGTGGCCATCGGTTGCGCGCTTCAGGCCGTGTGCCTTCTTGATCCACTCGAGCAGCAGCTTCACAAGGAAGACGAATGTGTGGTAGCCGAAGATGATCTGTACATCTGGCATGGGAACGATGAGGCCAACGCCAAGTTGGTTCTCGGTAGAGGCAGTGTCTTGCCCGCCAAGATACGGATATCTTTGCCGCAGTCCGGTGAGGGACAGAGCGATGATGGGGGAGACAACGCGGCGGCATCCTTCAAGCTGCGCGCCGGCGAGAGCGAGATTTTGGCCAGCCTGCCGGATAGCACGACGCCGGAGGATGGTCTCTATCAGCTAGAGATCGAGGTGGACATTGACGATAAGGACAACAAAGGCAACGTGGTGCCTCTGGTGCGATTGCGCTGCATGTGAGAGCCGGCCTTTGATCCGGACCCAAACCGCTGTCGCCTAGTCTATTTATTGTTGCTAGCCTAATGATTATGATACAAAAACACAAAATAAAGATAAAGCTGCAATTGATTTACTAAGAACTTGACTAACTAATCCAGAGGCATACCAACGGCTACAATGGGTTGTACACTTACAAATATGTTCATGTGCGAGCGCTCTCTATCTAAAACTTGAAATTAAAAGAGCGTTAAGACTGAGAATACCGAACCGAAGAATAAATCGACAAGAACTGATGTGTGTTTAGCCATTTTTACTTTCATATCTTATAATTACTCTTAGACTTCAATATTAAATCCAAAATTAATTCAAAACTGCAGACTGGCAGCCTTGTGGCTGCGCTCCAGCTTGCGCAGGAATTCCTCGAAGACCACCACGCCCTTGAACATGCTCGTCTTCTTGTGGTCCTTGATCCGGCTCTTGTCCTCCGGCGCCTCCATGTAGCTCTTGCTCTTGTCATCGAAGGCATTAATCTCGTGGAGCAGCTGGGTGATCGTGGGCACCGTGGTGGGATCAAACTTGGCCACAGCACTCACGCTGAATGGGACGCAGACCTTGCCGGTAGAAGGATGAATACAAAATGGGGCTTTCAGCAAATGGTTGAATCCCCGTGTTACATTGATGTCCAATCGAGGATAGAGCAGTCCCAGCTGCATTTCCTGTGCTATGTTCTTGAGCTTTCGGCTCCACGCACTGGCCGTGGCGGATTTCATGGAGTTGGAGTACTTGACGAAGCTCTCCCACACGAGACGCGAGTGGGCGCCGTCCTCCAAGCTCTTTTGCAGATAGGACTCTAGTTCGGCGCGAGGTCCTTCGTCGGGGATCATTTGGAGTAGCTTGGTAACTCCCTTGGGTGTGCCAAACAGATTCTGATCTTCTATGATGATCTCTTCAAACATGGGCTCCACGATCTTAAGGGCTCGCTTGAGACTGTGATGCGTCCGCTCCCCCAAGGGGCATCTGGGCGAGTTTTTGCCCCCAAAACTGACATAGGAGATGGCGTTCAGGTACTCCGCCACGGCGTAGCGGCCACGCCCGTCGAGATGCCTTGCCTGGTGATCGCACACCCAGCAATGGATGCCTCGCCGCCCGGAGAAGACCCACAGTATGTGCTCAAAGCCGAAGTCCTCGCGCAAGGCAACATCCAAGATCCTGGCGGCCAGCACCATAAATTTCCAGCACTTCTGGCACACTTCCGCCTCGGAGCAACAGGTACGCACCGGATCGTAGTCGGTCATATCGATATCGAAGACGAGTTCGCGTTGAACTGGAATCAGTCCTCCCGGAATGCTGCGAATATTCTTGGGTCTGGTGTGCATAACGGGTCCAATATCCAGCTTGATGGGTACCTTCAGGCATATCTCCTTCTCGAACTCCGCCTGGCTCTCAAAGCAAAGGTATCTCAAGTATATATCGTCGTGGAGGGTAAACGAAATCTCACGGTTGCAGAAGATTCCGTCCTCAGCTGATGAAGGAGGATTAGGATTAAGAGGAGCAGGATTTAATATGGAAAGTTACACTTACTTAGTCCATAGGATAGCCAGCGGTAGAAGGGCTGGTGCGGAAAGAGACGCCTGTAGTAAACGGGCAGCATGTCCATAAGCATTTCCCGATTATACTCTGGTACCGCCACCGCTTGCTGCTGCTGCTGAGGCGCCACATTCTCCTGATCTGTGTTTTCCTCGGGCATTTTTAGTGACTGTAAAAAATATATTTAAGACTATGAATTAGTTGAGTTAAATAAAGTAAAGTTTAAGGCAAAATGTATCAGATGTGCCACATAAATTGCTATGGATTAGAAGTATCCATAGGCAACAACATATTTTAGAGTCCTCATTGTTGTTTATTATTATTATTTACTATTTGTTGGGCACCATTTTAATTGGATTCAAACACTCTGCTATTCCCAATCCTCAAATAATGAAACATAATTATATAGCTGATCCCCCTCCACTAGCTTATTATATTGTTATTGTTATAATTCCACAAAGAAAGAGCAGTTTCAAACACAACCAGAATCTGTAAAATATTGAAAAGCCATCAGAGTTCTTGTCGAAACCTTATATTTATATATATTTTTTTGTTTGATTTTTTCTTTTTCAAAGAGAGATACACGATTGGAGCTTACGAGTTACTGAAATATATATTAACGACATGCAATTGTTAAAAGTACGAGGCTAATTAATTGTCAGTTATGGGTCGAAACAAATCGAATCGAATCGAGCTAACACAATGGAATACCGCTGAATGGACCTGGTCAGAGAGTTCGTCCGATGATTGGCTTAGCTTACGATAGAAATATCTACGTGTATTATGTATATATATATTACTATATAATATATGTCTCTACTTTACGCCTAGGTTAGATCATCGTTTGTTGTAGCTTAAAGATTAGAACACGAAGGGCGGCGAAGGTGTCCCCTTATCATCAGCATCATGGAGCGGTGCGAAGGAGACCCAGCTAAAATCCCGCCTCTAGGCCACCGTCAGACGGATGTCCTGCATCTTGTGCTGCTGCCAGGACTGCGCCGGCTGTCTGGGCGGTGCAGTATTGTACAGCGTTACTGAGGCAATGTGACTGTTGGGCATCACCTCGAAGATCAGGTCCTGGTAGCCGTAGCAGAAGGTTGAGCCGAACGGATTCGCCGTGTTCGTCGAACTGGCCCGATGCAGCACCACCGGCCGCTCCGAGGTGGCCAGCGATCCGCTGATCTCGTCCCACTTGGTGTACGCGCTGATGTTCACATGATCCTGCTTCGTGGGCGTCACCAGGGCGTGGCCACTGTCGCTCATCGACGGGTGATCCGCCTGCAGCAGGAACTGGAACTCGCAGCGATGATACATGTTGAAATTGAAGTGTCCCGGATAGTTCGTGTGCAGGATGAACTTCTTGCAGGTCTGCGTCCTGGCGTCAAACAGCACATCGATGCCCAGGGTGAAATAGTTGAAGAAGATGTCGCTCCGCTTGCTCTGCGCCTGCCGATTCACACTCGAGCTGTGGATTTTCATCTTGTCCTCGCTCTTGAAGAATATCCGATTGGGCGCACCCAAGCTGGTGGCCACATCCTCGCAGCTGTCGCCGAAGAGCAGCTCCCGCGTAAAGCACTGGCGGCGTGGCTCCAATGCCCGGCCGGATCCCTCCGTGAAGAGCTTCAGTTTGAGACCCTTGGTGTGGCCAAAGGAGGTGCGCAGGACGCTGGCCGATTCCAAGTACATTTGTCGGTGATAGCAGGTGAGTGGCAGCGCTGGTGCTCTATTCTCGGCCACATTGCTCCCCGCGTACAGCGACATCTTGGAGACCACGGGCGAGGCGCCGTTCAGGAAGACCAGGGAGCCCAGTCCGTGGGCGTAGCCCGAGTGCAGTTTGCTGTCCACCGGAAAATAGAAGCTTAGCCCGCGGAAGTGCAGGGCGAAGAGCTGCTTGGCCGCATCGTAGACGCCCGGATGTGTGGCTCCGAAGGAGTGCTCAATCTGCTCGATGCTGGGCAGGACTTCGGGCGAGTTGAAGTAGACGCCGCCGTAGCGCAGCTTCACCAGCTTCATGTTGAACACCTCGATTGTCTTGAGACGCTGCACTACCGGATCGAAGATCAGGCGGACGCCGTCCTGCGGCAGATTGATGATAATGTCCACGCCCAGGGGATTGGTGTCCGAGTACAGGACCTGAACGCCCTTAATGAAGCCCACCTGGGACTGGATAATGGCGATGGCCTGCGAGAAGTGCATCCCCAGGACAAACTCCCAGGCATCGCAGCCCAGCCAGTTCTCCGGCAGGATCTCCAAATCGAGCATCGTCGTTCCTCCTGCTGTTGGAGCGATCGCTGTTTGTTATTGTTTGCTTGCGCCTGCGAATATCGCCACCTTACTGACCTTGATTGGTGAAATCAGCTGCGGAATGCGAATATATTTAAGCGTATATATGCGCACTTGGTTGCCAGGTAAATAGTACTATTTATTTCAGGCACTTTCTGTTTCTTTTTTTATTTAATTGTTTGGCCTTTGTCTGCTGTTGTTCGTGGATGATTTTTTCCCTTATCTTAGGGCAATTACGCAACGCAAGTGAAATTGTTTTGTTTTGGCTCTTTAGCAACTTTTCGTGCCCTTTGGCGTAGCGTTCAATTGTTTTCTTCTGTAAATTCGGACAAAGGCAAAATGCGCAGCAGAAAAAATGAGATAATAACAAAGTCGCGACGTTGCCGGATCGTTCGCGGCAGCTGATTTGCGAAATGGCAAAACATATGGGGTGTGGTTGCACATAAAAATAAAATTTACTACTTACATACTAATTTCTATAAATATGTTATCTTTAGACCTTAACTAACTATATTAACTATTTATTACCTATGCCCTAATTACTGTTATACAGCTGGCAACGCTGGCAAGGGAAGCAACAGCTGATGCGTATTTTTCGCGCGCTTTTTATGAGAAGGCCCAAATGGGTATTTTAAACTTACTTTGTGGACTTAACAGGAATGTTTTAGACGAACCAACAGTTTTTCTAGGTTCTGGAAGGACTAAGGCTTCACTTTAAATATTTTCTTCTTTTTAATAATCTTAATCAAGGAGTATATTGATTATTTTATCGCACACCACTTGGCACCGTGCCTGTAAATAACAACTGTTTTGTGACAACTACCAGCACTGATCTCCTGTCGTTTACCAACACCGAGCAAATACTTGGCGGAATTATATGGAATTTGTGTTTATTTTCCTACTACAGCCCACTTTTCGCTTAACAATATAAAAGATATATTTAAACATCCATTGCACAACACACCTAGCTATCAGACACTTTGGACCCCATTCTCTGGGCACGTCGCCCCGCATATGGGACAGCAGAAACTGGCGTCCGTTAAAACATTGGCGCTCAGGCAGTAATAACAATAGATATGCCCACAGCCCATGTGATGGGGTAGCGTGGGACGCTCCCCGCAGAAGGTGCAGGTGGTGGTCGCCGTCATCTTCGGGGCCAGAAGCTCCACGCCTCCTTCTTTGGCCTCCAATCTTCGGCCAATTAACTGCTGCCCAAAGGCCCAAGATTTGAGCACCCTTTGCAGCTTGCGAAAATTGATGATGGGCAGCACAAGTCCGAGGATTTCCTGTAATTAACAATTGGATAAAAAGGGACATAACTAAATCCAGAAAGGACATACCATAAATCCTCCCCAGAGCAACTCGCGCGTTAGGTACTTGTATCCGATGTCCCTCCTCTGGTTATTCCTCAGACTAATGTAGTCTAGGCCCAGAAGGTAGTCCACCACTGTGGGTTTCCGGCCTGTCTTTAGGAACCGGAAGTAGTTAAGGATGTTAAGCACCAGGGCGCTGTTCTCCGCCCAGGTGATTGCCTGGCTGAACCACTCTACGCGCCTGGTGAGGCGGCGCTCCTCCCAGCTCTTCACATAGCCCGGCAGGACGGTTAGGGCGAAGTGGAGCACCAGCCGGGAAACGGTCAGCTTCTCGGCATCGTAGGCGAGGACCAGCAGCTGCTGGCCGAAGGTTGAGCATCGCTTGCCCACGGAACCAAACCAAATGGCGGACTGTATAAGCAAATCGAGCTCCGGTTGGATTTTGATGAACAGAACGGGCTGGAAATATTTATAGTTATAGTGGATACTCAGAAGATTCCTCAATCCACATGCTCACTGATAAGGCTTGTAGGTTCTCCAGCAGATTATCGCGAATCAGGCGGGTAATGTCCTTGTTCAGATAAATGGCATCGATCTGCAATGTAAACAAAGTTCAATTGTTTGCTTTCAATTCATTGATTTGCGGAATTTAAGCTCACCTGATTTACCCGCGGCACGTATTTATTTTTCTCCAGCATTTTGTTTATATTGCGGTCTTTAGCTACCTATTCATTTAGATCGTTTTTTATTTATCTGTACTCTGCCCTCTCTTATCAACAATGTGCAGCTACAGGGTTGTCGCATGTATGAAATATAAACAAGGTACAGTGCTCACTCGAAAAATGAATAACTCTGCAAAGAGACTTTCGAAAGTGCGAAAATTATTATATTATTATTATTGCTAAGAACCTAATTATATATTGATAAATAATATAATTGGTACCTATACTTTTCCTACATCGAGGCTGCCCTGTACCTCTCTTAGCTATCGATATTTTTAAAACAGTGTTGATAAACGGACAAGTAACAGAGGCGCGTAAGTTAAAACTACCAGGAAAATGAAAATTTTTTGTTTGTTGATTTATTCGCAATCAAAAAATAGCTAATTTATCAAATCACGCTACAGGTTTCTGCAACTCCAGTATTTTTGGACATTTAGGAAGCATTTTCGTGCAACTATTTAAATAGGACTTATGCAATTTGAGTCAAAACAAAACGAAACGAGGCGGCGTACAACTTGTTTGGAAGCCGGAAAATATGTCTAACTATGTCTTGCAATCGCCTTTACTGGCGCTAACGTCTCAACACGCACAAACCAGTTGGTCAGGCTCGACACATAGCCATTTTCTTGAGGAGTACAAGTTCAATGATTGGCCCCGGCTGCTGGAAATTATGGTCAGTGGTCGGGTGAGTTGTGATTTTATAAAAAGTACATAATTCACACTTTATTACACAATTTACAATTCGTTCATTCGATCTCTGTAACAAGTTTTACATTTTACAAGAAGACATAAGTATACATTACAGATAAAAGATTACAGTTTAAAGTTTAAAGATTATAGATTACAGTTAATAGATTGGTAAATTCGTCTGAGCAGGTAGTGATGACTAAGGATCAGTTGAAAGCGGAAGATACACGTAGAAGTTATTCGCTATCACAGAATAAAATACAATATACAAAATGTTAATGAAGTGGTCATGGCCACGGGGGAGGTTCCGAAGCCTAGTGAAGGTCCCTCCCCGAATGGTCCGTGGCATGTGTGTGTTTGCTGATGTCCTAATTACGAGATATGAAGCTGATTCCATGGTCGATCGATGTGGATCCTCATAATCCTCCTCCTTCTACTTCTCCTTCTTAGTTTTCTTCTCCTTCTCTTCCTCCGGCTGATGAGTAATTTGGCTAACTCTAGTGAGCATTGATCCGCTTCTTAGTAGTGATGATCGTGCAGCTCCTCATGGTGGTGCACTGGGGCTGTCTTGTGGACCACGGCGTTGAAGCCATTGTGCTTGTCGGCGGTGTAGTCGACGGTGCGAATGGAACCATCAGGCTCCACCAGAGAGTATTGGCCCTTGACGGTGTCACCATCACGGGTCTCGTGCTGGGACTTCACATCTCCGGTGTGGAAGTCATTAACTCCGTACTTGAAGGCGTACTTGGGCGGGGCCTGTAAACGAATATTAATTTATTTTTTTATTCAAAAACATATCTAATATCGAACAAGATAGAAGTAATTAACGTATTTTCTAAGAAAGAAAATAGATTATTACTTTGATTAATATGTACAATTACATTATTATCATATTAGAAGGACGACATTTTCTCAAATGTTTTCTTAATAATTTCCTATTATTGTTGGCAAACTCACATAGTAGTCCACATGCTCGTCATGCCCCTCATGCTCGTGGGTCTCGTAGTGAGGCTGCTCGTGGTGTACATGCTCGATGTGGTGGTGTCCATGGTCCTCGCCCAGGGAGATGCGCTCGAGCTGGTGGTGACCGTACTCATGAATCGGCTCTGCCTCGTGGTGAGCCAGATGCTCGTAGCCGTGGCTCTCCTCGTAGTACTGGTGCTCCAGCGGATAGGCAAGGCTCAGGCACAGGGCCGAGGCGAAGATCAGATACTAAAAGATAAAAATGGCAGGTGCATAATTAACAAACGGAGCCCAGACTCAAGACATAAGACCCAAGACCCCAGAGATCAGAGCCCATTGCCCGTAGCCCGTCTAATTGTTTCCGTTAACGAAGTGGAGTCGAGGGCCGAGTACTGCAATTAGCGGTGGCCAATTCGCGTGGGTGGAAAAGCCGGAGGAGAATCGGGGATATGGCTATTCATGTAGTGGCTGCATTTGAGGTAAGTACTTGAGGTTTTCCTCAGCGGAGCCTAATGAATTCGTAATGAATTCCTATTTGCAGTGGTCGACTGACTTTTTTGTTTGGCTTTACGTTAAGTGGTTACTTTGTGGTTTTCTGACAGCCAGCAAATACGTTGGTTAGTTCAGAGGGAGTACGCTTAGCTAATGCAAATATTTAAACTGTTTTTTTGCTAACAGGATTAGCCTAGTCAAATTTAATAAATGTTTTGTTTGTTTGTGGTTTTTTAAAAATTGTTTTTAAATGAATTGTAAAGGTTTCTGTATACTTCACAAAATGTGCTTTAAAATCTTCATAAAAAGGAATAAGTATATATATTTTTGATGGTAGAAATCGCAATTTCTTAACTAAATATTAAGCACATCGTGGCTGATTCCTTTCCTGAGGAATTCCTATATTTAAACACACTTAAAATCACATCCTTAAGCCTTTGCAAGCACACGTTTCAAACTGCATCTCTTTACTGATTCACTGATTCACTGATAGTTTTGGCATATCCTTCTAGGATATTTTGGTTACAGTTCATTCTTCACACTGATTATTCGATATCCTTAATCCTTGGCTGCTGCTGCTGCTCACCTTGAAGGCCATTTTAGTTTGAGTTTATTTGAGTTCGCACTTTGTTTGGAGATCACTAAACAAAAGGTAGCTGTAGGATGACTGCACGCAACGACTTTCCACCACTGAATAATGTGCTTGCAACCAAAATGCGCCGCTTTTATATGTTAGGAAGAAAGTGAATCGGCTGCCAGCGGTGGTTCGCTCGATCGGTGGATTGGTGGATCGGTGGATCGGCGGTGGTTCAAGCAGCGGCAACGGCGGTGGGGTTCGAGCAGCGACGTCGCCGTCTCTGGTGAGCGGAGCGTCTTTTGAGCCAAAAGTAAAACAGTTCAGGCCTCGCTGTTTGCCATTGTTTGGCGCTTGATGTTTGCTGCCCAATGCACTCAGCAGAAAACTTGAAGGAAGCTAGGAAAATCAACTTGAAAATCGGATTTATTGATTTTTTCCAAGCGAAAAATGTGTGAAATATATAACTGGAAAAGGAAGCTTTGTAAAACCTATAAATTAGCTAAAAAAGAATACCTAGAAAAAAAAAGAATGGTTGGGCTTTAGGCTTTCCAAACACTTTTCCCTTAAATGAAGTCATATCGATACCATTGTTTATATTTCCCCCAGTGCCTGTGGTCCCAGGACTCTTTGTATGTCATTAGTGACGCGCACGATGGCGTTGATAAGTCGTCATCGGCGCTGTTGATCGGCAGTTGCTGTTGCAGTTGCAACATTGCCACGCTCCGCTCTGGAGTTTGTTAGTAATATTTTTTTTGGAATTTTCGTTTTGGCCAAGTCTCAGCCTATTTGCATTGCAACTCCACAACTCCACGGCGGAGCTGCTGCTCTGCAAGTACGCTCATTAAACGCAGTTTGACCCAAATTTTCGGCCTGATGATTTCTTTCGTGGCTGCTGCTGGGCACAGCTTTTTCGGGGCAACCTTCTATTGCGGCAGCCTCCGGTTAATCGTTTACTTTTAATGCGCTGATTTCGGTAAATCTTAAATCGTAGATTGTAGATGGTAAATGGTAAATTGAATTGGACCTGCAGGCAGCCCAATATAATGTTGTAATACTTAATTGTTCGGCATAAAATCGAAAAAAACAGAAGTATTGTTCCACATACTTGGACTGGCCTGTGGTTCGGAGTCAAAGTTAAGTGCCACAATTGCATTGTTGGAGGGGAAAATTAACCAATTTTTAGTGGGTCTTTCGTCAATTTGCAATTGGATGATGGCGCTAATTAGGCACCGAAGCGTGTAGCTTTTTGATTTGAGGGTTCTCACCTCGAAGGTTGCGACTGCGACAGTCGTTTTGTTAAATGCATTCAAGTGACAGAAAGGTATTTTGCTTTTCGTTAACATAAAGAGCTGATGTAATTTGCTGTAATAGGAACGAATATCAAGGTCGTTGACAACAACAGGTGAAATAAATGGACCTATTTGAAATATTTATAAAGCAAAATCATTTCATATCATTGCCTAGTACCTATAAATACAAAATATATAAAGCAATGTAGAAAACTACCGTCCACTAAACTCATAAGAAGAATTGTAGTTCGAAATAGTTGTATAATTTATGTACACATATTGTAATAAATAAGAAACATAAAACATAAGAGTCCTACGCTTACTCACCTCTGATGGTTAGTCGACGCTTGAACAGAACTGATTCGATTAAAATTGAATCCTTAGTGGTTTTTAATTTATTTTCAACATTATTTAAAAAATATTCTTAACTACTTTGGCCTTGCAACACTTTCTTGTGCACTTGGACTTGTTAAATTGTAGTTTTAACACTCTTAACCGGTGATTTATTCATCTGTATCTGTCTATCGATTTAACTTACCATAGCTTTCAAATTTTAAGGAACACATTAAAATAAAATATAACTTTCTTCTCTTTTTGCTCTTTTAATATTGTTTTTATTTTCTTGGCAAATTCGTTTAAATTTTCCCATCCATCTCACACCATACACCTCGAAATTTCCTGCCCATCATCCACTCACTCAACCCATTCCATTCCCATATCGGCAATCTAGTTCATAGGCAAGTTGTTTGCCAATAACTCGAGAAATTATTTGGCTTGGATGTGGACGTCGTCGTGCAGTTTGGCGCAACCACTTTGCATAGCCCCGATTCACAGGCTCGGCAAGATGCCATAGACGTGGATGTGGATTTGGAGTCCAATCCATTCGGATCAAATCGAAACGAAACGAAATGACATCTCGGGTTGATGTACTCTTAAATACAGACACAATTTTAATTGCTATATTATGGTCGACAACGTTTGACAACATTGCAAGACATGACAAACCGCCAGGCAGCGGATAAAAAGCAAACATTTTCAGTTTTTTTTCCACGTTGATTACCAATCCAATCCGCCACAAATCCCGGAGCAGCACAAGAAATATGGCAAATAAAATAAATGCTTAATTATGGCCCACGATTTTGGGGTCTACGTCTCCTGATTTTGTTTTTTCTTTCAACGGCAGCACAGCGCAGCGTTGGCGTTGCAGCAGGTGCAAAAACAACAACAAAATATCGCAAGTCAACATGCCACACTCGACTCACACTCGGCCGAAGTCGTCTTTGGTGCATTCCAGGTTTGAGCTGCGGCGTTTCTGCCGCTGCATTTGGCAATTCGGCGAAGCGCCGCAAATTGAACGCATTGCTGATACAATTTTCGGGCTTATATTGATGGAATTTCAAACAAGGGTACATGGAATATGGCAATATGAAGGGTAATCTTGTTAATTTCAATAGTATTTTTTCTTAAATATATTATATATTGAATGAAAGTTAATAGGAAATAGTTGCTATTTTATTTATAGCTTTTTTTTTTAGCCTTATAAAACGTTATTAATCTATTTTTACATCATATTTCAGTTGGCAAGAGAACTGAAAATCTAACAAAGTATTTCCATAGTGTATTTATTTTGTGTTATATTTTATGATTTCATTTCTTCCATTTCTGCTTTGTGATATGCAATATTTTGCGCTTTATTTCGCTGCTAGTTATCGCCTGAAAATAATTTTTATATATTTTTTTTTTCTGGCTGACTGTCGTGGTAATTGCACACAAAATTTCATTTTGTTTGCTCTCCCTGTGCATGGTGGCCAGCAGGTGTTAATTTTTTGGTTAGCCATAGTTTAGATATGCTGGCCTGGCCAAAAGTGTGGCTTACTTTTACCCAGAGCACTCTTGGCCACTCAATCAATTCCCACTCACAAAAGTGAAAAGTCAAAGCGCTGCTGCTGCTGCTGCTGCTGTGTTGTTGGTTATGCGCATGCGCGCATGTAACAGCTGCAGGTAAGCAGACCAAGCAATTACCTAGTAACTCATATTTACCGTTAGACATTTAGTACATGCATTAACTTGGCCAAAAGCAGCCGAACTGCTCCTGCCGCAACGTATTTCTGGCGTTCATTTGCGACATCGGGGCCCAAACAAAATAAAAGCAAAACAATGGAATAAAGTTTGATACACTAAAAGAAAATGGTAGGTATACCTTTTAAGGGAGATATTATACAATATTAGATGAAGAATTTAAAATATTTATCTTTATAAAAAGTTTATTAGGGATTCTTATATAGAAAATGTTTAAAAACAAGCGAAGGTTTGATTAAAACAATCTAAAATTCTCTTAAAAAAATCAAAAGGTTTTAAGATTTCTAACAAAATTAAATACCTTTTATCTTAAAATATAAACTAAAGCCTGTAATTGTAATAAAGATATAAAAAATATTACTAAAAGTACACATACTTTTTTGGAGATAAATAAAATATGCATTTGTTCTTTTGATTTTCTGAAATACCTTAATAATAATAGCTGTAATTGGAATATTTTTATAATTATTTGGCGAAGCCATTAAATCTTTGTTTAAAACCAATAATTCTTTAATTATAATTTAAAAAATCAAATATCAACCGAAGTTATGGGTTTCGATTATGGGTAAATATATGGATAATAACTTATATGTACCTCCGTCCCATTAAAGTTGCTATCTGTTTTTTAGAGTGCACCTGAAGCGATCGTTTGGCAAACATACAGCAACAATGGCTGGCAATCAGCTGCAAACTTTGACTTTTGTCTCATTGTTTCATATTTATTAGAGTCCCGGCAGAAACCTTACAACTTAACAAGCCAGCGACGCGTGCATCTTTCCCAAATCCGAAACAAAAAATGGAAACTGCTGTGGGAATTGCTTTTGCCGCCGCTGGTGCTCTTTTAATGGTTATCCTTTTATGCAGCTTGACTTACGCAACACAAAAAAAAAACAGCGATTGTGGTTGCTGTAATTGAAAATTACACTCGAAGAGCCGCCACAGAGTGCCAGGGCACCCCACGCATTCGATTGCCTGCAATTTATATTAATTTATTTGAAGGCAATGCGAATAAAACACGAATTTACTGGGGACTAGCCTCCTGGTTGGGGCATGAAATATGCGTGTGTGTGGCCAAGAGGAAAATGGCAGAGAAATATTCCGCTAATTGCGAGCGCACATTGAACTTACAAGTGCGGCTGTAGCCGCAGGCAGAAACGAACAGCAAGTGGAAGCCGTTTTCCTCCTTTCCAGCGATCATGTGCACGCGTCACACAGTGCGTATGAGCAATAAAAGTTAATCGTAAGCAGCTCCGAAAGCAAGTTGAGTCGGTTAAAATATAAACACATGTCCGCCCATTTGACACATTGATGGAAAATTATTGCTTGTTAAATGCATCGGTCACACCGTGCGTATGATAAATATTGGCTGGGAAGAAGGCGAGGTGTTTAATTTGCTAATACTATTAACATTCGATTACGGGCATTAGTGGGCCAATTACAAACAGGAAATGTTTTGCAGGGTATAGTAAATTAAAGAAATATGTAAAGTTTCGAAGCTACATTTGCTTAGCAAGACTTTCTTTTGCATTCTGCTATTTTAGGTTTAAGTGTTCTTCCAGTTTCCCATAAAATAGGTCATAATTAGACCATAGTTAGAGCAAAATTGAGAATGCTCTTGCTGTTAGAGTATCTAAGTTATTAACTAATGTATTTCCTATATATTTATTAATTATTATATATATATTCCCTAATGTAAGATATTTTCCTGGGAATAAACTCTTAAAAATAATAATTATTAAATCCAATTTCTTGAAATATAAGACTTCCAACAACTTATGAAACGTTTCAATACAATTTACATATTTTAAATAAATAATACCAATCTTATGTTCTGGGCATTATATGAATTTATTTAATTGGTAGGCAACATTTTCTTTAAAAACTCGTCACACACATACTTTTCTGCCTATTAAACATTAACCTGGCTAATCTCTGTCAGCTTCAATCTGGCATTCTTCAATATTCACTCGCATCCACAGCCGTCAGAGCCGTCAGCTTTGATTATGCATTCGCGGAGAGCGCCGTCCATGATATAACTGCCGTCGAAGCATAATCTGAAAAGCCTTTCAACGGTAACAAATAATATTCACTTGAATTCGGTGCTGTAACCAGCCGAGGCGGCAATTGCACCCGCCCATCATCCCCGCGAGAGTTGAGTCTTAAGCTTCGGCTGCTGCTGGCTGCTGGCGTTGACATAATAAATAGCCAAAGAAATTAATTAAATGCAAATTGCCAAATCACATAATCATATCATATGGCAGCTGGGACACTCTTATTCCAATCCCCTCGCGAAAGTGTGTGTGTGTGTGTGGAGCAACACGCGGAAAAGTGCCAAGATTGTTGCCTGAGACTTGTCTCGCAGCTTCGCAGCAATTTTCCAATTGATTTTGTTGCAGCTCTCTAATTGTATCATTGGACTAATCAAAATATTTACGCTTTGCATTCACAGGTCTTCGGTAATTGTTAAATATTTTAATTTCGCTTCGCCACCGAGTGCCACTGCCATTTTCACACGTTGAGGAAATTGGGCGGCGTTGCCATTGCTATTCCCATGGCGACTTCCTTGGAAAGTCAGCGCCTGTGCTGTCTCATTAATTAAGCGCCAATTGAATGAGTGTCGCCCTCTCTGTCGCTCCGCCAACTTCCTACAATGAAAAACACTATTTGTCTTTGTTTTGTTTTTTGCTATCTCTTCGGGGGAGAAAAGTAGGTTAAATACTTTTACCTTATTCGGCAGCCGGCTAATTGCTGTCATTTTTGGCATCTCGGGGTTTTGTTTTTCCTGCTGCCAGTGCCACGACAAAGATGTGGCCAAATTAACAACTTTTCAAGCGCGCCCGAACCGGATATTATGAAATTTACCTGTTTCGGCCATATCGAGATTATAAAATGGCTAAATTTATGCAACAGTCGTCGCGGCGCCGGGACTGGAAAACAGGAGCTGTTGCCAAAAACCAGCTGCAGTTCCCCCCAATCAAGTTGTCAGCGTGGACATATTTATGAAATAAATCTCTCATTTTATTGGGCTTTGCCGCAGGGACAACGCCCGCGCATCGCCTCAATGTTAAGTTGAAGTGCAACTGGGACAGGCAAGAGGCGAGGCGACCCACTGTGCGGCTACGTAATGCGCGCCCAGTTCGCTCACATTACGTATACGTCCCGCCCTAGCCGAAATTGAAGCGAATCGTAAGCACACTTTCACGGAGCCACCCAATGGTGCACCCGAGTGGTGCAAGCCAAGTCGATTGCCTCAGCAATTAGTTAATGACCGAATATATATGCCGCAAAAGAAAGAAACGAAACGTAATGAATTGGAATGGAATGAAAAGTAGCAGCAGCAACTAAATTAGCATACAATAAAGCACTCGACTGCACACACACGGCGGGTCTGGCCAACTTTCCCTCCAGAAATAACATATAATTGTAATTAAATTATGGAACTTTAAAGCCAAGAATCGAACTATCAAAGCATATCCCATAAATGAGATATACTAACCAATCCCCGGCGATGGACTTTTCCCAGCCAAGCATAAAAGTGAATGTACCTCCGATACAAATTTGTGGGCAATAAAAATCCCACCATACAAATGTAAAATGCTAAATAACAATAACAAATACACTTTAAAGTGTTTGAAGTGCTTTTGGCAGTAGATTTCGCAATGTACGGTGAGTGTGCGTGCCACAAATTTAAGCTGCCGCAATAATGGCATAATAAATCAGCATAAATATGCATCGGATGCGAGCGAGAGTGAAAAGAGCAAAGAAAGCCAAAACGAAACCGAAATCAACATGCATTTCGCATTTCCTTCCGTTTTTTTACTCGCCAATGGAAACGCATTTGGAAATTTGGAGCAATTAAGTGGCGAACCATTTGCACTTGAACAGAAACGTGATCGGGCCGATGTCTTCCTGAATGCGGGGAATATCCAGCTGTGGGAGAGCAAACCCCAAACCTAACCCGTTGTGGGCGACACAGACAGATTAACCGACAAAGGCACTTCAAAGGCGGCTAGCGACTTAGATTGGGATCAAGACTCGGCGGCACTGCTCTGCCTGCTCCAATTTGCACCCGGAAGATATTCAAAAAATGCCATGCTCACCTTTATTGCAGCCTCAATTAGACTGTGAAGCGTGTGGAATTCTTTCGTTACCTTTTTTTTCAGGTTTATGGCTAAATTGTGATCACTGGTTTTTATGGCACAAGTATTGGCGAAACGAGACTCCAATAAAAAGTGAAAGAAGCTTACCCAATCACCGGGTTAGGGTTAGGACATGTCTCTTAACTTATATTGGTTAATTTGTAATATAATACGAATCACTCTTAATCTATAAACATGTTTACCACAACATTAGACACCATTTAAAACACTTACACCGTATGATACTCTTTTTCACCTGCTGAGAAAATTAAAGAAAGCGTATATTATAATTAATTTTAGCTATTAATTAACTTTCTATAATTTTTCATCCGTAACGCCCGAACTTAAAATGTATTTTCACTTAAGTTTTGTTTTATTTAAAGACGTATTTATTTATTAAATATTTATTTATAGTTAAAAGACACTAATAGAGATAAATATTCCATCTTTTTAGATTTAATTTAAGTGAAATTCAAGTACTTTAGGCATTTACTTTGGCCTGGCTTTGCTTAGGTCTGGTATATTGGCCAGGAATTCCCTCCGATTCGCCTCAATAGTTTGCTGCTGCCAATTTGCATGGCTGGGAGTAGCGTTGTCTAGTGGCCTAGGCGGTGGCAGCTTGGACTTCGCCTCCTCCACTTGCGGAGCCTTCTCCTCATTGTTAGCCTTAGCTTTATTGTATTTGGAGCTCCCGGATTTCTCGGGTTCTGCATTTTTGCTGGACTCAGTGGGTATGGCCTTTGTGACCTCCTGATCCGCTGGTAGCTGGAAGGGAACAATGGGAAACTCCTGGGGAATCAGATTCTGCACCGGCTGAACCTTATTGGGAGTCTTGCCCTGGATCACGTCGAGCACGGCTGGCTTTAGGACATCCTTGGTCACATCGATGTGATTCAGGTCGAGACCATGCTGCTCTTTAAGCTGCTGGGCCACATGATCCGCCACGTGGGACACGCTCACATTCAGATGGCTCTTGGGATCCCAGGTGATGTTGGCAGGTGACTCCATCTTACTCCTGTCCACCAGGATATCGGGTCTCTGCGTGGGCCACACTGTCTTCAGCTGTTCATCGCCCATTTTGAAGCTGTGCATCTGGGCAGAGTAACCTTTCTCCTCATCCGCTGTGTACTGGGTGACCTGGATGACTCCATCGGGCCTGGCATAACCATAGCTACCCTGGATGCTGCCATTCACGAAGCGTCGTTCTTCCCGAAACTGTGTGTTGTGCGTTTGCGGATCATCGATCTCATAACCAAAGGAGTAAGTGTTGGGTCCTATTTTGTGCATAAGAAATTAACGAGGATTTTAATTTGATTCATTTATTTATTTATTATATTGCCTACCATAGGGCTCGTGCAGAAAATAGTGGCTCACTTTGGCTTTTTTACTTTCATTTTTCGTTGCTGTCTTGGCATAGGCTTCGCTTTTTGCTGGCGCTGGACTGGCCAACGTGGCGTATACTTTTGTGATTAGTACAATAAGCTGGGAAAAAATGAAAATGTAAGGCATATATTAAGGCGTTCAGTTGGTTGAATAAATAACTAGGAGCTTGTAAGTCAAGCTCAGATTATGAATAAATAACTAGGAGCTTGTAAGACAAGCTTAGATTATGAAAGTAGCTTATGATTTGGTTTAACTTTAGTTTTCATTTTTATATTTGCTATCTTAATATTATGTATTTCCACGCGGTGCTATAACAGTATAAAATTCCCATTACAGTAAGTATTTGTGGAACAATTTACAACATTTATATTCAATATAATAATCTATGGAATGTAGTGTTAAAATTACCAGCAGTATAAAGAGGTTATGAATTGCCTGTTAGAGGTATTAAAGGTATGAAACTTTAATTTAATTTTAATTATTAATTAATTTAATTATTTAATTATTTATATAATAAGTTCATCTTTTATATTTTTGTAAAAGGTTTTTAAGAAAATACCCAAGCTTGTTGTTTGTTTCTATTAAAGTTGTAAGTAGTTCTTTATATCTAAGTGAATTTTTATTTCTCCACTACACTGTTCCTTTCTATTATTATTTTACAAAGTCTATTGACTCTCACTTCCTCAACGTATCCAAACCGATTGATTTTATTTCAAATTCTTTAGTTTTCTGCCTTTTCCAACGCACTTACAATAAGCCAAAACAAATTGGACAAACATCCCATTATGAATACTGATGATTTTTTCTTTATAGACTTATAACATTTATTTTCGATTTTAAGTTTTTTGGCCGGCGAGTTCCGCGTACTTTCAATGGCTGTGGCAGACTGAAGAACCGAGAACCCAAATTGACCAGGAGAAGCCCTCCGGGTGGGTGCGAATCCCCATTAGAAATACTTCACCGGAATGCTAAGTAATTTTCGCATTTCTTGTTTCTTTTTTTTTCGCCTGTAATAATTATGGCCCCGTCATGCTAATCTTGCCGACCTTCGTGTATATTTCTTGAACAAACCAAAGAAAGAGGAATACATTTTGTAGATTTTTTTTAAATATGATTTTTTATTTATTTTTTTTTTTTAGTTTTCTTTTTCTATTTCCATAATAACGTTTTTCGCATTTCGTTTGCTGTTTGCTGCTGTTGTTGCTCTTGTTTTTGCATACAAATGTTTATGGGGAATATATAGTACATAAGTGTAAGGCTCAAATGAACTTTTGAGACGTGAGAGACATGTGAGAGTTGTGGTTTACTTTTCGTTTATCCTTCTTAAATGAGTACAATGATATGAATTATTTTTTTGTAGCTTTTTTCGTTCATTTTTTTCATCGTTTTTCGTTTATAATTAAGCTGCATAATGTTTATAAATACTCAATAAATGTGAGAAATACTAAATGCAAAAAATGAAACTAGATACAAAGGTGTGTCAGACTGAGAGTGAGTGAGTGAGTGAGTGAGTCGGTGAGAGAGACAGACAGAGAGAGACAGTTGAGTGAGTGAGAGTTGAGAAAGGAGGCGGAATGAGGACACGAGGATAACAGGGACAACATAGAGTACTAGCTACTAATGCACAATGACCGGCCCGACCGGGAATTCCAACACCGGTAAATCTTTTGCCATCTCCGGATATTTACAGGATATATACAGGGTACTTTCAGTGCCTGCCAAACAATCGGGGATCCCGCAATGGCACACAGTTTGGCTCTGAGGGAGCTAGCACGCCCCTTACAACAAAAAGGAGCTCTCTTCGGGGCGTGGCAGTTCGGGGATCCTCCGCACACAGTTTGGCATAGCCACTGACAAGGGCTTCCAGGGGGAATAGCACAGATAGAAAAGATATAAGGTTAAGGAAGAGGTAGAGACAGATCACATAAATATATTACAAAAGTCGAGCTGCGGAAAGTAGGAAATGGAGAAAATAAATAAAGTTCTATGTACAGAGAAAGAGAGAGAGAGGGGAAAGAAGCTATCCGCGAGAAGCCCTTCCAGCTTATCCCTAACACTATCCTTGGATTTCTCGTCGCGGGCATTCGGCGTGCAAAAGTTTGCCTTGGGAAATCGGTTCTAGTTAATCGTACATACATATATATATACAAAGAAATATATAACATTTATCATATATCATATGGGAAGAACACTGTCTCTCCAACTCCAAGCTTCGTTATCCGTCAGGGTCGTCATCCGCGATCAAGTCATTCCGAATGCCAAGTCGTTATGAATTTGCTTTGAATGTGATTTCTTGGTTTTGTTGTTGTTTTCTATTCGTTTTTCCTTCGTCCATGCCATGCCAGGATCAGCCGGGTGTCGGGTATCCGCCTCCTAAGGGCGGCCCCGTCCTAAACTCTTAGCTACGCTTACTTACAAAAGAATTCTCGTTGTTTGTTTTTTTTTTTGTGGTTTTTTGCATTTTCTGTTTGTGTTTCCTATGAAGTTGCTGTTGTTGTGGATGGATGAGAGCAAGAGGGAGAGCACCAAATGGGGTGACTGTGTCAGGCTCCTCGCTTCCTCGCTTAGTAGTGATGCAGCAGGGGGGCGTGTGCCAGGACGGGGGCATGCACCACCGGCGCATGGGCAATGATCTTGGTGGGGGCGGTCTTGTGGACGACGGCATTGAATCCGTTGTGATCGTCGGCGGTGTAGTCAACGGTGCGCACGGAGCCATCGGGCTCAACCAGGGAGTACTGGCCTGTAAATGGGGGATGAAAAAACAAGAAGATTAATATTAAATATGGGTTAGAAATATATTTATAGATTGCCTTTAATCTCCTCCGATTTTATACTTATATAAATGAACAACTCATTTTCTACATTTTCCTAAGGCAATTTCTTAAACATTTCTCAAAAATAATATAAAATATATTAAAGTATTCTCCCCAAAAAAATTTCAGTGCAGTTTACTAAAATAAATATCTCAATTATAACGATTTATCTAAGTAAATTGGTAAAAAAATTTCTTTTTAGAAAACATTAAGTTTTGTACAAAAACTTAATATAGTTGTTATTTTTTATTGCTTTTATTTACCTGTTAGAAGTATAATTTATATTACTACGTTTTTCACTAATAATTAAATAAGTTAGTGTGTGCTAAAGTAAATAATAATGATATCACTACATTTTAAATAAATAAAAATTTAATCTGTATAAACAATCAGGACTGGCTCTGTCTGAGGCTTCGCTTAATAGTTAACCAAGTTTGTCGCCTAAGTCATTTGTTTTGCAACGCCAGACTGTTTACGTTTTTAAAAGTTTCTATTATAACTGGGAACGAAATATTTATTTTGCCTTCTTAAATTCAAGTTCGTTGCCTAAGTCTTTTGTTTTTCGATAGCTAAACCAGATTAAGACAAAATTAAATGAATAAGAAATAGTAAACGGGAGAAAATAAGTAAAATTACTTAATCTTTTTAAAACTTTTCAAAAAATCTCCTATAATCTTTCAAGCATTCTTACATATTTTGCCACCTTTAAATGATTAAATTCATGTACATCTAGTGACCACTTACCCTTCACAACATCTCCGTCACGCTCCTCAGCCTGCGACTTAATGTCGCCGGTATGGGGATCCTTGATGCCATAGTTGAAGGAGTACTTGGGATAGGCCACCGGCTCGGCATGAACGGCATGGACGGCGTGCGTCAGGACGGGCGCATGATGCACCAGCGCAGGGGCATAGTGGCCCAGCTCGATGGGAACGGCCTGGGCGGCGGCGAACAGCAGAGCGATGGCAACAAAGTACTAGAGTGAAGAAGTGAGCGTCAGGATCGGAAATTTTAGTTTCACCGGGGTGATCTAGGGTTTTTTGGGTTTTTTAGGGGGGAAACGAACACACACCTTCATTTTGTTATTATTTTTTCGAGCACGAACACGACACGCGAACACGTAGCTTAGTTAAGGACGAAGGACGACTGGGCGCTGATTCCTGTTCAGGAGGCTGTTTGTGAGGAGAGCTCGAGCGAGTGAGGACCGTTAAGAGCACGAAATCGTTAGCTGAACTGATGTCTGCAACGATGACCAAAAGTATTTATATACGCGTCGGCCGTCGACGACTGCAACCCGACTGCACAAACGACGGCTTGGTGTCGGCTCGGCTCTGGTGGCTGCAGCTGCCACGGGCGGGTGGCTGGGGGTGGCCATCCATGGATGCCAGATGCAGATGCCAGCTGGGGAGTGGGGACTGGGACCCAGCCGAACCACGCATGTGCCACAACAATGATCCCCGGTCTGGCGAGAGGTGCGGCATTTGTTTCGCGGGCCGAGAAGGCGTTCGCTGCTTCGGTGACTTAGTTTCGCTGACTGTTTGTCTGCAATGACGGGGCTGCAATTGAAAGCGACACTTTTGCATTGGCTCTAATGATCTAAGCTCTTTATTTATTGATTTGCCGACATAATTACGATCGTGGCACGGCCGAAATATATATATTATTTATATTTACCATATTTACCGGTATCTGTGGCAATCAAACGGGGCGTCGTTATAATTACCACGCCAACGCCGCAAGTGCTGCGAACTGCGTACCGCATTCGTGCCACGCAATTTGCTGCCCGACATTTTTTCGCCAAACTCCAGTTCGAGTTGCGAGTATTTCCACGATCTGGGAGAACTGCGACCGGAATTTCGATATTGGCAAATAGCTTGACAGGGCTCTAAGCAAATCAAACGCGGCTCGATCAATATCAGTCGACGGCATGCGACAAATGTTTGTCGCCAAGATTGCCAGAAATGATAAAAATTGGATGGAATTCGTATAAGAGATTGTTGCGGAATGTCCATAAAAATTATGGCAAATATTTGTGCGTCTTTTTAATGTTTTGACTGTCTTTAAATTTTTTATGTTAGGCTTTAACAAAGCTGAAATATTTTATTTAATTTTTTATACGCTTCTTCGTATTATTTTCTGGCATGTTGTAAATAGACATTAATTGCAGACATAAGTCTTTTAATTAAATTTTTTCAATAGATCTTTACGCATTGGATTATGGATAAGACATTAAATATTAAACATAAAAGCTATGTTTAGGTCTTGCGTTGGCCAATATCGAATTAAGAATAGAAAATAATATTATTAAAGTAATGGAGGTGTTAATTAATAGTAATTTTAAAAAGAAATATAATTTCAATCACAAAACTTAGTAAGCAAGATTCTCCTGTTTAAAGGAGTAAAAGGTTATATAAGAAACTTAACCTAGAATACAATTCCAGTATGATTGAAATAAACTAAACGCCAACCAAAGTTCAAAGTTCCCCCTCTACTCCCAGCTTACTTAACTCTAAGAAAAAACAGTACTTTTTGACACTTTTTCAGGCAACACCCACAACAAACAAACAGCCAACAGCCGCCGCTCTGGCATGACATATCAGAAAAATATGATTGTATCTTATAAAACACATACAAGTGGCCATTAAGCGGGGACAAACAGCCGCGGGACGGGCGACTGTGCAGACTGCACTCTGGCCAAACGATGGGAAAAAACTCCAAGCTTGTCGTTTGGCGGTAGGTGGCTAGAAAAAAAAAAATACACAAAATAAAAATACACAAAACCCAGATCGCACTATAAGAGATCACTTTGGCCTGGGCCTGGCCATTAGCATGGAAAGCGGAGACAAAGACACAGAATCGACTTACATAAAACGTTTTCGGGGCTTTAAAGGCGACACATTTACACGGCTGGCCGAAAATCGCTCGAAACAATTGCCAACGAGCCGCAGAAAAAAGAGTTCGTTCCACAAACAAGTTGGCCACGTCACGATCGCACTTTGACAGAGGAGCCTGGCGGGGAGTGTTTCCCCCCTTGGAGTTCAGCGTCAGCTACAGCTACAGCTTCAGTTTAGTTGGTTAGTTGGTCAGCGCGGACAAGACAGTTGGAAAATCGCAAAATGACTACAACAGGCTTTGTCTCCGTCTCCATCGCCCTCTCTGTTTTCCTCGATCGATGTTTAGTTGCGCAATTGTCGGACTAAGACCTCCTCCACCGCCGCGATCCTCGTCTCCACCGAGGAGACATTTGCTGATCGATCGATCGAGCGAATTGTTTGCATGCGTTAATTGCACTTGTCCACGCACAACCCCGTTCACCGATCCCCGATCCCCGAAAGAAGTCGTAATGGATATCTCTGCGCTTAGCCCAAGATTTATTATATTTATGGCTGCGACTGTCGATAACTAGAACAAACATTTTTGCCTTGATTTATGTTCGCCGATCTGGCAGTTTGTTTGCCTATGTTTGGACAATGGCCCGATGTGGGAGGGTTCTCTGTCTTTGGGCGGGGTTCTTCAGGGGGTAATGGATCAATTTTTAACATTTAAACGCACTTTGCTTGGGTTTTAGTAAATTTAAGAGAATTTTGAGGGTATGTGCAGTTCAACTGTGGTTAAAAAATGAAAGGTTTATAATGTTTAGAAAGTGCTAAGGAGTTTGTATATTTAATATATTTTTAAGTTATGGAGTTTAAGGAAAGTTTTAAAATTAGTCTACAGATTACTTTATTATTTCTTTTCAGAAGTTTATTCTATACTAGTAATTGCTTAGTCGACCCAAACTTATTTTAAAACAATTTTTTTCTATAAACTTATCCATTGGCTTAAATGACTTGACAGTTATAGATTTGTGGCTTGATTTATGCAGTAGGCAAAGCGATTTTTTTGTTGTTTCTTTCGTGATTGAGAGAGACTTTGAAGGTTTTTCGGCTTGGGCATTATCTTCGACGCGAGACTGGACAATGGGCCTCGGGGTTGGTTCAATTAGAAAGTGACTGCAGTGCACATTCCACGCAATGCGATCCAAGGCGTTGCACAACGCTGCGTATGCGTAATGTGCCATAAATGGATATGTGTATATCCGGTTAACTACTTCCACCCAGATTACATCCGTTTGGGATTATGAAATGCTTGAACTTCCGAAAGCCTTTCGTAGATCCAATTACGCCTTTGGTTGAGGTGTTTTGTTAAGGTAAAAGTATTGAAAAATGCGAAGTAAATCGAAGAAAATAAAAAAAGGAAAGCAAAGCCTTAACTATATAATTTATGTGTTCATTTAAAAGCAAATAATGTTGCGCCTTGTTACTGTGCCTTGTACCTGTGCCTTGTACCTGTTTCAAAAAGAATTCTATATTTCTTTTGAATTAAATAATTCTTTCATATTTTCTTAAGCTTTATATGTATTCAATTTTAGCATATCAGTATTGACAGACTTTCAAATACTTAAGAACAAATTTAAATACATGCTGTACTCATTTATATTCGTAGAAAGAAAAACAAACAAATTTTCCTTCGAAATTCATGAGTTCCCCGGCATTTTGCTTTAGTGTATATTTTATTTACGAAATGGAACCAGTTTAATTTTGAAACCCCACCAATGTAGATGTTATATTTTTTTCTTTACGGCTTCTTAACACTTTGGCTAATTAAAACATTTCCAAGCTAGGGGGATTCTTGCACGTTGCCCGCAGACGCATGCTAACCATATTTAGCTGCTTTTGGCTGGTCTTTCATTCTATTCCGCAGAAGGGGTTGAGATTGGGCTGCGATCGGGCTTAGATCGGGCTGAGATCGGGTTATTAGTGGTTGATGAAAGGGGAGATGGGGGCTGTCAATTAGCCCGGTCCGGTTGCGGGCTGCCAGCCCAATTTTGTCGCCGGCTCAATTGTGAGATTACCGCCGAGTCCAAGTTGGTCCGAATGGCTGGCATTTCGGCATTATTACCGCATCGCGCTGGCAAAACCTGACGTCGTTTGATCCACTTTAATGCGATTTTGCACATTTGCGCGTTCGAAATTAAGCGAGTGATGAAATGGAACCGTAAGCCAAACCGAAGACCAAAGTGGATCACGGCACGCACACTGGGAAAATGTGTGTGCGCATAGATAGATCGATTTTTCCCGTGCTTGCAACAAACTTGCCGTTGACTTCGCTTGATTGAGTCCATGCGAAAATGAAAATGAAAAGAAAAAGAAAAAGAAAAACTGCAGCGAAATCGAATTGAAAATTGAATCAAAGTCGCAGTCTAAACGCACACGCTCCACTGGCCTGGCCTGGCCTGGCCGATATCCACTTGACGTTGATGTCCATGTCGATGCTGATGTCTGTCCCGGTGGTTTTGTGGTTACGTAAATGCACTTCTTACCTCTTGGACCCCTTAACCCCTGGCGAACTGGCGCCATAAGCTCGCCAGATATTTCAATTAGCGTTTTATTTAGATTTCTTACTCGTTCGGGACAGGAGTTTCGGGATTATGCAAAGGTATCCCAGTAAAAGTGGCATAATTATGCGATTTATATTTTTTAAATGGGATGATTGTGAGCTATTTCAAAAGATTATTCTATATTTAATATATAATAATATTTAGCGTGTTTATTGTTATTACGATTGCGCTTTTTAGTGCTTTCTTTGATTTTATATGTACTTACCTAATAAATTATTTAAATAATAAAACCTCTAACGCTTCTTTAGATTATTTTACAAGATTTAGTTTTTAATTTTTTGTTTTATCACAATATAGAAAATTTAATTAATTTGGTTATGTTTTTAATACTCCTTCAGTTGGGTCTGAGATGCACTCCTAGTAATCCTCGCTGCTGGACTCCTCCTGCTGACTGTGAGCATCGGCCTCCACGTAACCCTCTTCGCTGCTACCCTCGTACTCCTGATGGCCATCGCCACCCTCCTCCTCCTCCGCATCCTCCTCCCCGCCATCATCTTTTTCCGCCTGGCCCCCGCCCTCGTCATAGTCTTCATGGACCTTGTACTGACCATTTCCCTGGTGTGGAACTGCTGCCCCCTCTTCTTCGTCCGTTTCTTCAGCCTCGGAGCTGCCGTGTCTCACCTGGCTGTCCACCGCTCCGCCGGCGGCATCACCCTCGGCTCCATGACCGTGTAGAGTCTTCACGCCATCGGTGATGACCTCCGCCTGGAATCCATTGGCATCGTCGGCCGTGTACTTAACCACACGCAAGGTGCCATCCGGATCGACTACGCTGCGCGGAGGCCATGGAAAAGAAATATTGGAATTAATTTAACGCGAGACTTGATGCATGTAATTAGTGTCAGTATGTTTTAAATTAAAGTGTTTCTTTCATTAAATTAATGGTATTCATATTTTTTAATTCAACTTTAAAATGGCTTTGGAAAATCTTTACAGAAGGAAATCAGTAAAGAATGATTTCGTTATTTGAACTATACTCCTATTTGAGTGGAATGTGGAGTATTTTTGCGATTAAATTGTTCAAGTAATTTGTTGTATTATTGTATTGTATTAAAAAAATATAAACTCATTTCAGAAAGGTATAACACATCTATGATTAATAAAAAATGATATATAGTATTGTTTTCAGAACTTAAATTAATTATTTAAAAGTCCAATAAATATTCAAAATTATTTAGATATTTGATAACAATTTTTTAACTCCAACAAGATGGGCTCAACATAAGAAGAATAGAAGACTTTCCGCGAGTAACTGCGCCTATTATACCCTCACTAAATATACAGAAAGTGGCATTAAATTGCCCACAAAACCCCATATCAATTTCAGCTCAGTGTGACGCTAATGAATGCGTTGACAAGTTGTTCCCATCCCGTCCAGCGGCACCCCTCATCTTCACACTGTGCTGAGTGGACGTAGACTCACCTGTAGACGCCGCGAACCTCGTCCCCGTTGCGTGTCTCCTTTCGATTCTGCAGCACGCGCGTCTTGCCATCCTCGACGCCATAGGCGAAGCTATACTCGGGCCGGGCCACATAGTCCACGGTGCGTCCATCGTGGATAGTGACCAGATGCTCCGGCCCCGCCACCGGACCCTCGAAGCGCGTATAGGAATAGCCGACGGCATCGCAAGAGCCGATCATTCCGAGTCCGGCAATTAGCGCCAGCAGGGGCCAATCTCTGAGAGCGACGGCGGCGACGGCGCGTGCTCCTCTGCGGCGCGCAATGCGGAAGCCAAAACGGGTTCCCAGTTCACATCCATCTCGATATCCATCTCCAGCTGGGCTGGTTACGCGTCGCTTCTTCATGGCTCTATCGATTGGCCGCCGATTCTCGCATACTAAGCGTGAAATGTCGCACTTGCCCGGTATTTATATAGCCGGAGATCTTTGGGATTTGGGCGGAAAATGCCTACCATTGTGGCCACAAGCATTTCCGCGAAATTATGCGCTTCACTGGCCAACAGGCAGCAGTCAAGTGGAACTGCTGTCCCGGCTCTGGCCGGGATGTGGTCAACCGATGACGTTTGGAGCCAGCCCAGAAATTGCAGCATTTTCTAGCATTTACACAATGCCCACCACCTGACGTCATCGATTTTTATGGATGATGAAGAGATTGTGGGATGAAGGGAAAATCTCTTAAATGCCACGATCCCTGATTGACCATCGCACATCGCGGCGCAATTTGTTCAGCTGGGAAATCGCTTTAAGTGCGTTCAGTACGCCAGCTAGTTAGACACACTGCGAGAAAAGTTGTGAGAAAATAGCGGTGAGTATCAATAATATATGTAGAAATATTACAAACATATTTAAAACACATAAAATAACTTTAATTAAAAGACACATGAAGAAACTAGTTGAAAAATCAATTAAATTTCTTGTTAGTTGGCTTTTGAAATATTATTTATTGTTTTAATATTGTAAATTTGTAATTGTAATTAATTTTGTAGTTTTTTTTCCCCCTGTTTAACTGGCCAAATGATCGAACATGGAACCACCGACGATGGCCAAGATAAGCCACCACCTCCACGTTTGCGTCCACGTCCCCGGGGCCGGAGACAAGCACAGCTGCAGCCGTTGAAGCTTTGACCTTTTTCTGAGGGTCTGCTGGTAGGGGGAAAATTTACCAAAGACCGAAATATAAAAACCAGCGAAAAGGCAGCCAAAATATGGCTATTATTTTGGCTGCTTCTAATTTATAAGCGAAGCGCGCGCAGCGGCTGCCATTGTTGGCAATGGCTAAAAAATGCATATATCATTGGCCTCTGGAACTCGGCGGCAGTTTGTTGTGCACAGTAGTTAAAAGAGTCAGGGGACTCTATGCCACTCCACTGGCTATCGTGGGAAAACCAGTTGTGTGTGTGTGAGTGTGTACATAGTATATTGTAGTGTAGTTTGGTGTGTGTTGTGCGCAGAAAGCGTCGCTTAATTACCAAGATTACACAAATGCTACCACTACTGCCGCTGGCTGAGGCAACGAGAATCGCACATGGATCGGCGCGAATCTCTTTTGGCTTTTGGCTGCCATTAACGTAATTAAGACGCAGCTCGTTTGCCCTTTAGCGGCATTAGGCTTTAGCCCGACGACCACAACGACTGACACGCAACAAAATGTGTCACTGCATTATGACTCCAATGGCGCAATGCAAATGCCTGTCAGCCGGGGCATAGCCACTGTCTTGGGCTCTATTAAAGCGAAACTAAGCCACATGCCAGCGACTCATGTCTGCCTCTGCCTATACCTCCGTTGAATCTGAATCTGAATCGGAATCGGAGTCGGAGTTGGAGGCTATTTCGGCGACTGACATCGACCAGCTAACTGGGGTGTCCTAAGCAGCCGGCAGCCAGGAAAGATCTTTGCGAGCAGATAAATTGCACATGCCACTGTGCTATTACACTTTGAGAATTATATAGAAATATTTGTATATTATTTATTTATTTATAATGATTTATTGTATAAATTCATACAAGAAATAGTAAAAATACAATATATAATGTTGCCTTTGCTTACATTACAATATATATCGACTTTTCCATAAAGAGCTCTATAAATTCTTAAAGGACTTGGAAAATTTAAGCAAAGCTACTTCTTGGGAATTTTAAAAAAGGTGTTTCTCAAAATAAACAAATAAATTTTAACTTTCCAATCATATTTTAGATAAGAAACTGAAAACTTGGGCCAGAACTTAAGAACGGAAGAAAGTGACAAGCACCGCTGGTATTGCACTAGAATTCCCATCGTTGTCTAGCTTTCACATAGTGCAGGGGTTACTGATAAAAAAGAGGGTGTTTTCTTTCACAAGCTGTATTAACAAACCCCGCTTCGTGACTTGTACATGAGAATGCAGTTCTTAAGTAAAAATAAGATATTTTATACTAAAATGTTGTATAAATCGTTTTCGCTGAGTGCACATGTGTGTGCTTTTCTATGAACGATTATGTAAGGCATCTCTGTGCGCCGGCTTCTGCCCCATTTCGAATGAAACCAGCTTTGGCTTTGGCTTCGTTTTCCTTTTCATTTGCACCAACCAAGAGTGGGTCGTAGACGAGCGGAGATCTCGATCTGGACCGCGTCGTAGCCTGGTCAGCTTCCCTCCATTCCGGATTGCAACACTCAGTCGAAAGCGAGGCGGGAAAAGTTTACTCAATCAGAGTTGGCTATGGCATTTTCATTCATTTCACACACACACACACAACAGGTCGAACCAGCACATACACATACACAGACAAAACCAAAACGAAATAATACCGATAAATTGTTATAGTTCATTTTGTATGATTTAATAGGTTTCTGCAATGATTTGTTTATCTCGCCTGGTCGTTATAAACCTGGGCACCGTTTGGCGTCGGTCCACGACCTCGGAGGAGTCCGATACGGAAGCCAAGGGTACGTAAATTAAGCAAATGAAAGTAGAAATTATTATTTATAATTACTTTTTAGCGAAACCAACTAGTTCGAGGGATTTCCAGAGACCACTGACATCGCACACAAGAAGGGGTTACATCAAATGGTTCAGCAGACTGAGTCACTGCAAGAGGACTTCGCGCTCCTTGCAGGGCAGAGGGTACTCCCATTATCCCAGGAATTAGAGATCTCTTCCTTGGGTCGTGCCTCCACGGCGAGCCGATCGCATCTGCGGCAGCCGGCTTTTGGCAATTAAAAAACGGCATCTGGTGCGGAGATTAGCTCACGCCGCGCTCTTATTGGTGACCCATTTGTTTGCTTTGTTTTTGGCGCTGCTCAGCTGGGAGCCGGTTGTGCCGGCCAGGTTGCGAATGTTGGTCAGTGGAGCGATTGCCACCGCTGGCATAGGCCGGCAAATGGCTGCTTTTCCAGACTCGCTTTCCTTGTTTCTTTTCTTTTTCCAGGCTTTTATCTGGCCAAAGGCAAATTAGTCAAAATGGTAACAATTATATAATAATCTAGTTATACTCGGACGCTGTGTGCCGCTGCTGTGCACCGAGTGTCCCGGCGAGAAGTGGGCGTTGCAACGGGCTGCCTTTCACTTTTTCTGGATCGGATCGGGCCGGGCCAGCTGTGCCAGGATATATATCAAGCGGCACGATTATACAATGCACCGATGCTGGATCGGCACGTAATTAGTGACCGGCGACAAAAATAAAACTACACAGAACCAAATTAATATAAGATTTGTATTATACAAATAATTTCTAGGATTTAAAGTAAAAATTGAAATTATTAAAGCAGAACAATTGAGCTTTCTGGGAATGTACAACAGCGCAGAATTTCGTGTGGCTAAGCTACGCCCCTTCTTTGTTTATTAAGTTCGCTTTTTGAGTTCGAAATAATGAAAAAGTAAAGAAATTATACTTTAAATATAATGAAAATTCCTCAAGCTGGATTTCCATAAATTTAAATGCAATTATAAACCATTTAAAATATATTTTCGGCTCCGTGTATGGCAAACAATTGCAAACAAACTCTCAATGTTTGAATGTTCTCCGAGCTACGCTTTTCAATTGAGACATTATTCAATTTGTGACAATCGCGAGAAAACCGAAACTGAAACGAGAAAAAAAAAATCCAAGAAGACCAAAAGAGTGAACAAAAACAAGAGCTAAAAACAATTAACTGCATTTTGGCGATTTCCCAAAGCGATGTTCTAATTTTGCAACCGATGAGGAAAATGAAAAAGAAAAAAATTGCCTCGCTGGGCCCAAAGTTGTGAACATTTAATGAGCACCAAAATCGTAAACTTAATTTATATCGTTTTCTAAGCTTTTTGTCAGACGACAAATTTCGTAATTTTGCAGCCTTTGCTTTGGCTTTCCGCTGATTCGTGTAAACTGTGCCGACTGTGCCATGGAGCTTGGATCGCAGCCGGAGCCTGGTTGCATGTCAAAGGCGCATGAAACGCCGCCAGGCTGCCACAAGAATCAAATGACACTCGGCCTGGTCCATTTTCGGTCACTGGCGAGCTTCGGCAAAAAATTATCTATGCAGCTAGCTGTATGACTCGCATGATATATCCAAAATACCCGCAGTGAGCAGCCTTAATTGGCACCTCGACACTTGGCCAGGACCGAATACCTGTGTAGGTGCACTTGGACTCGGACTCGACGGACTCTGGTGCGAGATTTATGTTCTCTATCCACATTCATTGCCCAACTGGCGGTTTCGCACTTTGGTACATTAAAGCAATGGCAGTGGGACTCGTTGTGGCTTCTGACTTCTGGCTTCTTGGCAGTTGGTAGCTGGAAGCTGGCAGCGGTGCCGCTTTATGATAAAGTATTCCCGCCAATGGTCACGCAATAAATTTTTGACATGACTTACGCATGTCCAATAAGGCTGATGGGGGGCAATAGATATGAGTGGTGGCCGTTCTGCAGAACTAAGTGATCCGTAACGGTGCAACAGAGCACTTGTACAACTTTTATGGGAGTCAGCAAAGGCCACACGACGTATGAGCGATTAAATCTGAAATGATATCTTGAGACCTTGAAGGGGTTATGTTTTACTGTGATATGAATTTGACAGGCTTATATTGCATTAAGAGAGCTCGGAGCACAGGTGCTTTTAATTTCGGTAATAAATAAATAATAATAATAATGACCATATGAATTCTGTTTATAAGTCAAAATTCACCAATTTCTGGCACAACATTACCTTTTTATTATTTTAATTTAATCGAAAGTTGCCTCTATTTTTTTGTAATAATTTGTTATGCGTTTTTCCCTTCTTGCAGTCGCACCTTTATAATAATTACACCTCTGCCCCAGAAATGTCAGCGATTAGCCGGGAATTTAATTTGGCTGCACCCTAGCCACCAACAACAGACAACTTCCATCGGCGCGAAGAACCGCCCACCCTCAGGCCTATTTACATATGTTAATAATATATATAAATCCCATTTCCAATAACTCAATTACGAATGCACGCGGGCAGGTTCAGGCCTCGCCGAAATGGCAAGCAGAAACATCTGTAAATCGATTGATTGCACTCGGTCTAAAGATTGCAATTATCCAGCGGCTGTTAAACAAACGTCGGTAATTACACAGACAATCATTCAGTCAGTCAGGGAGCAGCAATTATAATTGGCGTTTATTGAGATACGGCGATAAAAGCCACCGGTAATTGACATTTAAGGCAATTCATTAACGCGGCTAACAAGTAGGGGAGTCAAAAAGCCAAAAAGCAAACAGGTGGACTACCAAAAAAAAAAAAATACAGCTCTAATCATGCACTAGATTTGGGGATGTTTTTTTTTCTTTTTGCAACTATACGGTAAAAAAATGTTGCCTCAATTTTTGTTTGTCCAATTTTTCACCGCGCACATTTGCATACGAACTGCAACGGCGCCACGATTCTCTTCGGTTCCCACCAGCATCCAGTTAAAGTCGCGCGGATTTGGAGAGCCGAGTTGTTAGCGGCAATTATTGTAACATGCGGACGGGGCTGCATAAATCAGCTTAATTGCTATATTTAAATTCTAAATTTGGAGTTTTGGCCAAGTGCGCCGTCGTCTAGTTGTGCAAGTGACACGGTCAGGCGTCAGCTTTTTCGAAATGTTATTAATGCGTAGGTTTATTTTTCGGGCAGCAAATGTAATTTATGCAAATTAATATATATGTAGATTTTATGGCCGTTGCTTGAAATCGTTTAGAATGGCTATTTAATGAGAATTTGATTATATTCATCAAGAAGTAGAGTAATTGAAGACATAACAGCCTGAGCCTATTTTAAGGCTGCAATTTTTAAATAATTTAAATCATAAACTTGCTAGAAACCTGTCTTTACAATGCTGAAATATATAGAGCTTACAAAACCAAAACATTATCGACGAAAATAAAATTAATTTCTATCATAATAGTTATTCTTTATAAAATGTATATTTCAAATTTAAATTTAAGCGTCAAGTGTTGGTAAGCGTTATCGAAAGATCGATGACAGTCGTACTTATCGAAAGAATATTATAAATGTTCTTATTCGATTGCTCTGTTTATATTCCATATTAATACTCGATAAAGTCTTCAACAAATTCTACAAATTTTTGTACATCTTGCTGTTTTGTTCCGTTAGTTTAGATTAACCAATTAGCAAATATTAAAAATATATTTTACGAAAATAAACATATTCCATATATCCGATGAAAGAAATATAACTATATAAATATTTATTTTTATACATAAATATCGATATACGAAATATAAATTCTCACATCCCTAATCGATAGTCGATAACTTCTGTCTGTGTTTGTTAATTTCCGCCAAATCCCTTGCAACGCAAAATAATTCAATCAAAAATGTCGACAACTAATGATGAAAGTTCGCCGCGCAAAAGCGACAAGGATCCTGATTTGAACGAACTGGCGAAGCAAGAGCTCCTCGCCACGGACGTAGAAATGGAACTACTAGATTCCGAGACGGAATTAAATGAATCTCATTCTCCGTCCTTAGGTAAGGCTAACATTCGGCCCGACAGCGTAGAAACCGTTATCTTTCGTCGGGACAGCACAGAGACGGTTCCTCTTCAGCGGGACGATGCTCCTAAGGCTCCTAAGCCGAACAGGGTGGACTCGGAGCCTCCTAAGCTGAGCAGCCAGGACTCGGAGCTCCGAAAGGTTGACGCGAAGGTCCGTAAAACAGACAGCACAGACAGCAGAGGTACCTTCTCCGAATCCGATGCGGAAATGCTGTCAACCAAATCGGATGGTAAGGAAACGGAATTAAAGAAGACTCCTGCTAGGAAGGAGCGACGCCGAAAGCCCAAGGAGCGACCGGCTCCCCCGGAAGCGCCACCGCAGAAACTCGACTGGAAGCTAAACCTGCGCATCTTGATCTCAAATCTGTACATGAGCAGCGAGGACCGTTTGCCCGGCGCCTGTGTGCCCAAGTGTCTGCACAACACCAGTCAGTGTGTGGACAAGCATCGCAAGTCCATTCTACCGGACGCTCCTAGCTTTTCGGCCACGCAGTCACTGCGGACGACGCTTCAGGGCCAGCACTACGACACCTTCCTGGACATCTTGGAGATAATGGTGCTGCAGTGTGTCTATCCCGGCGACATGATCTTGGAGAAGCTCATTGACATGACCATGGTTAGAGATGCTGGCTGCCTGGCTTCCTTTCACTCTATTAATTATATTAAATCTCCTTTCAGATCCTCATCGCCAAGGAAATTAGTATCAAGGAGTTGGGAGACATCTACAACAAGCTGATACGCACCTTCTATCTCCTGATCGATGCCTTTCCGCCCTGCTGGACTGCCCTGCGACCCTACTACCTCAACTTTCTGGGCGTCATAAAGCCCAGCGTACGGGGGAGTCGCACGAAGCAGGAACCCCAGAAACTGAAGTTCTATTTGGATCTGTTGGAGGAAAATCTGGCGCAGTGTAGCGACCAGGAGATCACTGAGAACACCAAGTTCTACGAGAAGGTCGTCTTCAATTACTCCGAAGAGGAGGATGCGAATATGTCGCAAGAGACTGTGTTCCTGCGTCACGTCCATCAGTACGACTGGGTGAGTGGTAAGCTGTGCCTGGACGACTTCAAGCGGATGTCGTCGGCTGTGCGCCTGGCCAGGCTCTGCGACGTGCTAAATATGCTCACCTGTACTTTGGAAATGGAGTTTTTGTCGTGGCTGGACCACAATCGCCTGCACCAGGCGGAATCGGAGTTCTTCCAGGAGGACACGAAGCCGTTTGTCTCGATCATGTTTGAAATGTCGGCCAGCATGCGGCTTACCGACATTGTGCGCCAGGTGATGCGCCTGTACGGTGTGGCGGCGTCCAGGTCCATGTATCCGGAAAGGTTACGAATTCTTCAGCGCCTTATAATCCTCGCCGTGGAGGCCTGCAACACGTCCGAGCTGAGGTATGAAGATAATAAGGCTATATACCCACATCTGGGCCCCCAAACTCGCCTGATGATCGCCGAATTCTTTAAGATATTCAAGTCCCACAATCCGAAATACATCAGCACCTACCTGAAAATCATTCCGCAGCTGGAGCAACCGTATCTCCGCTACGAGTTCACCGATCTGTTTCTGCAGATCTTCTACTTTCCCAAAAACGTAACCTTCGGACCGGAGAAGGTTTGCGATGAGTTTACTGCCCGCCACTGGCTGCGCTACAAGCCAAAGAGCGAAATCGAAGAGGACGAAGACGAGCAGTTGTCACGGGAGGATTACCTCAAGCTACTGCTCAACGCACTCAAGGACTATGACACTTGGTCGAATCTAGCCGGCTTTTGGAAGTGCCTGAAGAACAAGAGGCAAGTGCCGCAAATTCAGACGCGGACCAGTAGTCCACTGGCCACGCCGGTAGGCGTGATAACAGGCGACACGGGCAAGGTGTTCATGCTGGACGAAATGGAGGAGGAAGTGCACACCTGGAAGAAGCGCATGAACACCAAGGTGATCATTGGCCGGCCAAAAGTGACACTGCCGATCGCCAGGATCAATACGACCAAGATGTGCTTGCGCTATGGCGAGGATGTGCAACAAATCCGCTACCTGCGCCGCCTCCTTCAGAACGAGATACAAAAGGAGGAGGGGATCGATGTGACCGACTGGCTGACCTATCTGAATAATTTCCTGGGCGACGATGATCCCCCAACGCAGCCAGAGACCACATCTGCCAACGACTCAGTGGCGTCGTAACCAAACATACATACCTTTAGGGAAACTAAAGTTCAATTATTATTTATGTTATGTTTTGTCCTCGAAGGAAGCGCTCAGCGATTCATTTTTTGGCTTAGTTTCGAATAAGAATTCCATTTCATTTGCCATTTTCTCATAGGTCTTGATTCTGTATTTCTCCATTGCAAATATATATGTATGTATATATATTTATGCGGTAACTAAATACACAATTACGTACACATTTACATATATAAATACAGCTACTACGCTTGTACATACATTAATAAATATATATATATATATATATATGTATATATATGTGTGTATAATTATACAATATTATCGCGTTTTGTTTTTAAGCACTTTTTGCTTCTGGTTTGTTTTTTGTTTGCAGCTCTTGCCGTTCTCCATTTGCCTAACGTTTCTTGTCTTTGTTCATTGTATGTCTAAATTCTTTGCGGTTTTACATTTTACACACTCTCCAAACTAATCATTATAATTAGGCTCTTAAATGCTAATCTCACTACGTCACTTATTTCGTTAAAGTATATATTCATAGGCGTGGGACTGGGCAGGAAGGGGAGTGGAGGGGCGCAGCTGTATTTAATATTGGATGCCTTCTTCCCAGTGACGCCCTACAGATAGCTTCGCTAGCTTGGAAGTTTCGCTGCCCGAGCTCTGCTCACACGGACAGCTTTCGAATGCCATCGGCAAAGACCACTGTGGGCACCACTGGGTATGAAGGATCATTGCTTTGCTAGGATCGGGTTCTTGGGTTCTCTGGGGGCTGTCTTGCGTTCAATTCTCGTTAACACTACACATTTATCAACATTTATTTATTATTGTTTATTCCATAGAGGCTAGGTTTCTTTTTCGTTTGTTTAATGTAACTCCGATCGCTTTCCGGCTTTGCGATTGATTCTTCGTATACTTTTAAGAGTTTCGTGTTATCGTTTTTGTTGCGCTTGGAAATCTATAGGAACTTGATGCAGGCGAACCGAATTCGAGCCCTGCTGCAGGTTTTAAAAGTATTTAAAGTGGCGATCGATCGAGGATCGGAACGGTTAACGATACATAGTCAGTCGGGGGCGGAACCAAGGGTAACAACATGTTTGGGATTTGGGGTATAACATAAAAAGTCACGGGTTGTATTTTTAGAAAATATATTATTTTCTCTTCTTTTAAGGGGGTTTTTGTTTTCTTGTTTTTACAATTTAGTTAAACTCTCTTCTTACCTTCGCCGACTCTCCTCTCGCTCTCCTCGCTTTCTTTCGGTCTTTATACATATACGAATTGGAGTTGGGCGTTTTTTTTTTTTGTACAGAACTTGTTATCGTAATTAATTAAGAATTAATTAGTTTGCGTTTACTTCATTAACTAATATTTAGACAAGGGCTATAGCTCTTGTTTGGGGGTTGTTTCCAATCGATGCCAGGATGCAGAAATTAAGACTACTAAGACTAAATCAATTAAAATTAACAAAACGCTGCTCTTTTAAAAACTATGGCTGTTTAGGGACTACGAAATTAGGTTACTTTCAACCACTCTCTTACCAACTATTAGAATTTTCTTTGCTTGCCGGTTGCAATTGCAATTAAATAATTAAGCTAGGAATTTCTCCGTTGAAACAAATTGAATTTGTGTTAGCCCAGGACCTAATAAGACCTAATTAAAGAACACACGCCCTCGCTTAAAATCGCTTCACAAGAATCGGCCACGCACTCGACTAAGTCAAGAAGTGCGTTCAACAATGGCTCTTAATGGTTAAATGCCTAATTAAAAACAGTTTAAAAGTGAGTGTTGGATTAACAAATTTAAAATTTGAAACGTATTTTGCCACTTGGTGAAGCTCTGCCAGCTCTCTGCTTTCGTTTGATCCTCCCATCTTACACGCAATGACTTTTAGCTTTTAAATGTGTTTAGGATTTCCATCTGTTTGTTTTTTAGTTTTAATAGTTATCTAGAGTTGCTCCTAGTTACACTTTATGGTTAGGTTTACTTTTATGTGAGTAGAAGAGAGTGTGGCTTGTATTCTGTTTGTGGGTCTGAGAGATTGGATGGGTGTGCTGCTGCCAAGGTCTTTCTTCTTCTGCTGCTGGGTTCTAGTTGTAGCTTTAGGCTTAGTTTTATCTTTACGTTTAGTTCTAGGGTTTCTGTTTGCGGCTTGGATTTTGCTTTTTCTCTGGGTTTCTGTGGGAGCTCTCGCTCGGGGTTCTAAGTGCTGCTGGGTGCTCTGGATTGGTTTGCTTGGCGCCACATTTCGGTTAGCTACTTTTGAAGCGTTTGCTATACATTCATCTTGGTAAGTTCTTACGTCACACATTTAAGCCTTAACAACAACAACAATGTTTCGCTACAATTAAACAACTAACAACAACGTAAGCGTACACACCAAAACATGGCTCACTTCTGGCTCGATGATAGCTGCTCCTCTACCTCCGGATCCTCCCCTGCATCCGGCTCCGGCTCCAACTCCTGCTGCAGCTCCTCCTCCTCCTCCTCCTCCTCTGCCTCCTCATCCACATTCTCCTCCTTGAGCATGTACTCGAGGAGCAGCTCATCGACTCATCCCTCGCGCTGCGTCGACGCCGCCGCCGCTGATGTTGTGGCTGTCGTCACGCCATTCGATGGCGATTCAACCTTAATCACTCCCAGCTGCTGCAGCTCCTCGCGCGTGTGCTGGATGCGGCCCACCACCACACCGCCCATGGTCACAAAGCTGCCGTCCGCCGTTACCGTGCCCAGCTGCATTGCACCGGATAAGTCCCCTAGAGTGGCTACATTGAAGTGGTGCTGGTGGGGCGAGCCGTCCTGCAGCTGCTGCTGCGACGGAGGTTGCTGCTGATGGTGCTGAGGCGGCTGCTGTTGATGTTGCTGGTGAATGTGGTGTCCTGCTAGGACAACACTGCTGGGCGGAGGCGGAGGCTGCTGCTGGTGGTGCTGGTGTGGCTGCTGCTGCTGGTGCTGATGGTGGTGTGCCGCCAACGCCATCCGTCCTAGTCACCCCTCCTCCTCCTCCGTTTTGATCTTGACAGGAACGTAGACCTTGTCCATCACATGGATCTTTATGTGGTTGTTGAGCGTGCTGGACTGGCGGAACTGCTTCTTGCAGATGACGCACTCAAACGGCTTTTCACCTGCCACAAAAGGAATGGAAGAGAGATGGTAGATGGACTCCGGCTGATCTGGCAGTGACTACTTACCCGTGTGGATCTTCACGTGGTTGGCCAGGGTGCTCAGCTGACGGAAATGCTTGGGACAGTAGTTGCAGTTGTAGGGCTTCTCGCCCGTATGGATCTTCAGATGGTTCGTCAGCGTCGACGATTGACGGAAGGTCTTATCACAAACGTTGCATTTGTAGGGCTTCTCGCCAGTGTGGATCTTCACGTGGTTGGTCAGTGTGCTCAGCTGCCGGAAGCGACGATCGCACACGGTGCAGTGGAAGGGTTTCTCCAGCTCGCGGGGTCCTCCGCCGCCGGCATTGCCATTGCTACCAGGTCCACCCTCGCCGGGATGCTCACCACCATGACCGTTGGTGCCCAGATAGTGATCACCAGACATTGTCGGACTGTGCGAGGTCAGATGCACCAGGTGCGGGGGCTGCGGCTGTGGCGGTGGCGCTGGCTGCTGCTGCTCGGCCGCTGCCGCCTGTGCCGCCGCTGCTTGGGCAGCTGCCATGGCCGCTGCTTGTGCGGCGCTATGCGCCTCCGCCGAGATCCCGCTCAGATGCATCTGGAAGGGCAAGGGCAGTTCCGTTGGCGGTGGTGGCGGTGCCGAGGGCGGTCCACTGGGCTGCTGTTGCTGCTGCTGCTGTTGTTGTTGTTGCTGCTGGTGATGCTGCTGCTGCTGCTGCTGCTGTTGTTGGACTGCCGCCGCCGCTGCCATGTGGCTGGGATGCGTGGCCTGGGTGACCGTATCATTGTTATTATTGTTAGCAATGGTGGTTTGGGGCTGGGTGGACACAATGACGATGTCGCAGTTACTGCTCATCGCCGTTGCAGCGGCATGGGCATGGGGCAGGCTCTTGATATGCATCATGGACTGCTCGCTGGGATTGGGTAAGGGAGCTGGAGTTGGACTCGGATTTAGCGCTGGATTTTCTGGCGGCGCTTGACTGGATCACCGCCTGTGACTTGAACAGAAAGCTGGCTAACGAACTAAGATCGATGCTTCAAAAATGCCACGAAATGGTCATCGCTACTCTGCTGGTTGTTGTTGCTAGTGCCTGGAATGGAGATCGGATCGGAGATTGGGTTTTAGTAGAGTGGCGGCCTGGCCTTTTGGTATGCAAAAATATGTGAGGAATTCCCAGACACACGAAAAATACCTAACTGCGAAATTATAAATCTAAATTATTCAATAGCTGACACACTTCCCCAACTGACGGCTCGCCTCGTTCCTCCCCTGTGTCATTCTCCCTCTCTCTCTCTCTCACCACGCTAATCCTCGCCAGAATTCTTGCTTTCGGCCTTTTTCGGGTGTTTTCCCAAGGGCATAAATTATAGAGCATACCGATTATGCATTTTTAAAATCAAAATAAATAGGCGCTGCGCGCTCCCCATAATGCAGGTGAAATATTTTAGAGCGCTTTTGGTTTTTACGTCCGCTCGGACAGGTTACCTGCCCTTTATCTACAGTGGACACTCTAAAGGTGTGCTTGCTTTACTTGTGTAAAGATTAACTAATTGTATAGTTTATCCACAGGGTAGAAGGAGATATCTTCGCCACCAGGCGAGTCGATTTAGCCCTGCACGTATGTCCTATGTAGATCTTCCTAGAGCTACCAAACTTGGTGACAACATTCCTATGGGTTCCACCGATATCCGAGGGATAAAAAATGTTACCTTAGGTAGCTTTGAATTTGTGTAGAAAATATTTATGACAAATAAGAAGGAAGTTTACTTGTAATGGGAGCTATTAGCCAATACACTTTAACTTTCTTTGTTCATCGTAGCGAGCTTGCACTGTACTTACACACACACACACATTTGAGCGCTCAGGTATCTCTCTTGATTTTTTTTTTAGTTGAACTGACAGCGTGTTACTTTCTCGCAAATTACATGTGTTTTCCTAGCAACTCGATCAAATTCCCGCCGTGCTGGCCAACACAAAACCTTATCGGACGACAGGCGATTCCAGGTTATTGTTTTGTATTGCAAACTCAATAATTTTGGGCGGGCTTTCGATGAAAAATTTTCCCTTTTTCAAAAGCAGTTTTTCCACTAACACGTTGCCTTCGCTCCGCCACTCGCCCCTTCGGCCAACGAGCCACAACCACTTTCAGTCGCACACATACACAGAGCAGCACACACATGCACTCACACGCGCACACACACTATCGCGTACTCTCAGTGTAAAAGCTCGTTTGAGGTTAGGAGACTTTTAATTTTTGGAGCTCACTGGCCCCATCAAAATGTTCAATGTTTTCCACAGGGTCCGTAAAAAATCCTCTAAACTCCGGACTCCATTCGGGTTTGCATTTAGTGGCTGGCATGCACAAATGAGTCCCCTCGCGGCGCCCACACATTGACCTACCTTTCCATTTTGGGGCTGTGCTGTGTGGGGCCTTTTTGGTTTAGATTTCCCCCCGTTTTACATCATTTTCCGCATTCGATTTGCTTTGGGGTTTGGTAATCGGGAACGGTGCTCGCGCTTCGATATCGCTAAACGAAAGTGGGGCCTCACAGCATTATCCGCTGCTAGTTATTCATTTATAAAAAGCGTATAAATATTAGAAAAATAGTACAAATATTTCTTTTCTTTTTTTTAGTGTTTCGCGTACAAAATAGACGCGAACTGAACTGGTGCAAATTGGGGATGGGCGATATTTGGGGGACCTGTTACTTGCTCACAAATATCGTGTCACGCTTCGCAGTCGTGAATAGCCTCGGAACTTGTGCTTTTCGGGGGCTTTTCGTGAGGCAATAGTTTCTTTGAATGAATATTGTATTGCATGTAATTTATGCCATTACCATTTTTAAAAATTTTTTTAAGAAATATATAGACTTTGTTGGAAATATAATGCCACAAAATATTGGAAATATTTGAAAATATATTAGGCTTATCAGAATTTTGTAGGACTTTGTCCCTGGCGTATGGTGGATTTTAAATAATCAGAATACGTCTGATAAAACAATCATAGATTAGTAGTCCAGTTGGCCTAATCAACCTTGTACTTGTAAACTTTCTTCTAGATATATTTAACTAATGCCTATAGTCACGAACTTCCATCTCTATGACTGGAACCAGTTCCAATTCTGCCATTCACATGTGAACGTTTCAAGTTTGTCATCCGCTAGGATATTTCGCCCGCCCAAGTACGGTCATACTTCCCGGTGCAGAACTTAATGGCAATTTGTTTGCTTTATTGTTTATTATTCTCGTTAAATTGTACTTTAAGACCAAATGCAATTGCTTAGAAAAGTGCTGGCGCTGTTAGTGCGAGTTTTATAAAATCGTGCAGACCCGCGACGAGGCCTGCGGCTGGTCGCCATGTCCATTGCTTAAACTCAGCTCACTGTTCACCTTGTTTGTGTTCTTGTTGTGCAGCGCAGCCGGCGGACGCATTTCATCTGTTGGCAAAAAAAGTAGATTCAGGTGAGTTTCTTTAGCGGAAATACCTTTTACAATGTACACTGCATCATGATGATTACCTTCGATTCTGACCGCCTTTTCGTTGCGACACGAGAGCCTGTCCATCATCTGTTGCATGAAGCCCTTGGCGTCCTCCTCCTTTTGCTGGGCCACCGCCTGCACGTGAGAGTTGGCGCGCATCTCCATGGCCCGAAGGTCGTCCTGCATGGCCTTCTTGCTGCGCTCCACCACCGCGTCGAGAGGATCTTCGTAGGGGTTGCTCGATGGCTCAAAGATGTTGCCGTTCCCGTTGCCATTGCCTGTTGAATTGTGAATCGAGTTCACGGATGCCGTGGTCCGTTCATCCTCCTCGCCGGAGCCCAGCGTGGTTGTCGTCTTGGGTGCTCCCTCTTTCGAGGACATGTCGGGCGTTGAAACTGGCGTGGTTTGCGGATCCGCCTCGCGGGCCGCTTTTATCTGAAACAATGACGATATGTTTTCCTTGGCGCCCAAGACCTCGCTGGAAATCTTGTTGGTCACCGAATCCATGGCCCTGCCCATAGAATCCTTTGTGTCTGACGCTGCCTTGGCGGCATTGCTGCCCGCCTGCTCCACGGCGTGCATGGCATCGCTTGCCATCCGCTGGGCACCTTTTCCCGCCGCCCCCACAGCCCCACCCACGGCATCCACTGCACCTCGAGCCCCGGTGGCCATTCGCTCGCCGGCAGCCTCCATGGCGTCTTTGGCGCCGTAAGCCGCCCTCTTAACCGCCGTCTGAATGGAGTTTCGCGTGGAGTCCATGGCATCTATTGCTTCTTCGCCAGCCTTGGCCGCCGCCTCTTCTGTATTTGTTACAATCTTGTCCACTTGCTCCTCCACCTGGTGCAGCATCTGCTCGCCATCCGATTCCAGATCCTCCAGGGAGCTCTCGTGCGGAGTGTCAGGCATTTGTTCCTCCACCTTGGCCGTGACATCCACGCCGTTATTGATGAAGCGAATCTCGTTGATCACCTTGCTGCTGTCCTTTGAGTCATTGGTCGTGGTTATCTCCACGGCCAGCTGCTCGTCCTCCTCTGTGGGCGGTGTGGGTGTATTGACCTGAATGGTCGCCGCAGGCACCTCGGCCACTGTTTCCAAGCTGTCCACCAGCTCCGGCGAGGTGCGTTCCAGGTGATCGTGATCCATGGCCGCCTCGTACGAGAAGTTCCTTATGGGTGTCTTTTTGATCGTTTGCGGTGTGCTGGAATCGCTGCTCTCGGGATACGGCGTTCGTGGACGCAGCAGCTTCTCCTGGCTGCCAGCCGCCGCCGTCGTCGGCTCGCGAGGATTTACTGAATGCATCGAGTGCGCGGATTTGTTGGATCTCTGAGATTCCGTTGGGGATTTCGGGGGCGTAGGTGTGTGTGTCGGGGGCGTGGGCATTATTTGCATGGAATCCATGGGCTTTACAGGAGATTCCTTGATCCTAGCAGGTGAGTCTGCTGCTTTCTTTGGAGATTCCATGGATGTACCAGCTATTGCTTTAATGGGAGATTCCATGGGTGCTGTGGGCTCCATAGCCTTGTGTTCCTCCATTTTTAGCTGATCTTTGGTAGGCAAATCTGTTGCTGAAAGATCTTCCATTTCCTTCTGCTCCTTTTTTGCAGAATCTTCCATTTCTTGCTGTTTGTTTTCAGGTGTTCTTAGCAATTGATCCTCATCCTTTACGGTAGGACTGCTTATTCTTTCCTCATTGCCATTTAACTCATGGAGTTCCTCTCTGTTTACATTTGCATTTATATCCTGGGACTCGGATTTCTCTTCCTTCTCCTTCGGTTCCTCTTCCTTGCTTAAATGCTTCACTGCTTCCATAGCTGCCGCTGTACCGGCACCTGCTGCCGCTGCCAACCCGCCCACAGTGGCTGCCAACGATCGCTCCTCGGCCTCCTCCACACCCTTTTGCTTGGTTAAGCTCCTGCCACTGTTGCTCCTGCCTTGCTCCTCGTTGCCATTCATATCCGGTGGTTGCAGTCCTAGACTGCGGCTCGTATAGCGCTGCGGATCCGCCGAGCCGCTAACCGAGGCCGATGACATCGATGACCGTGGAATGCCTTGCACGAGTATGTGCTGATCCCCGACGGCGATGTCCAGCAGTCGTAGGTTCTTGAACTTGGAGATCTCACGAAAGGTCTTCAGGTGATGGCCGCTCTCCGAAAATGTGGTGAAGAACTTGTTCGCCTTGCTGAGAACTGCATAGAAGGAGAAGCCCTTGAGGAGCTTCCAAATCGGACCGTTCTCCTCGCTGTCGTAGTCGTAGAAGCGCTGGAACACCAGGCTCTTGTTTCGCACAGACTCGAAGCTTCGATAGATGCTGCCTGCATTGGTCACGATATACACTTCGCTGGTCTTGGAGATGTGCATGAAGATAATCTGCTCCGTGGGCGACAGGTTCTTCTGCAGCTCGGTGAAGCGCGGAAAGACAAACTCGTTGAGGTGGCCGGTAAGGAAGAGGTTTCCGCTGGCGGTCAGCACCAGTGTGGACTCGGGTCCGCAGGCAAACTGCTGTACCTTGGCGTCCAGACGAATCTCCACCGGATGTCCATCGTAGTCTGCCTCAAGTTCGCCCAGCTGCTGCCGAGCATTGGAACCGCATCCAATAAGCCGTCCGGTGCCTTTAAAATGGATTTTGTAGATCTCTAGATGATATTCCTATCTCCTGTCTCCATTACTTACTGGTTAACACGGCAAAGTGCTCGTTGCCCGCCTGTACCGCCATGAAGTTGTCCGTTTCCTCGCTCTTCGACAGGTAATCATCGAATTCCTCCAAACGAAAGGGCTTCCGGATGATGGCGCAGGTCTGCTGCTCCACTTGGGCGGTGGTAAAGTGCTGGGCCACATGTGTGTCGTCGGGAAAGATGTTACGACCCGTAAAGAAGATCTCGTTGGAGTCTGTGGAGATGAGGGTTTCTTAATTACTTTGTATTTCAATAAGAGAAAAGAGCTACAATGTGTTAAATAAGTTGAATTTGGATCTTATTTATTTATTTATCCTAAAGTTACTTCATTAAACTCCGAAAAGCTAGCCGAAGATGCAGGCCGAAGCCACATGAGGTAACCTTGAAGTTAAAACCTTTACCTTCTTAAATATTTATTTTTAAAGAAGCTAATAAGCTAACAGTTGCTATATACTTTTAAAACTTTACCGAAATCAACTATATAGGTTTATATGCCAAAAAGCCATCCGAGACTGCATTCCAAAGCCATTTGGAGTAATTTTTAACTAAACCCTCCTCTACTTTCTATAATTCGACCCTTGGAAACAGATATTGCTATGTCCTTTTAAAACTTCATCGAAAGTAAGTTGAATTAAAGGTTTAAATGGCAAAAAGCATGTCAAAGGTGCATGCATTAACTTTTAAAGTCTATTTACTACCTAAAATAATTATTTTTAAACTGGGAAACAAGTCTTTGATACTGATACTGCTATTTCCTATTTTTTCTTCTTTATTTAGGCTCGGAAAAATATGTTTTGATTTATAATTCTTAATAGAAAATAATAGGGGTCGTGGGTAACCGAGCGACCTGTATGGCTGCAATTCAATTACCAAATTGCTGGCATTGACAAACTTTGGCAGTAACTCAAACTTTCTGCTGGGCCAATTTCTTTAGTGGCACATTTCTCTTCCGAGTTAAGCAACTTTCCAGGACAGCTATTTGTTGATTCACTCACGTGTCAGCATCACGGCCCAGTTGTTGCCGAAGGCGGCGTCACAAATCTTTAATCCCAGTGTTTTCAAGGCCTTCACGCAGGTGGGCTTGGTCACAATGTCCCCGTTGCTGCTGCTGCCGCCGTTGTTGTTATTGCTGGCACCCTTCCTGCTGCCGGAGGCTCCGCCATGGCCACCAATCCCGAGCTGCCCGTAGTGGTTCTCGCCCCAAACAAATAGCCGGCCAGATTCTGTAATTGATAAGAACGCGGTTTGACATTTGCTTTTGGCTTTCAGCTTGTCGACGGCTTTTGTTTTTATTTCTGCTTCTGTTTTGTTTTATTATGTTTACGCGTGGGGTTGTTGTTCCCTTTTCTTGGCTTTTATTGATTGAGAAAGTGTGCGAGTGTGTGGGCCCCCAAACCCCCAATCCCTAAATCGTTCAACTGTTTAACTGCTCCCCCGCAGAAGTTAACGCCTCAATTACGATTGCCGCCTCGGTGTTCTCTAGGTTCAGTTTCGGTCTCGGTCTCCGAATTGGATTCGGTTTCGGTTTAGTTTTTGGGGGTTTACTTCGTGAGTTTGCTCCATATTTCAGGTATTTTTACGCCGCGTCTGACCCCATTAGTTGTCGATGTTGCCGTGATTTGAAGTGCTTGGTGGTCAGCTCTCTTTCTCTTACCAGAGTCTAGCTTGAATTTTAAGCTTATGTAATGCGGGGTTAAATGTGGGACAAATGTATACTACATGGTCAAATAATTATATTATTATATAATCAAGACCGATAAGTTGATAATTAATTAAGAGGAATAAGTTGATCTAGTTTGTGGCTAAACTAGTCGTAAAAAGTAATAAGTAATCTATTTAATTCTGTAGAAACTTGAGGTTAAAGTTAAGTAACTACTCTCCTAGCTAGTTTTGAGGTATTCTACTACACAATATTTGGTAAAAGGAGTCCTAAATCTAATCGTTAACTTATTATTTATTTGATTTTTACTTTTCCCTTTACTTTTCTATTTGAATTTATTAAAGTTCGACGTTAAATAAGGATTAGAAGTGATTAATGAAGATTTAAAGAAGTTGAATCTATAAAATGAAAAATCGTTCCCATTAAATATCCAGTTAAAATTATTATCTTTTCAAGTGTAGTGTTCGGGTTAAAATATTTAAAACACCCCTGCAATGTACACATAATCCTAGGCACCAATTTGTCTGGTTGGGAAAGCCGGGTTTTATAATCGTAATTTAGTAATTCAATAGACCGAAGAAGACTGGGCCAACAGCAGAAAGTGAAAGTGCCCCAGGGCGGTCTGCTTATTATTATTTAAAGAAAATTGCACCAAACATGCAATGCAGCACAGACAACCAACTTTGACTTGGCCACTTGACCGGTGGGGCAAACAGAGAGAGAGAGAGTGTGTGTGCTGTGGAGGAGGATTGGGGTCACGTAGTAGTTACCACAAATGACAGCGCTCTGATGGGGACCGGATATCAGGCGCTTCACCGGATCGTTCTTGATGTAGAAATAGCTCTGCGTATTCTCCGCCAGATGGGATTTGCCCAGGGTAAATATGGCTCCGCTGCTGGGTATGTCCATGATGGTGGTGTCGCTGTCTAGACTCTTTTTTTACTTGAATTTAATTTCTATAGATATAATGACAATTTTGTGTGAAACTTTATTATTGATTTTAGTATTAGGAGTGCGTTTTGGCATATTTTTATTCGCCGGCTGCAGTTCAAATGTCTATCGGTGCCCCCGGGCGCCGCACACACACTTATCGGTACACAACAAAGCCATTTGGAGTTGCGTGTGGCTCCGTATTCCCGTTTCCCGATTCCGAGGCGGAAATGCGGCTGGACGAGAGCGAGAGCTAGTTGGCCGGCGGCACTTGCGGTCAGTCGGACGATTCAGCGCGTACTGGTCAGCGAGGACTAGGTCTAGCTAGGACTAGGACTAGCTAGCTGGCCACTAGCCACGACTCTACCTTACTCACAAACACACACACACACACACCCGGGGCTCGGGCACGACCCACAGCAGTGGGGGTGCCATCAATATTGGGCCATTTGAGAGCCGGCCCTTATAAGTATGCTACGAGTGAGTTCCCGGCCAAGAGTGAGTGAGTCACCCTACTCCTCCGGCCACTTTTTCCCGAGTTAAGTTATTCCGTGCGCCAAAGAGCGAGTATGGGAATTCGGGTTTTTCTTTTTTTTTTTTGCCTTTCCCCACTCTCTTTGGTATTTATGGCATTTTGTGAGTAATGTTTGCAAATCTCTCGGAATACGAGCGGCCACGTTATAAATAACATTATTATATATGTGACTGGGGAACTGGGTTGATTTTCCCTTTCATTCCCCCACCTCCCTGACCTGTTGACATTTGCATAGAACGTGGTGTCCAAGCGCCGAATATATTCGCAACATTTCTTCTGAAAAGTTAATTAATTCGTTTTGGGCCAATTCTGACTTTCGGCGCGTAGCTTAGCCGAAATTGGATAACGATTTTTATGGCGGCGCCGTCATAAAAACAGGGCCAAGTTGCCGCAAGCCATGGCTTCCACATTTGCGGACTTTCGCAGACAATTTGCCACAATTAATTGATTTCAGTTAACATCCGAAGAAGGTCTTTCATTTGATTCCCTTACTTATTTATGCAATAAGTGGGTAGCGTTGCGTTGCACGTGGACTGGCAAAGGCCAAAGGTGTCCAGAGACTAGACTCAGGAGAGACAATAATGGCCAGGAGTTAAAGTCTTCTATATCGAAATGAGGAGTAACCTTAAGACCAGTTGGTCTTGGTTTATTTTCTTTAATATAAATGGTACAAAAGAGGCTTTGAAGGTTATTCCTACTAGTTTAGGGTCTCTAAGAGTTGTAGTTATTCAAATATATTCTACAATGTTTAGTTATTCTAGCAAACTATGTAAGCATTTGGCTTTTTGCTTTTATAACTTCCAGTTAAGACCTCCAATATGTAAAGACTTTATTAAAACGTACACAAAATTTCACCTATAGTCCAAGTTAAAGAAACACGACTGTTTTTATATGTGCACGCGTCCTGTTTGCTTTTATTGGACTCTCTTCTCTGTATTCTATTCTGCATTGCAATGGGCCGACGCCAGTAGGACCCAGTTTGGCGTCTAAACTTTCCATATAATTGTGCGCCAGCTCGTTGCCTTATTCATGTGAGACCCGAGCCGTGAGCCGTGAGCCGTTCGAGCATGTACTCCAATGTCTATGTAATTTATGAATCCCCTAACAAAGTTGTTTGGCCTGCAAACTGCAATTGTGCGCCGCCTCGCCTTCTGCCTCTCTTCCGGATGCGGGTTACGGGGCTGTTGCATGTGCCAGTTTGCCCAGGAGAGGGGAATTCCCGATGGTTCCGCCCTTATCCGCTGACTTGGCAAAAGGCGAATCTTGGCCGGAGAGTTCATGCAAATGCTGCCCACTCGCTGAGCTGAGCGTTGAACTCGAAGCGTTGTGGTTTTTGCGCCTATTTTTAGTGGCCTTTTGACTCGTCGTCGTAGCCGTAGTCGTGACAATTAGCCGGAGTCCATTGAACTCCGGTTCGATTGGGTCAAGATGTTCCGGATGACGTAAGGTGGAGGCAGAGGCGGACCCGGTACGGGTCAGCTGCCGGAACTCTCAAGCGATGTGTCAATAGGCTGACAAATCTATTGGCCCACCATGGAATGGTAGTTAACCGGCCAAAGGTTGATTGAACCTGCCATCGGCGGAGGGCTCACCACCTCAGCTATCCCGGGTTCAAAGCAATCGATTCGGGAGCCAAGGAGAAAGGAGGAAGGGTTTCCCCATTCCCTGGACCCCAAAAATAAACGAAATTAGTTGACCTTCAGAGAGCGCAGGACCTTAGGTGTGTTGTGTGTTTGTGCTTTCTTTGGCTTTGTGTGTTGGTCTTTTCTTGGACCGCCCAGAAAGTGGCGTGCGCTTTTCATTTCATTTTATTACCTTGCCTTAGAGCTTGACCCACACACACACAACACACAAACCCACACTCATTTACACCCTCACCTTCGCTTTGGTTAGGGAAAATGGCAATCATTGTGTAAATTGTTTACCTGGCCAGGCCGGGCGAAAGGTGCAAAAAGGAAAACTTGTTATTTTCCTGCGAGGCTTCTCGGAATGAATGCTCACTCCTCGTGCCTCGCCGCTGCCTCCCACTGCTTTCTTCAATGTCAAGCGATATGGGCACGTTCCTGCAATTTAGTTTTGGTTGCTTCACGTGGTGATTATTTGTTGTCCTGGGACTCAAAAAAAAACGAAAGAAAAAATGTGAAATTAGCTGGGAATTAGGCGATTGTCACGCCCACGTCCCAGCCGGAAAGGAAACGAAAGGAATAAACCAAATGTAGTCTACTTCTCAACTTGCTTTAATTACAGAACGCCCCCAAAATGAGCGACGAAGGTGAAAGTAAATCGGAGCCAGAGGAGAAAACCGAACCCGAACCCGAACCCACACCCAAACCCGAGGCGGAGGTAGAAACCGCGCGGGAAGTTGAGGCGCAGGATAATAAGGAGCCAACTACAGCTGCAGGCTCCAGTTCGGATAATAATGAGGCAGCAAAGAAGGAGAAGGAACCTCCATCCCAGGACTTTGCAGCATACGAAGAGCACATGACCTATGCCGCGAACGGCGACGCCATCTATACTGATCCCAGCACCAAGCAAAAGTACAAGTGGTGCACCACCCAAAGCAACTGGCTACCCCTGAACGAGGACAACGCTGGCGGGGATCCCTACGAGAACGAACACTACAAGTGGTGCCCCAAGACCGAACAGTGGCTGCCCAAGAAGAAACAGGAAACCGAAACGGAGCACTACAAGTGGGATGAAGTGCAGCAAAAGTGGCTGCCCAAGCAAAAGCAACTGCCGGGCCAGGATGTCGTCTATGGCGTCGATGAGAACGGCGATCGTACTTACACCGACAAGGATGGGGTTGTGTTCTTCTGGGATGCGGCCAGGAATGCCTGGTTCCCCAAGATTGACGATGATTTTATGGCCCGCTATCAAATGAACTACGGATTCATAGATAACACCTCGGCGGGCGAGAAGGAGAAGGCCGATAAGGAGGCGGCTGAGGCAAAGAGAAAAGAGGAGGAGCTCAAGCGGATGACGGCCGAGGCGGAGGCAGCCATGGCCAGGGATAGCGGAGCCTCGACAGCAGCAGGTGCGCCAACTGGCAAGCGAAAGATCCAGGAGCCACCAAGTGAGTATAGTAAAAAGGATCTCTAGCCGATGATTAAAGTATCTAGCGATCTTTCTCCTCCCAATGAATTAAATATATTAAGAATTATAATTATGATTTATTTCTTTAAGAATGGTTCGAGATGGATCCCACGCAGAACACCAAGGTGTATGTCTCGAATCTGCCGCTGGACATCACCATGGATGAGTTTGCCGATCTGATGGGCAAGTGCGGCATGGTCATGCGGGATCCCCAGACCCAGAAGTTCAAGCTGAAGCTATACGCCGAGAATGATGGCCAGATCAAGGGCGATGGTCTCTGTGACTATATCAAGGTGAGTATATCTCTCTTTTAAGAGAACGTGAAGCCAGCTCTAAAGGCATCATGCTACTAGTTTTTAAGCTCATACATAGTTTCTTTGCTTTCACTAATCATAAAACATGTTGGCTAGCATATCATACAACGAAAATATATCCCAATGAATAAAATTAGATCTTCTAAGATAGGAACATGGCATATTGCTGTCGTTGTCACTTAAAAAACTACTTTTAAGTGGTTGAGAAAACTTTAGCCCAAATCATCTGTTGTTGTTGTTGTTTTACGAGCGGATAGTGCCTGCTTGGGCTTCCGGTGATTGATTTTTAGGGGATCGGGAGGAAACAAAAACAGGTGTTTTATATATATTTTTCCTTTTGTTTTGCTTACATTTTGTTCAGAGCACTTGGTATGAATTGTGTTTAAAGTTATTACTTAATGATTGTTGTTATTGTTCGGCAACAAGAAGTTCCCAAGTAGATTCCCAGTACAAATTTATCAAACGCATAATTTCATGTACCAGGCGCGCAGAATGCAGCAGGAGAATGATTGCTAACCTATTTTACAACAGTTTATTGCATTCGCGAGAACTGCTCTCTCCATGATTTTTACGCTCGCTAGAAAGAGAGCCAACGATAGTGTATCTACTACTCTCTGTTCGCCTGTTACATGAAATGTAAGCGGCGGGTAATTGTAATTGTTTCCGCAACATTCCCAATCAAGAGTCTTCCCAGTACAAATTTATGAAATGCATGATTCCATCTACCAGGCGAACAGCATGCAGCAGGAGGATGATTGCTAACCTATTTTATAGTGGTGTCTCAAACCGTGGTTTGAGCCCACGGTGTAGACAATAATTTATCAATTATAATCGTATTAGTCGCGGACTCAAACCACGGTTTTGGGCATGACTATCTGTGGAAGCGATAAATTTTATAATCGATAACTAGCTTCAACGTGGATTCAAACCACGGTTTGGGGCCAGACTATATATGAGATGCGATTAGTTTTATAATCGATATCTATCTTCGCCGTGACTCAAACCACGGTTTGAGACACCACTATAAAATAGGCTAGCGATCATCCTCCTGCTGAATTCTGCGCGCCTGGTACATGGAATCATGGATTTGACAAATTTGTACTAGGAATCACTTGGGAACGAACTTCTTGTTGCCAAACAATAACAACAATTGCCTGGTTCTTACATTTCGTCACTAACCATAGAATATATAATATATAGGCATAAATCATTAAATAATAACTTTAAACACAATTCATACCAAGTGCTCTGAACAAAATGTAAGCAAAACAAAAGGAAAAATATATATAAAACAGCTGTTTTTGTTTCCGCCCGATCCCCTAAAAATCAATTATTGGTAGGGTATGCAGGCACCATCCGCTCGCAAGACAACAACAACTGATGATTTGGTTTTAAGTTTTCTGAACCTTAAACGGTTCAGTGGTGTTTTAAGTGACTCTGACTATGTGTTCTATGGTTAGTTCTTGTAGCTAGCTTTCAAAAGAGATTTAAAGAGCAATAGGGCACACACATACTTACATGTGCGAACTACCTTTCCGCAAAATATGCGACGAGAAGAATGCAAAGGCTGTTCCTTATCCAAGGGAGAATGGAAAATAGTCGATCCGTGACATTCCTTTGACCCGCGGTTAACCTGTATTTTGGGAATCCTCAGTGAATCGAGAACGAACATTCCTCCGGAAATAACAACAACAGCAGCTTTGGTTTTCTTTTATTTTGTGTATTTTTTTTTTGTTTCAAACTTTATTTTATGTTTATTTCTGTTGTTTGCTGGCTTAACTAGATTCAATCTTGCATAAATATTATATGGTAATTTTATCATATGTTTTCGTATTTTCTGTAGCTGCTCTTCCTCTGATTTCTTTGCTTACGTTTCGCTGACTATTTAGGTTTATTCGCTTTCATTTCTCCGTGTTTAGTTGTAGAGTAAAGTAATAATATTTAAAATTGGTTAGTTTACTATTATTAAAATGCATTTACTTGGCTATATAAAATTGCTTTTTCTTTTCGATTTCATCATTCTAAACCGCCTTGGCTTTCTGATCTTTCAATTTCCATTCTTTGGAACGAAACAAAAAACGCACTGAAAGTTGCCTCGGGGTTAGATACTTCATCTCCTTCTCTCTTTCTTGTTGTTGAGGTATTAAAAAATACATAAAAATTTACATTTAAACATACTTTAGTTATTACATATACATATGTGGGTGTAAAGTATAGTTTTGTAACCTAAGAAGTTAGTAAAATGGCCGCCGGTGGTGACCATCCATTCATATGATGTTATCAAAAAAGATTCTTAGTAAAGTATTGCTTGGCTTAGGCAAACGAGTTGTGGGAGCTGGAGGAGAAGGAGGAGCAGGACCTGGACCTGGACCGGGCCTGAAGGAGGAGCCTTCTTCCTTTCCATCTTCTCTGGTTCTGTGTGTGTGCTGGGTTTAAAAGTTCCCTGGATTCGCAGGGTTCTCTCTAAAATTGATAGCTAACTTCTAGTTCGGTTATTAAGGAAACGTGCGTGACTGATTGCCGTGTGTGTGTAGGGTGTGGTGTGGTTGTGCGTTGGTGTATTGTGTGCCGTGTGTGTCTATATCCTAGACCTATATATATAGTATATATATTTACTGTACAGTACTAATAGAGCTTAGCGAAGTGCTTGGAGATTGGCCTGGTTTCCTGCGCTCGATCGAAATGCAATCTGAAATCTGATTCCCCTTTTAACCGAATATATAATTAGCTTCGCAGCGATGTGTCCTCCATCAAGGATGCTTCCTTGTTCTCATCTCTCCTGGTAAATAATACTTTTGCGTGTGTTTTTCTTCGTCCTTCGCCGGATTTGAATTTCAAAAGCACAAAGAAAAGCCATCGAAAAGGTGTGTGTTGTCGACTGGGCAACGGTGCGTATGCGGAACCAATTTGATCGATATGTGTCTCGTGTGTTAGTAATTGGTTAGTTTTGGGTTCGGACTCGAGGGGATCCTGCCGGGTCGACTGCTCGACTGCCCTACTCGGCATCGTTGAGCCGCATGGCGTGCTGTATCCGCTTGAGCTTCTTCTCCTCGCGCTCGCGCTCCTTCTGGTCCTTGAGCTGCTTGCGCCGCTTGCGCATCTCGATGAACTTCTTCTGGTCCTCGGGACTCAGGGCCATGATGCGGTCGGCATATTTCTTACGTTTCCTCTCCAGCTCGGCCTGGACCTCCTCGTCGGCCTGCTTCTTGGCCGTCTCCAGGCGTCGCTTCTGCTCGGCGGCCTTGGCCTCTTCAACGGCCCGCTCCTCGGCCTCCTTGACCTTGCGAGCCTCTTCCGCCTGGCGCATATCTTCCTCCAGGCGCTGCTTCAATCGCCCCTCCTCAGCGGTCACCTCCTTCTCCAGGCGTGCCTCTTCCTCGGCCAGCTTCTTCTCGAGTTCCTCGCGCTTTGCGATTTCCAGTTCGCGCTGCCGTTGCAGCTCCTCGCGCTTCACGTTTTCCTCGTGCAGCCGCTTCAGCTCCTTCTCCTCGAAGCGGCGCGTCTCCTCCAGTCGCTGGAGCTCCTGACGCTTCTCCTCCTCCTCCTGCTCGCGTCGGATCTGCTCCTTTCGCTCCTCCTCCTGTCGCTTCAGCGTCTCCTGCAGCTTCTGCTCTTCTCGTCGCTTGGCTTCGCGTGCCTCGGCCAGCTGCTTCTCCCGATCCGTCTTGGCCTGCTGCAAATGCAGCTCGTACTCCTCGCGCAGTCGCTGCTCTTCGGCCAGCCGCTTGGCGGCATTCCGGCGGTCCTGTTCCTCCTGCTCCTCGCGTTGCTTGCGGCGTTCCTCCTCCCGGGCGATTCGTTCCTCGGCCTCCTGCTCCCGCTGCTTCTGAATGCGTTCCTGTCGCTGTTTCTCGGCCTTCTCATCGGCGGCCCGTTGGCGCTCTGTCTCGGCCTGGTGCTGCTTCAGCAGCTCCAGTTCACGTTCCCGATGCTGTTGGTTGTATTCACGTTCCCGCTGCTCGCGCTCCTGCTTGGCCTTCAGTTCGAGGAGCTGCTGCTCCTGGTGCTGCTGCTGTTGCTGCTGCTGGTCATGCAGCTCCTGAAGCCGCCGCGCCTCCTCCTGCTGCTGCAGTTTTTCCTGTTCTTCCTGACGGAGCTTCTCCAGCCTTTCCTTCTCCTTCTTCTCGTTCAGCTTCTTTTCTTCCTCCTCCTTGGCGTTGACCCGCTCTTCGCCAGAGCGCTGACGCAGTTCATCGACCTCGTGCGACTTGGGCGCATCTTGCTGCTGTCGGCGCTGCTGATCCGCGCGCTGCTGCTCCTCCCGCTGGCGACGTTGCTTCTCGCGACGCTGCTGCCGGATCAGAGCCTGCCGTTCCTTCTTGCGCTGCTGGCGGCGACGCTCGCGCTCCCGCTGGCGCTGCAGCTTCCGATCGTACTGCGTCATCTGCTGGGGCGTGGGTGCGGGGGCCAGCACATCGTTGGAGGGATTAGCTGCTGCTGATGAAGCCACAGGCGGCGTAACTGTGGAAACACGTGGACGCTTCCGCGGCTGCACTGGCTGGTAGTTCACATCATTGGGATGCTGGTTCTGGTTCTGGTTCTGACGGTTCCTCTGCGGGTTGCGCTGCTTGTTGTTGCGGCGATTGTTGTTGTTGCGACGACGGGCGGGAATGATCATCTCCTCGTCGCTGCCCTCGGCCTTCACGCGGCGGTGGTATCTGGAGAAGGGAAGAGCATAAAAATAAGTAATTAATAATTAATATTTTATATTATTTTTCCAGGTGGAGAGTGTCAATTTGGCGCTGAACATCTTGGACGAGTATAATCTGCGCGGACACAAGATTCGCGTTCAGAGAGCTCAGTTCCAAATGCGCGGCGAGTACAATCCCGCCCTGAAGCCCAAGCGGAAGAAGAAGGACAAGGAGAAGTTGCAGAAAATGAAGGAAAAGTGAGTAATCTTAGAGGAAACTATAGAAAAAGAAGCATTTTGCCACCTTAAATAAAATAAAACCCTTGAAATGTTGTTGGAAATTCCCAACTACAAAGGATTTAACACATTTTTTATGAAGAAGCTACTTAATTTTTTTTCTTTTTAATATTTCTTCTGCTTTCCTTGACACTTTCCAGATTATTCGACTGGCGTCCTGATAAAATGCGTGGCGAGCGCTCCAAAAACGAGAGAACCGTCATCATCAAGAACCTCTTTACCCCGGAACTATTTGAAAAGGAAGTGGAACTCATTCTGGAGTATCAGAACAATCTGCGTGAGGAGTGCAGCAAGTGCGGTATAGTCCGCAAAGTGGTGATCTACGATGTGAGTTATAAATCTAATTAAATACATTTCCCGATTCCTAATAAATCACTTTACAGCGCCATCCCGAGGGGGTTGCCCAGATCAACATGTCCACGCCGGAGGAGGCCGATGTGGTTATTCAGATGATGCAGGGACGGTTCTTTGGAAAGCGACAGCTAAGCGCCGAGTCCTGGGATGGCAAGACCAAATACAAGTGAGTGATTTTCTCACAAATCCCATGAAGATAAATTGCTAAATCTTTTACACTCCTTTACAGAATCGATGAATCCGCTGTGGAGGCCCAGGAGCGCCTATCCAAATGGGATGAGTTCTTGGCAGAGGAAGAGAACGAAAAAAAGGAAGAGAGGCAGGAGACTCAGCAGGGACAGGAGCAAGAGCAAAAGCAGGAGCAAAAGCAGGAGCAAGAGCAGACACAGGAGCAAGAGCCACAGCTGGAGCAAGATCAGGAAGACGTCGACAGATCCCCTGAGAGCCAGCTGTTGCCAGGCGATGCCACCCCTTAGATGCCCTAAGTACGTACCTGCGATCGTTATCATGCGGATCGATGATCTCGAGAACCACCTCGTTGGCCTGCTCGTTCGGATAGGTGGCGTTCCATCGATTGTAGATCTTGTAGCGATTGGGGCCGCTCACCTTCGGCATCTTGTGCTGGCAGATGAACCGCAACTTGTCCGAGCAGGGACGCGCCGACCAGCGGTACTTGAGGCTCGGGTCGTAGATGGCACAGTTATTATCCAGCGGGTTGCTGTTGGAGATAAGTTGCACATAGCTAGAATTGTTGCTTAAGCGTTAAATCAATCTGAGGAAATAAAGGAAGAGAGGAAAGAGCATTGGCATTCGAATCACTTACGTGGGATCCTTTTGGCTGAAGGCGTTGAAGGACAGGTTGCGTCCGCTCATGCTCCACTGCCAGTTGTTGTTGTGGTGGTCATAGGTGGCACCCAGCCAGATGGGATCGCGCTCTAATAAGCGGAGGATTAAATATATGGGTAGGCGGATATAGGTAGGTATAGCTCACCTCCAGACAGAGCATCCTGCTTCTGCAGGAACTGCCTAAGCTTGCGGTCGGCATGCTTGCCCGGTTCCGTGAGATTGGCGTTCTTGTCCTTGCAGAAGAAGTGCGCCTCCAGCCAGCTGCTGCGCTGCTCCACCAGCGAGTAGCAGTCGGTGCCCACGCGCTGGAATTGCGGCGGGCACATGGCGTACATGCGTCGCCTGGGCCGTGCCGTCGGAGCCAACGCATCCGGGCTTTGGACCGGCGAGGGGCCGTCGAAACTAACGCCGGCACGCGCTGCGCTGGAATGGAACTCCGCCAGGATTGTGTGTGCAACTGCGAGGGCAATATGGAGGAAGTTTAATATAAATCATAGCGGAAACTGCATGTGCAGGCAGAAACTCACATAAAACTAAGATAAATACTTGGCAGCACCACATTTTATGGCTGCCACTCATCCTGATGCCTTCTGCTGTTTACTGGCGGTTACTAATGGGGATTTGCTTCCTGTTCTCTCCTGTTCTTCCTCTAACTCTGATGATGAATCCTCTGATGATCTCGTTTTTCGCTGTGGCCGCTTCTTACATCGCTTAACCGGCGAAGACGGGCTGAAAAGAGATGTGAATGAAAGGAAAACAAACGATGAACATTCGTTAATCTCTCAACTCGTCGTCTGCTTATCATAATTCTATTTCAGCAAATGTTTGTTTTATGCAAATATATTCCAAAGAAGGAGGGGCAGCAGCAGCCTCTAACAAGTGTTTCCGTTGATGGATGGACACACAAACGCCTCCACACTTGGCCAAGACAAATTGAGCCGACGGGAATATATTTGAACAGATTTATTTTATTTATTATCCCCGCCACCAGTTCTGCTCGACGTCAGTGGTCATCTCTTGGCCAGTGGTTAGTGGTCTCACTGTGCCCTCATCGAGTGGCTCATTTAGCCCGGCTTTGTGTTTGGCGTTTCAATTAACACTTTCATAACTCCTAGCCACCTCGTCAAGACGCGGAGCAAAGTGGGAGGGACTGTAGGTAGCTGCTAGTGCCACCGATGCTTGTTATTGCATTCTATTTTCAATTTGTTGACACACACTGAGTGCCACCGTCGAGTGTGTGAATTGGTGTGCCGTGCCGGCTGCAGTGACCCACTTTGCGCATATAAATGACTTGAAATGCCGACGGGTTAATCCGCTAACTGTTTTAGAGGGTCTCTGCCGGGTTTATTCTTGGATCAACTGCAACTCAAAGGTCTTTGTCTAAATAAATGTACAGATGAGGGGAATCTAAAGCTGTGGGTAGCCTGTTTGTTTTTGAATAAAAGAAAAATGAAGCCCTTAAATCGTTTGTAACAATCCCAGGAAATAACAAGAATTATTTAACGTGTTTTGAAAGGATTTCTTTAAAAGATTTCTGTCTGCTTGGAACGGACTTATTTTCTTCTTAATTTGATTAAAAATAACTTTATTTAATTACACATTTACTTAAAGTTAAGTAAGTTCAGTAAATAATACTGAAAAGGATTATGAAAGTTGCCAAAAAAAGAAAGTAAAAACAACCTTAAATTGACAGTTTTAATCGTCTCATTCAATTTTAAGTCTCTCTATGTAGGGTCATAATTATATTTAATCAAAAACTCTCCTTTATTTTGTAATATTTTTAACATGTTCTAAGGAACTACAAATATTTCGTGTCCTATTAAATTTAAGTTCAAATTTAGTCAACTAAATAATTAAAGTTAAGGCTTTGTAATCATTTCTTGATCTGAACAATTTTAAATTTATATTTTAAAAGAATTTAATACAATTCAAAAATAAATTATATTGCTCTGGGCAAATACCTACTGATTAATAATATTTTTAAAATGTTTACAACTTAATATTTTATATTTTCTCAGAGGCTTTTACTAAGAATATAATTTCTAACCTCATAAATAACTATATATCCTTATATCCTCTACATTTTATAGTTATAACCTGTCTATATATTAATTAAACTTTTTTAAACCAAATCGTATTTCCTTATAATGCCCAAAGGAAAGTGAAAGTATGTACCGCAGATCTAATGGCTAGCCGAAAAAAAAACGTAATTAAAAGTTCCCCCCAGCCAGCTAGACGGACATGTCTTTCACCTTTGACATTCCACTAAACTTAATTAAATGATCTATCGCTGGCAGGTTTCAGCGATGGATGGAATGGATATGGATATCTCGATACCTGTTCCCGGCCAGCACACTCTCTCGGCAAATTATGGGCTTGATTGTGTCATTTTAATTGAGCCATTAGAGTGTGTGCGGCTAATTCGTCGCCTCTCCTGCTTTCAGCATTTCCCCTGCACGTATGCACGCGGCTAATCATATATAATTCCTGTAAAATAATTCATGCCCACGAATCCAAACAAATTAAAGGGGGGAAGCAAGCGAATGGGTTAAAGAAGTAAACACACGCCGCGGCCAACTGGCTTGACAGCTTCGCCAGACAGCCCGGCCCGGCCCGGCCTGGCCTGGCCCGGGAGTTGTTGGCTCTTGCCTGCTGGGCCTGTCTCTTGGCTCATTGTTGGCTCTTGGCATGTGCCTCTTGGCTTTTCTTGGCCAAAGGCAATCGACAGCAAATTCCTGAACGGTGACGACTTGACATTCATTATTATTATGGGCCCGATACACGGAGAAATATTGCTTGTACTCGTGAGATCCTTTGGATTTTTTCACAAAAATCTAAATTAGCATTTGTGTTATATTTTTTAAATGCTTACTGTTTTTTATATTAAGTTCAAACTACCTTCATTTAAATCTATTATTTATTTTTTATTCAATAAACCTTCTTATAAAAGTATCAAATGAAAATAAAGCTAATTTGTATCCTAATTACTTGTATCCTTTAATGTACTTTCTTATTAAATATATTAAAAAGGGTTTCTTTCAATTTAAAAAGGTTTAAAGAAATACTTCTATAAAGAATCTAGTTTAATTTTCTTCCAGAAAATCTCTGCAACTCCCAATAGTTTCAGGTGTTAAGTTCAAGTGCTAATATTTGTCCCTGTGTACCGATCTCACCGAGGTTTAGTGGCTGTAATTGTTGTCTCCCCGCTTGGATTGTTTACTAGTTTTCTGGTTTGTTTGCTTGGCCCGATGACGCGATGACGCGAGAGTTCCCGGCAGATAGACCTTCAAGACGTTGATGTCAACATTATTACAACTCGACATTTGTTTAAGTGGCCAATAAAATGAGGAACAGAGACAGAGACAGAGATGGCACCCACTCGCAGCAAAGCGCAGGGAAGTCATCATCGTCTGCTATGTGGGCGGAATTTGACTGATTTATGACCCACTTCGGATGCAGTTGACTGTGGGAGCCGCTGTGGCCCAGACGACATTCAAATGTCGGGGAAAATGATGGAGGGGCCAAACATGTGTACATATATCGCGACGCACAAGACCTTGATCTTGAACTTGGGCGTGTCGTCGGGCCATAAGTTGTGTTTTTGGCTGTTACAGCATCCCAACCACGCCGCGTTTGCAGCTGGAAATTTGATTTTAATTGGATCGTATCAACAAGTTCCGGGAAAACGAAGGGTCATAAAAATAAAACCTCCCAACCTATCTAAACCGAAAAATGCCAAAGACGAGCGAATCAATCAAGCGGCAGCTGGGGGACCCATAAAAAGGTTATGTGACTGTCTCATATTTTTTAAAGAGTTTAGAATTAAGACCCTTTCCCGTAACCTTGTCGGTCAGCTTGGCGAGATAAGCTCATCAGCATCAGCACTTTGGGTATTAGGCCCGAAACCTCGGATTCATCTGGGAATCGCAATGGGAATGGGGAATGGCATTCAAAAAATACAAAAAGAAAAAAAAAACCCACGTGTGTGCGCCACTGATAAATGAGTTAGGGGCGTGCGCTTGATTTTCTAAGGGGGTTTCCGCCATTTGGCCAACGAATTTACATTAATGAGGTACTATTTTCGGTGCTATTTCGATGCTGGCCGGGAATTAGCATAAATCATAGAGAGTTCCCAGAACTGCGTCGATGATATATGATATGTAATTTGTGCGTAATTAGAATCCCATCAAACGTGAGAGCCCCGGAAAGCGGCTATAATTGAGACCTCTTCAGCCGATCATCACCCACTCACACACCCCATATATTTCACTCGATTGGCCCATCAATCATATTGTCGAGAATTCGAGTTAAAAGCAAAAGTTGAACGGCTCCGTCAATGGCGAAAAAACATCTTTGGACTTAACCCCTTAACGTCGGGTTCAATGCAAACGTCTGCCAAATAAATTAAAAACTAAACAGCGGCTTAAAGATTCTCGACTTTTGCTTAGATTTTGGTATGCGGCTTTTGGACAAGTGGACAAATTGCTGGCATTAATCTTGGCCGAGTTCTGCCCCTTGTCATACCCATATAGCAAAAATAAATATGGTATAGTATTATAGTATGTTGGGGGAGTTCCTGTCTTGGCTTAGCATATGTCGTAATCAATTAGGAGATCGCGGTTGGCCGGAATTAACCCGTTCTTGGCATAATTAAGTTGCCAGCCAGCCAGCGAATTTGCATTAATTCCGATTCGATTCGTAAACAAACACTCTGAAAATCGATAGCAAATTGCTGGCTAAATACCAGTTTGCGGTTTAATTAAAGGTAAATGTTTTTGTGCGGTTAATTTGTAGCTGTAGGAAGTTAAACATTTATAAATACAACGCATGCGTTTCTTTTTCGTTTGATTCGCGCTCTCGGTCTTAATTAATTTATGCGCATTTCATTGATTTAAATGCAATCACAGAAATAGCTCGGCACAATGAAAACAAAAATACAAAAAAAAAGAAAGAAAAGTACAGCAGCAGCGACAGCAGCAGTAAATGTGAGCTATAAATCGCTGTGCACATTTTCATTGCCTGGAATAAATGTGGAAAGGTGGAAAATCGTAGCTGGGCAATATAATTTATACGCATCTCAGCCAGATTCGAGCCAATCACCAGCAGTAGCGGCAGCAGCAGCAGCAGCTCCGTCTGCCTCAATTGCATTGAAAAGTAGCCGAGAAACGTTTTCACAGCTGCCACTGGGTCTGTTTGCCCAGCTTTACCATTTCCACTTCCCCTCTCTCTTGATTTTCACCTGCATTTTCATGGTTCACTTGTGCGGAATCTCTCGGCAAGGAGCCGACACGTACTATGCCATACCGCCGCTATACTATGTGGCTGCGGCTTCTCACTGCTATCTCCGCATCTGTCATGCCTTTTGACTGAAGTTATCCCCCTGCATTCTCTCTCTTCTAAAGGTTTTCCTATCGTCAGCCGGCAACTTTGTCCTTTCGAAATTCTTTGGCTGTCCACTGATACACATCTTTCAAAGTGAAGATAGCCTTACACGGAAAGAAACGCAGCTTAAAGTATAGAAACTGCACTTTAAAATTAAATTTAAAATGAAAAAACTTTTGGGGAAATTGCAATAAATACTCCCAGGATTTAAGAAATCAATTTAAATATATATATCTGCTTTACAATATATAAAGCACTGATTTTTTTGGCATTAATATAGTTTCTAAATGGAAATTTCCAACATATTAGTTGCACAATTTATTTTATAAGCTAGGAAGCTGCTTTTAGAGGAATTTAAGTAGTATTTATGTTGACATAAATTGAAGATTTCCTTAAGTGTTTTTAACTTAAAGAATAATACATTTATTTGCTATACTTTTTATTAGAAAACTCTTATATTTCGGTGCGTTTTCTGTGCATTTTTCAGACAACACCCTTCACTGTCGTCACTGGAAAAAGTGAAAGTCATTTAGTGTGCTGACAAGTCATTGTGTCTGTGTTTTGTTGCTTATGTTTGTTTGCAGCTTTGACAGGACTAGGGCTCCGCAGAGTTTGCTGAATGACTGCTGCGGTCCCCACGCGGCGTATGCGCGATATCAAGTATACGCACTTCCAGGCCATGAGGCAGCACTTTTCAATTGAATTTGAGTGCATTTAAAGTTTTCTGTTTCTGTTTTTCCGCTGCTCCGGGCCAAGTTGAAATTAATTTACGCCGAAAAAAAAAACTTTTTTAATGAGTTTAGATGAATTTTAAATGGATTCCATTCCTTATGGCGGTTTTAGTTCTGCCGCACTTTGGGGCGAGGCAGCATTATAAATCCACCGCAGTTAAAAGCGAAATTCTTCTCCTTCTCGCCGCTCAAAAGTCATAAATTCGGTTTTGATTTTTAAGATTCATGCGAAAGCCAACAAGCAAAGCAATTCATCAGAAATCATCACAAATCAACTCGGCTGCAGTTCGAGTCCCGCAGAGTTCCACATATCAATCATTTCTACCTGCTTGCCAGGCAACCGCCGTTCGCCTTTGGTCCTACCCCAAAAAAAATATATGACATAACTCAGCTCTGGGCTCCCCAACTCCCCGACTTTGAAGCGCCGCACGTACCCGACATTCAGATACGAGGCACCAGTATTTTCCAAACGACTTTTCGTCGTGTGTGCATTGCGCGAATAGGGTATTGGTATTGGTATTGAAGACAACGTCATCGACAAAATAAAACCAGAGATTGGGATTTGCATTGGGCGCAAGCGCCGGCGGCTACGTCAGCATCTATATCACGTACTATATCGCATACTCGAGCGGCAATTGGAGCCGCAACTGTCGGCCAAAGTGATGTCATGCCCCTTGAATTTATTCCACACACACTCACACTCGACGCCGGGGTGTCCCAGCCTATCAGACACCATCAGTGGTCACACGGGGAGAAAAATGTAGCAGCTCTTGACATATTTACATAAGAATGTATACAGAAGTATTTAAACAATTAAAAATTGTATAGACCTACCCTTAGTAATATAACAAATTGTTTTATTTCTATATTCATGCTTTGGTGATAAGCTAGACTCGAAAAACCATTAAATAGGTTCGCTTGAAATCGAGTTTTGTTGAATTGTGCCACAGCGGCCATAGCTACTTATAGTTTTTAAAAGAATTCAATTAATTTCGCAAGAAAATAATAAAAAATATTCCATGAATGCATAAAATTTTAGTAGGAAATTTTATATGAAACATAGAATAGTTTCATTGAAAAGCTTGATAATTGCATTCAATAGAAACTATCAGGTTCCCATTTTTATATTCCACGAAGCAGTAAGCAATTTTCGGGAACTATATAATTTTTAATGAATTTTTATATATAACAATTTTATATGCCACGAGGCATTTAATAAATAATAGCAAGATCCTGGACTATATAATTTTTCTACGTGCCTAAATATCTATTACCCTGCGATGATAAATTCTGCTAAAGTGATCTTCGCTTTCTAGATCTGTCTTCATATAAATTTACATATATATATATATATATACACCTATATATTAGTTTGTGTGCGGATATCATTGACATAAAAATGTCACTTGGCGTATTTTTGTGTTGTTAATTTTTACGCTCCCTCGGCTGAACTGTAAAAATATTTTCCATTAATTTATTTTTCAAGTTCAGGCCCCGCAAAGTGAGTAAACAGCAAAAATGCGAGTGAGCAAATATTTGTGAAAATTAAGGCTGGCAAAGCAAACAAATATTGCGGAACTTTGCTTTCAGAACAGAACTCTGTTTCTGGTTTGGGCCCAAAATTGTTTTGCCGATGCTATCTGAGGAGTGGGCGGATGGTGGCGGCAAGTTGACCATTCGGCTGCCCATTGTTGTCTGTGTTCGCCTTGAATTCTTCTTTCACAAATTTCGCCACCCATCCAAAAGAACCCGCCTCATTTTCGTGTCAGAGAAGCTGGAGAGAGTTTATGCCTGTTTGCAGCTTTTTGGGTGGCAGCCCACAAATTTGTCGGCGCGTGTCGTGACACACACTTGACACTGCCAGACCATGGCATGTGGCCCAGCTGGGTAATTGCCTCCGATGCAGGCACACAGAGAGAAAATTCTAGATTAGCTGCTTGGCATGTGTTTTGGGACTTCAGGGCCTGATATACTGGATCACAATCTCTTTCGAAGGTAAGATAGAGTAATTAAAATTGCTATGATATATGACTTTAATAGATTTCTCAATTCTTTAAAAAAAAAAAAGAGATAGAGATTTATAGAAAACTATAGGAGTTTCAAAGTGTAAATTCTCATTTTATTGTTTTCTTCAAGAAAGTATTTAATACATAGTATTATTTACTTTACAAATTATTTAAAAATGACTAAGTTTCTCTTGGAAATTCGATAAAAGAAGCTAGAATTCTTTATGGTGTTATGACACTGCATTGTTGCATTTATTCAATCGCAGAAAGGGACAACTATATGTGTTGTTTTTGATCTTTTTTTGTTTAATTTAGATAGAGAGATATACTTCTATTATGTAATATTTATTGATGTGTAGTCCATCATAGTTTTTGTTGTTATTTAAAGGTAACTTTTGCATATTTTGGAGTGGACTAAATTCGAAGTAATTACAGGCTTAAATACCCGTGGACTGGTACCTTTTTTTCGACAGTGCAGTAACTGCCTTTCGTTATCGACGCACGCATTTTTGTCCTAAGTTAGTTTCCAGTTGCCTCCCACTGACCAAAAAATTCCACAGGACTCCGGTCCAGGTCCTGGTCCGCTCTTGTTCTGCTTCTTTCTGTTCTTGTCGTTCGTGTCAACGATAAATCAAAAGTTTTATCTTGTTTGCCAGACCCGCACACCCCCGCACACACACATGAGTTGCCTTGAAATCATTTACAGGCTCCAAAAATTTGTTGCTTCGTCTCTGGTTTTTGTGCGTGTGCTGCAGAAAATGTTTTGGCATCTTGCAAAAGAGCTCGGGACTTGCATTGTTCCGGGGTTAATCGCATTATGGAATGTTGGTTTATAGCCCCGGCAAGGGGCTAAAGGCCCCCGTAAGCAGGATAAGTGGAAATTGTCCCGCTCTTCCGTTTGCTTAAATTTGTTGAATTTCCGCTTCACATTCCGCAGACACAAACAGGACATTTTCATTTCGAGAGCGTTCGTTTTTTTGTCGTCCTATTCGAAGCTGGGATGCAGGACATGCATGCAAAATGATTTCCGTTTGACGGTAATTTATTGCCAACTGGTCTGCTGCACTTGCTTTTCTTTTTTTTTTTGTTAAATGAGAACACCCTGCACACTGAGAAAATGAACTAATATCGAAGAGGAGTTTCTTTAAATGGAAGCGGAGTCTTATAACTCTTGAATTTAAATTAGTTTTATAATTCAATAAATCACAAAACACGAAATATATAATATTTAAGAGTAGATAATGTATAGTTTTTTTCCCTCTGTACATAACTCTTTCTACGATTCCCATTGAAACTCCCTGTCTATATTATACCCATCATGGTGGCATCACCGGGACCAGCTGCTGCTGCATCATCATCCCGTTCTCTTGGCCACTTTGTTGACTTTACGGCTATGCAAAGTCTGGCATATTTATAGATACATATACTAGGTGGGGGCGTGGCATTAACGTTTTTCTAATGGCCAGCAGATGAGCCGCTCGACACTCCGATGGCCAATTTTGGTGATTTTTAATCTATATTTAAATTTTCCACCACCAAAATGTCAAGGCGAGCCATTTCAGCAAACGCCACAAAAATCACAAATCAAACTGGCGATATCTAGAAATCAAATTACGTTACGTATATGGTCAGAGAAACTTTGACAGAACAAATGGCATGCAAATTGATTCTAGACATTAAAAAGCAAAAAAGATGAGGCAAAAATAAGTTAAAATCTTCCGTGACTAAGTCGAGTGCAGCTATATAGCAACATATATAGGTGTGTTCATCTGAATCATCTGCAATTTGAGTCACTCGAACCGCAGACTTCAGGTGTTTCCACCAAGTTCCACTTCAGACATGCCACCACACCAGTATATACTTCCACGGAATATCTCTGTATGTCAGCGCTGTGACTTTGAAACAAATTGTACAAATATTGGTCAAGCCTCAATATTGGTCAGCAGCGGCATTAAGCAAATTGTGGCGTTAAGGCCACGGAAATGCTATTGGGAATTATTACGTATTCGCCACGTGCACCGTCGACAACTTTTCTGTTTGCACTCTTATTAATTTATGGGTCACAGAGAAAAAAAAGTCTGCTGCCTTATCCCTAACTTATTGTACTATGTAGCTTCCACTGCCATTTTCTGGAAACATAAAAAATGCATATGGCGATAGTGGGCCCAGAGAAGCAGCATACATAAATATAAGGGAAAAAGTGGCGGACTTTTGAGTGCCGCCACCGTAAGGAAATAAATATAAATAGGTGTAAATGAAAACCGCCTGAATCCCAAAGATGAAAACGAAAATTGCCGCCCGGCATTGCGCAAAATGTGCGGTAAATATTGACGACCACATTATGTGTGTGGGAGTTTTTTTTTCCATTTTTTTGGTGGCTCAAATTGCATTAGCCGCATGAACTGCAGAAATGGCATCGCTATCGAGCCAAGCCGTTGAATTATGGAATGTACTTTGCATTTTCCAGGGGAAAATTTATAATACAATTTCATTACATGTTTGTTGGTTAAGAATTTATTGAACATGGACAAGCGGCGAAGGCATGTTCGCCATCGCAAATTGCCAAATAAATAAAACAGAATTAATTTAGGTAAATTGAGCGTAGCTAACAGTCAGCTTAGATGTTTAATTAAGTTATGCGAAGTCTAGGAAATACTTTACGTATGTGGGAACAAGATTTCAATGTCTATTAACTATTCAAATTCATGTAATCGCATTTAAAATAATTAACTAAGAGGCTTGAATTAATTATTTAAGGCTGCTGGGCAACTAATTTGAGTGTCATGTCAATTGAATTGCATTAATCATTCCGTTTATGTGGCAAATTGGTGAGCTATAAATAATACTAACAGTTCAATCATATTTACCTATTGGGTACACGTCTTTGGTTCCCCCTTCAGATCAGAGTTCGCAAATCTGCAATAAAAAAATACACCAGAAATCAGTGAAAAGTTTCCAGCAAAGGAAAATAATGCAAATGATATTCCATGAATTTTCTTTGGCCATAAATATTGACTCAGAACACAACTCTCCGAGGGCAGGGCAAAAAGCATTTTGACATATTGAGGAGCGCGAATAAAAATGCAAAGTTCTCCACTTTGGCATCAGCAAAATGCTGCGGTCCAAAAATAATAATAATTGCAACAGAGTCCGCGGCGGATCACAGCCACTTGAAAATGTCAGGAATTGCCTTGTGAGCCCCACTATTCTCCCTATGCTAAAACCAATTCTTTGATCTGGCGTTTCTTTCATAATTTAAGCAACTGCATTCGGTTTTGCTTTGTTTGTTTATCTTCAATGTCTGTCAGCTGGAAATGTTTATTTGGGCGATATATGGGATACAGAAAGTTGGGTAAAAACTCCTCACACTGAACTCCCCTTCTCTGTTTTTGGAATTCCGAAATATCTGAATATAATGCAAAATGTTGGGGATGGCTAAAAAATATTTACATTCGATTCGCATATGAATAGATTAAAACTCTTTATTCTTTTCTGGCCCTTTTACGATACATATGAACTGTTTTTTTTTTTTTTTTTTTACAATATTATTATTATTATTCCGCTAAGGGAAAATATAAGCTATAATTTAACATTCCTTTCGATAATTTCGATCATTTAATTGGCACATTTAAAGCTGATACTTATGTCGATATTTATTTAGATTAATAAAGAGCTCCTCTTTTTTTTAAAATAATTTTATAAGATTGTCTTTGTTTCCTTTCGTCATAATTTTCTTTTTCACATTTACATCTATAATATATGGGTTTTCGATATAATAATTTGCGATAAATTATACATTTCGATATACTTATGAACATTGGCACATCCCTAGCCGAAACTTAAGCTTGGCCTGTTTATGCAAGTTGAAATTCGTAATTATGCTTAGAAAAGTAGATGGTTTTTAGCACAAATTTTGCATTTTTGTTTCTGGAGCGGATGAGCACAAAAGATGCGGAGACGGGAACCTGATGTAGATGTACGAAAATACTGCATAAATTTGCCGCCAGCTTTGAGAAGTTGATTTGAATTTAAATCGAATCGAAATCGGAGCAGACGACTCCGTTCGTTCTCTTCATACTCGCCAACTGAATGGGAATGGAATTAATAAATGTGCCACGCGTTCCGCACTTCCGTACCTCAGTCCACTTTTAATTTCGAGTTTGTCCGCTTTCAATTGGTACCCGTAATTTAATAAATTCCATTCGACATAATTCGCCATTTGTTTCGGCAATAAATTTCAATTTGGTCAATACAAAACGTTGTTGAAAGGAACAACCGAATGAAAGACGAAAAAAGAAAGAAAGAAGCTAGACAAAGTCTGGACAAAAAATTGTGTCAATTGGTATTAATCAAGACACTTCGATCGCTATCCGAGTTCTCCTTTTCTGATATTGCCACCTGCCCTGTGATTAGATAGGTGGCTCCGAACATGACACCGAACCTAATAAACCGGAGAGCAAATAGAAAGTGAGTCTCGTCTCGGCGCAAAATTACTTTGTCAACTTTGTCATAAAAGGCTAAATTGCAACATTGTCTATTTGTCCGTCTCTATCTCAATCTCTATCCCAATCTCAATCTCAATCTCAATCCCAATCTCTTCCATTCGATTTGCATAACCCGGGTACAAAAGGAGCTTTGTCGGAGCTCTGCGAAAAATGCAAACAGTTTGCAGTTGGGCGGGGGCAAAGTTTTTAGCAGACAAATGTCGAAGTGCAAAGAAGTCACACAGCAAAAGTTTCCAAGTGCAAGTGCCCTAATAATATCCAAAAAGCAAACAAACTGCAAATAAATACAGTGCCTTTTACTTGAAGAGTGTTCTTGTGGACAATTTTAAAAGGAATTTGTGTTAGGACAAATAAAGTTTAGTTCAAGGCTAGCCAAGTGTAAGTCTACACTGCAAGGTTGACTGAAAAATTATATTTAAGATTTTTAAAGATATTTTTAATAGTATTCCCTAGGAAATTTAAATTTCTTTCCTTTGTTCATTCTGATATGTACATTTTCTAAGGCTACTGTCTTAACCTTGTAACACCAAATGAAAAGAAAACCGATGGGAAATCATGTTGAATTTCTACAAACTGCCATAAGTGTATTCAATTTTATTATTGTGTGTTAAGTACGTTGAATGTAGACATAAGATATTAGGCACATTCTGCCTTACAGCGCAGCTCTTAAATAAAATGCATTATATGCTACATATAAGGGGTAGGTGAAAGTGAAGCTTAAGGATTTTCCGTTACATTTCTCTTAGTTTTTATGCCTTAAACATGAATGAACTGCCAAGGCTTACAGTCTGCACTTTCAGTATATTTAGTTTACATTTAATGGGGCATTAAATATTTTCGAGCTTCTTACAATCGGTATTTAAACCATTTTTGAAATGCCACCAAGTGCATAAAATTGTACGGTCTCGACAAAAAATCAGTAAGAGGTAAGAGGCTTTGCTGCCAACCCTTTTCACTCTGTTAACCTATTTTAACTTGGCAACTGTTTTTCGCACTGATAAGATAAGACTGCGACATATCAAATATGAAATCCGTCATTGTTTGCAAGTACTCAGAGATTGTGGGCGGCCGATATTTCTTTTGTAAATGATTTCCCAATTCGGATACGCAAGCATGGTGAATTACTGTGGCACCTGCTGGCCAGGTAAACTCGTTTCTTATGCCGCACAATAACTTACAATAATTGTAATTGTTATGGCCGTTGTCATTTGACAATTTAACACAATTTGGCGGGTTTGACGAACGCGCTTTGTGTCCGGGCAATTGGCTACTGGCTTCCGTGGGCCAACTAACTGGGGGACATTGATCAAACAAACGTGGCCCGAAACAGTTGACCATCTGGCAGCGCTCCTCGGGCTCTAATTACGCAAGTTTGCATTGATTGTGTCATTAGCGATTTGCAAGAGCCGGCAAAAAGTCGTGCTCTGGCCGCACTTTGACTTTGATTGGCCAGCGGGATACTAGGCTATAATGAGGTGTATTATAGCCAAGTGATCTCCGGAATTAGTTGTATTTCTTCTTTGGAAATATTTAGACAGCAGTTAACTAGGGGAAACCTTGGTAAAAATCTCTAGAACTTCCCATTGGCGCTGAGTATTTTTTTCCGTGCAGGTGAATAGTTCAAGTGGCTCCGTTGCTATTCAGTAGAACGTGGCTCAACCTGTCCACCAGTTCCGGCAGTGGCCTGTCATAAACATCATGCTCCGTGATTGCTTCCAGAGAACGGAGTGCCCAGAGCCCAGCATCCAGCACCCAGCACCCAGAAGATCGTGATCCAGATGCACAGCTCCCATCCAGAGGCAGAGATCCGAGGCGGAATGCATTTGGCCTGCGTGGGCTTAACGGTGCAAGATCGCTGGAGAGAGGATGAGGAGATGTGGACCGGGGGTCGATATCTCAATAGATTTATCTGCGCCTCGGAAACTGGAACAATTTGCTGGTGCTTTGTAGTGTGCATCAGCCGACGGGGCAATTTGCACCGGGCCTCTGGCCGGGATTAGAGAGGAGTGGGAGATTGGGATTGGGATTGGGAAGGGGGTGCTGACTGTGACTTGGACTTCCACAGTAATCGGCTGCTCAATCAATTTGCTGCAGGTTTTGTCCAACTGTCTCGACTTGCCTGTTTGCCCCGTCCGATTGGAGCTGCAAGCTTATCGAATTAATCGTTCGAATTAGCCCGTTTTGGCCAGAGACAGCTCAATTTGAGGCTGTGTGCGCCCGTCGGCTAAATTGCGGCAATTATTTTGTTTGTCGTCTGTGCAAACAACTAGCGATGCAACTGGAAATTGCAGCGCGGGATGTGCTCAACATCCTCTATTCTCTCCAGCTCATCATGTTAATTATGAATGAAATTTATGCGACAATGGGCGCAACCGCTAATGCGAATGCATAAATTAGCATGTCAACAGAATTGTATCACAATTTTGCAGAGAGAAAATAAAGGGGAGCAAAAGAAATGACATTAAATGCATTAGTCATAGTCCACACTAAAACTGCACAAATTTATGGCATTTACTTTTAATCATGCAAGAGGCAATAAAGTTGAACAAAGACATCAAAATGCAAACTTATCGTATACAAAAATGGGAACAACTACAGAATTCTCAGGAAAATATTAACTACATCATTTGCTCTTGCCTTTATATAAAACAAACAAAAATATCTCTGTCCCAGTTAACATGGCTGCGAGTTTGGTTATTTTATTACGACTAATATTAGTCATTATTATTATTATTGTTAGTCTATCAAAAGACAAGATTTAAATCAAAACATAAATGTGAGAGCAACAATTGAAGATAACTTCTGTATATATTCCTATCTAATGCAAATTATCTTTTCCAGTTAGCTGCAGTCTCATCTCAAGGTTTCCTGCTAATAAATTTGTAACTATTTGATAAGCATTTAAGATATTATTATTTTTTCGCGTGTACGCCTTAAACGGTAGCGCTTGGAGGCAAATACAAGAGATCGCAGATACGACGGGCGAGTTCTTTGTACGACTGTCAGTTATGGAACGCCCACAATGCACGACCGAGAGCCGCCGAGCCAACATAATGCCCATCATCAGCTCCATCATGACGATGATCATAAAGAGTGAGGCCAGACACAGTGGTGGTGGTGGTGGGGGATCTGTGTAGGGGCTCTAGGAGGTCGGACAATTTGTTCAATTGCGGCAGCCTGTTGGGCGTCACAAGCGGGAATCTGTCTGCATCTTAAGTGCCTTTTCCACTGCGACACAGTGACCTCGTGCCTGGGTTTTTCCCGTGTCCCGAGTCCCGTTTTCCCCGTCCCGAGACCCCTATTTCCCCCCGTACATTTCCCGTTCTCTTTTCGCGCTCTATGACTGATTATGCCTCACGTTTCTGGCTTATCTGTGACGGAGTCTGGAGAATTTGTCATTTGGCCAAACAATGGCTTCTACTTTTTAGGTGGCCAGTGGTCGTGGCCTGTCTTTTGTTGCTTCTTGGAAGCCGCCCATTCAGCTGCAAATATTTGCATAACTCATTAGGAGAGATGTTCGAGATATGGACCTAGTATGGATGGATCTGCAGAAGGGGGGTAGGATTCGGATGCTAAGCAGTTTGCAGTTTGTCGCGATCGCAAAAGGCAAAAATATTTTAATTAGTTTTCGGGGTGTGGCGACGAGGACAGTTCCCCCAAACGGTAGCTAATTTCGCTAAGCAGCGCGCCGACCTTTTGTGCTCAGCATTATGGAAAGATTGTGTAAATTAGTTAAGAAAAGTGGAGGCGGCTTTGTGGAAACGGATATAATTGCTAAAGGGTGATGGAAACTATTATTGTTAAAATTGTTATATAAAAAGTTAGCTCTCCGTTTGTTTTTTGTATCCATTATAATATTTAAAAAAAGAAACGTAATCTACAAAATGATATAATAATCGAGCACAATATGGCGCTAAGATCCTTCAACAATACTTCTGATTGTAAAACATTTCTTGATTTGTTTGTCCTCAAATTAAAAAATACATTTTACTGTATTTAATTAAATCTTTTTATTACTTAAAATTTTTTAAAATTTGAATCTCAAATCGTACGTTAGATAATAAATGATTAATTCCCTTATATTGGGCTTAAGTTTGAAACATTTTCTAGATGTTAATATAATAAAATATTAATAAATATTTAGATAGAAAGAATAGTAACAGTTTGATTTGTCAAAAAACTTTAAAAGAGTAATGCCAATTAAAATCCTATTTCATTTGAATTAATTTCACTCGTTTAAAGCAGTTTTTAAGTTATTTTTCTATTTACATATTACTTCCGTTTACAACCATGAAATCAAAAGCCTGTCAAATTAATCGATAACAAATAAGTCTTTCCTTCGTTTAACTGTCCACCTATATTTGCCACTACCGTTTTACAGCACTGTTTTTCCGTGACAGTTTCATTTTCATTGCCAGTTGTTCAGCTTAACTTTTAACTCTTATTTTTTAAAGTTTGCAAAATGAATTGCTACGATCAAGCCTTGTACTCAGTCGTAGACCAGATGTTAAAGGATAAGAATTGCGGGCCGGAGGACGCGTTTGTGCGTAACTTGCTGGTTGAATCGTTGCAAAGCAGTGAGTAGAACCCCTCTATTCGATAGCCAAGAAAATGGTTAAATTTCGTTTTTCCTTGAGAAATCCGTGAGATTGGCATCCGCACCAGCAACGCGTCCAATCATGCCGCTCGCACTACGCCCTGCTACTTTGATCTGGAGCGCTCCTTTGGCCAGATGGGCATCAGTGTGTCTGACCTGAAGGACATGTGCCGTAATGTATGCCTAACCCAGGAGCCTGTCCAGTGTCCAGAGCCGGAGACACGCGACGAAGACTTCCACAAGGGGCCGGAGCCGATGATAGCCGAGACCTTTCTCCGGGAACTGGTCGGTTGCTCCCACATACCCGAGTATTTGCCGCCCTTTCCAGGGGCGCACACCTACAAGACGACGGCGATGACGAAGGTTATGGACAAGAGCTACGAGACAATGCGCGAACGCTACGCCGAAGGCCAGCTAAACGCTCAGCGGGCCATTAATAAATTCTACCTGGGCTGCGAGCCCAGCCTATCGCTCAGCGGCGGCTCCGGGCCAACGGCCGACATCTTCAAGGTCCTTATTTTGGATCCTGCCAAGAAATATTCCTGTATCGATGCGCTAATGCCACGAAGCGAAGTCTTTGACATTGACATCTATGAAGCCAAGGTGGAGATCACACATGCAGGTACTTATAAATTAAAGGATTGCATAATTTCTGCCCATTTTCGAATTTAAAAGCTGCATAGTTTTTGACTTTCTTGCATTCTGCCTTTTTAAACTTTAGATTTTGATAAAATTATTCTTTTTTACGAAGAAAATACCTCTAAAAATATTCAAAATCAATCCTTTAAAGTCCTTAAAGCACTGATCTGAGGTAATTCCTCATTTTGCCATCCCGAGTTAATTTCATTATGCTGCCATCATCGTTTTCACATCGTCATAACAACTTTTAACCCCGACAGTCCTTAACTGCCCCTTTAAGATGGAGCCAAAGATGGAGAGTTCACGTGTTGGCGGAGACGCTGAAGTGGATATCGGGGAGGTACTCCACGATGTGGAGCTTTTGTCCGAATCCGAGGATGATGAAATTTACTGGTCAGTGCCCGACTGAAACTGAATTAAGCTGCTGCACACGAAATGCTTCCATTACACAGACGGTCCACGAAAAAGTGTGAGAAAAATAAATTCATTTCAATTACATTTCATTAAGGGCTGCCACACGTTGCCCGGAATAATGGTAAGGAGGGGCCCAGGATGAATGATGCACGGGGCCAGGGTTCACGGGAGCAGATGTTGCCTGCCAGCCTGGCTGGATGCTTCACTGGCTCCTGCTGGTGCCATCGCCAAGCCCCATCTCTGCTGAACGATTCCAAAGTATTAAATAACTTTGTAATTTAATTAACTTTGACGTCGGCACCGACGACGCTGCGCCGCCGCTTAACTTTGATTAACGTTTGCAATTTTTCAACAACTTTCGACCGAACTTCTTCTTGGCAGCGACACTCCTGAGTGGCAGTCGTCCGTAGGAGCCAAAGGATTGCGACTGTGATTTCTTCCTCCGGCTCGGATTACAAGGGATTTGCAGAGTCTGTACCATCTCCCCAGCCGTCGTCCGAACTCCCATCCCCCAATCTTCCGCTCGAATATCCCGGGTATTTGAGATTGTAGCTGCCAAGCAGGGGGGTCACGGGTTACGGGGAATATCGAATGCAATTAGTGCTGCTTTGGGATGGGGGAAGCAATCTGTTCAGATGACTAGCTAATAATCCCGTGGAACGAACATAATCGTTATCTTTTGATAAAGCAAAAAATCAGAGACACGAAAGAGCTTGGGTGGCAATCAGAGTTTGAGCTTCATTTAAGGCTTCTAATTTATTGTGCTTAATTATTTATAGAAAACTAATTAACAATAAATTCAACGCAGCTGGAAAACCATATTTTGTTGCTTAATATTCTACATTTCAGTCAGTTGTTATATTAATATAATTATATATTGCATAAAACAGATGACATAAAACATAAAGCAAACAATTTAATGGGTTTTTTTTTTGTGGCAAAACATTGAAAGCACAAAAGGAAATAGTTTTCCCTGCCATAATTATGGAATAATTATTTTCCATTAGTTATGTTGATTTGTTCTCTAATGATATATAAAATTTGTTCATAAAGTGCTAATAATAATGACAAATAATGTTTGTAAATGCGAGACTTTTAGAAGAAAAATTAATAAGTTTTTTATGTATTAAAAAGCGTCACATAATTCAAACAAAAACTTGAATTAATTGAGTGTTTCTTTTTCACTATTGTGTGGTTTTTATTGATTAACCATTAACAAAAACTAAACGAGATTTATGCTTCAATAAATATAACACATGTTCAACTCCTTTAATGATTAATAAAAGCTAAGGTAATTCAGTTGCTTTTTGCAGGATTTATATTTCCATAATAAAGAAATACGAAAATAATCGTTAAAAGCTAATATTTCGCATTATTTCCAACAAAACGTTGCTTGAATAATACAGATCTCCTTCTTTCTGTCTGAAGAATTTGCCTGTTGAATTTCGCTAATCAAATTGGTTCAATAAATAACTGTAATGACCTGGAAACATGACGCATTTGTTCCAAATTCTCGAGATGCTGGCCCTTTGGTGCCCATCATGTTGGCTCATCATTTAGTCATCAGCATCGAATTGGTTTCAACATTTTCCGCCACTGATGATTTTATTCGGCATCCGAATTTTACACACAATTTGACTTTGATATTGTGCCAGGGTCGGGATGCCAGAGGGGCTTATTCGGAGGGGGTGTGGCCCAGAAGGGGATGGGAGAGGCAGAGATCAGACGGCTGGCAAGCGCCGGCTGCTTGCAGGCCGCTTCACTTGCCAAATTTTTCGACTTTTTCGACTTGGCTGCCGGTTACTGTGCCATTAAAATGCATAAACATAAACAACAGCGAAGCACAAATTTGTAAAAGGCCAATAAAGACGAAATTACATTTATGTGGGAAACATGGCCAAACGAGAAATGTGCAATAACAAAAAAGAAAAACAAGAATACAGGGTAGATTTTATAGAAAGGATGCGTTGTATTAAGAAGTGAAGAAAAATATTTAGTTTAACTTAAAATTAATGAATTAGTTATATTTTAGAGACCTTAAAAAGTCATGTACGTTTCCAGCTATTTAAAGGGTAATAAATTATATATTTTTTTAATTTTTAAACGTAACTTCTTTTGTTAATTATGTAAAGAATAAAAATAAAGTACTAGCAACTTATTTTGTTTTATTAACTAAACGAATAGCAATTCTTTGCACATATTTTGTGTACATATTTTCTCTTAAGAGTTTTCTTTGCTTTTCACCTTATCGATTGTCCACCGTAAAAAGAGAGAAAAGGAAGTCACGCGAAGAAAGGCCAACAAATGTTTAACAAAAATGTGTTAGACAGACTATGCTTGCTTTTGTTGCTGTTGTTTTTATTGTTGCCGTGCCCAATTGCGTTTGTCATTTTAACCCAGTTAACCCATGTTGGCCAATGTGCAACTATCTATGCACAAACACACACTAACACACACTTTTGTTTTTGTTTCCATTGGCCACAAAATTGCTTTGGCAGCTTTGTTTATTTTGTGGTCAACAGATAAAATTCAATTCAACATGAAAACGAGAATGAAAATTATGGCCGTTCTGATTATTATTTAGCCATTCTATATTTTATATATTATTTATCCCTTTTGCATATTCAAGGCTTAGAGAAAAAAAATGAAACAATCTGATAAATAAATCAGGGAATGTACTCTCACATTTCCTAAATACTTTTGTGATTTAAAAAAAACACCGGCAATAAATTAAAGTATTTAAAGCATTTTTCTCATAATAGTATATATAAAAGGTAATGATAAAAAACGTATTTGATTAAAGATTAATTGATTAAAGATTAATAAAAAAAATAAAAATTTATAACTTAAATAAAAGCAAAATAGGTAACATTAATTGTATGCATACAACAAAAATTAATACGGTTTTACTTCTTATATTATCTTATGAAATATATATTTTTTTCCTGTGAATTTGAGGGTGTAAACGTAGCTGACCTCTCAGGACATATAGTTGTGTGATTTATTTATACTAGTTGATAAAAATGCGGCCTGGCTGGTGGAAAAAAAGAGCACAACCCAAGCGGATATCCTAACGAACGGCGGGGCGCAGAAGGTCAAATGGCAGTGGTAAAAAAGTCGAGTTCTGTCATAAAGTTCACATTTTCATTTCCGTTCACGGACCTTCGAACGTGTGTGTGAGTTTCGGGATGAGAGTGTGTATATGTTTCGGCCATGTTATCTTGTTTACTTGTAAAGCGAAGCCCCTCGACGCATTGGGAGGAAAACAGCCACAACAACAAGGACACAACAACACGGCCATAACAACAAAAGCCAATTTTTCATAAATCTTTTTTGCAGCTCTCCCGACCCGCGCCCGCATGAATTTTTACAGCTGCATTTAACCTTTTTCTCTTGACATTCGGTTTAAATTTTATGCCCGTGTGTGCCATAAAAAAGTTCCTTACGAGCGTGTTGCTCATCCGCCGCGTTGTCTGTCCGTTGAGCGCGTCGCTCATACGCCTCGCTGTCTGATCCGAGCCATACAAATTGCTACCTCGTTATAATTATGATGTTTTTACGCCTAACAAGAAGTGGCTTGGGTAACACTCTTAAGCAAATCAATTCAAGTTCACGCTTCTTATTTATTTACGTGTTTTTTTCCTGTCCGCCCTCCTTAACATGTTTTTATTTTTTCTTTCCCTTCACCGTTGTTTGCGATGGCGCGTGTGTGAAATTTTACTTTCCATTGCCGTTTTCCCAGCCTTACTTTCTTAGGCGTTGCGGTTTCAGTCATTTCTTCGACTTGGCCCGGCTTTATTTGATTTTTATTATCAAGCGGCTGCCTTAAAAAAAAAAAACAAGAAAAGGAAAAGGGAAGGAAACGCAAAACAAGAGGAAAACCAAGCTGTTTTTTTTTTGCACGTGTTTTTCCTCGCCCTTGTTGGGCATCTTTTCTTCTTTTGCGGCTCGTGTTATTTATGCTGTCTGCTTTTTGACACACACATACTTACTCCACTCTCCGGGATATGGAGTCGAGGAAAATAAAGAAAAAGTGCCAGTAAATCGGTCTTGGTTCGTGTTTAGCATGAGAATGCCGCCCTGCCTCGTTTGGGAATTACAAATTTCTGGAAGCCCCCAAAGCAACTGGAGCAACATCATCCAACGTTTGGGACATTCCCGAAAACTTTAGTATGGAATATATGTGTGTGATTGGCGGAAAAAGAAAGAACATATTAATATTCAGTGATGGGGCGACATTCTATAAGGAAAAGTATATTTTTCCCTCAAAATATATACACATCCTATAACAATATTCAGTACTTTCGTGTAAAGTCCCCTTTCATAAGCTATTTTATTAGCTATAAAATATTTACTCTCAGATTTTTATGATGATAGAACAATAGATAGAAAGTAGTCAGTATTGAATGCGAATTCATATTAAACCCGACCTTTGTAGGTTCTTTAGGAAGCATAATAACAATGCTCTAACTAATGGTTCTTCTAATATTTTAACTTTTCAAAAAGTAACTTTATTTCACTGGATATCTTCTAAGACTTTCGAAAGTAACAAGTTAGTTACCTAGAAAGGGTGAACTGTACTGGGAATTTCTTGTATCTGGATAAGGCAAGAAGTTCCGGAATTAAATGGCTTTGGCTTTGCCTAGTTACCACCTCCTGTCCCAATCACCTTTTATTCTGTCCAAATTCTGGGAGAACGACTTTTCCAAGAAGTAGTTTTTCGCAAAACAGCAGCCAAAACTGGCCTGCTGCTGGACGGGAACCGACTCATGGAGGCACATCCCTTTTGGCTCATTTGTACGTGTTGTTAGCACGTTCTGTTGCTTTATGGCCGCTTTATTATGTTGCCGGAGGGGGGAAACGGGGAACTCACTTCCTTTTGGGCGAGATAGAGGAGGATTTCGCCCATGTGCGTTGGTGCGACGTTTGTTACTCGATATTATGGCGGCTATATAAAGACAAGTGTATACACCATTATATTTTTAGCATCGCTCTACGTGCGTAACGTGTTAAAAATAAAGCACAATTCCCTGCCACATTGCGTATACGCCACACTGGCTGCGTCGCAGCTCTTCTATTACCAATGCGGGCTGCCCCGCCCCCAGTTGGCTTAATTAAATTGATTGAATTTGATTGCCGGCAGTGGCAGTGGCAATGGCAGAGTGGCCTGTTCCCAGAACGACAGTTTATGCTCCTCTGGCAATTTTTGGTCTCTGTCCTTTGGCAACTTTGCAGCCTTTGCAACGACGTTGCAATTACAGCTTCCCTTGCTTCACCTGACGAATGATTTCCCAGCTTTCTCTCGCTCTATCTCTCTCTCTATTTCCCCCTGACAACACTCAATTATGCAAATGTTTAGCACACTCCGGCCGCTTGCAAAAGGCAGCAATTTCGGCGAAAATGCATTCCGAATCGAATTAATAAACCTGCCGGAGGAGAGCTTGAAAACTCCATCGTCGTGGCAGCAAATGAGAATGTTCTCTGAATACCTAATGTGTTTATAATGCCAGAAACGTGCGCCAGCGTTAAGGTATTTTAGCATGTCAAAGTAGCTGCAGCACTCCAGCTATCTATCTATGCTATAAAGCATATAGATACATCTTCCGTCAGGAGCCTGTCTCATTAGCTTGTCTCGCCGATTTGTGCATTCTAAGCAGCTTCGCCCCTCCACAGCACACTGGCAAAAGTCTGTAACTTTTCAACCACAAAAAGCAGTCGATTTGCAACTTTGGGCGAACCATTTAGCAGAAGTTGCAAAGAAAACTGTTGGTGAAAGCATAAAATGGTTATGAATTCTAAAAGTGGGCGTTAACTAAAAAGTCAAAGGCAAGGCGTTTAGTTTTGGGAATAGAATAGAAAGCAGGCTATTAATTTGGGGAAACAGGAATTTAAGTTTCCAAGTTTTAAGGTAATAATTTAAAGGGTACATCAAGGAGTCAATAAATATATTTGTCTTGTCTCTTGGAGTAATAATGAAAATAAATCATTTTACTTAGATTTTAAACTCAGTTGTAGTTAAGAAAAAGCTTACAAGACTTCATAATTATATTTAATCATTAAATGTAGTTATTTTTTAAAGCTTTAATGAAGTGTTTTCAACTAAACAAAATAAAAATAAATAGTTCTAAGTATATATACTAGTTAATTAGTGAATTCCTTTTAAGGCATATCAGTGATACCACTGTGCCTCCACTGACACTGAGAGTCAGCTCATTTGCTTGGCCCCAGCAGGGGGTCTTCATTTCATAATCATAACAAAGCCGGGTGGCAGGCTGTCTGGAACAATGTCGGGGCAGCCAAACAATGGAATAATGACGACCATAAGGCCCAGAGAGCCATGAAGAAGCTGTGGACACGCTAGGCAAGGGCAAGCGGCGCAGGCGCAGCATTTCTCGAGTTTCCCGCTTGAAGGCCTCGTCGAACCGCTGTGCTCCACTTCAGGTGGCGCGCTAAATTTCCGCAATCTTTCAAATCGCCTATTTATTGTATTAAAGAGGAGGTGGAGGAGGAAGAGTAAGCCAGCCACAAATCATTGCAAAATATCTTTAGCAGAAATGTCCAGGGGCAGCCTAACACTGGTGAGGTAAGATGGGATGTTTGTAGGGGGCTTTTGAGAGAGAAATATTTTTATATTATATTTTGTATTTATATTTTAAAATAAAGAAGTTATTTTTTGGTAATTTCTATAAGAGGTTTAATATTTACAATTAAATATTTTTCATATAATTTCATATTTTCATATTATTTCTATTATAAATGTTTAGTAATATGAAAAATTTATTTACAAACAGTACTAAACTCAATGAAAAATATTTTTTGTCTAATAAAATTGTCGAAAGAAATAACTCCATGAATAATCCAAGAAAACATTGAGTTTTTTAACGCAAAATAAATTTATAATTACAAATATAGATGCCATAATATAACTAGTGAGGAATTAGTTACAAAACTCACTATTAAATAGAGTTAAAAAATTATTTCCTCACTTTAGAATCCTACAAATATTTATGTTATATATTTTTCAATCTTCTATTATTTGTCAGCATTTCTAAAATATTTCTCAACTTCAATTAAAATTCTGAAATATAATTTTTCTAATCAAAATAGGGCGTCAAATCTTTCTCAACTCTCAGTGAGTTATGAGCCCCCCTTCGAAGTTGGCCTCTGTGTTTGGCGATCTGTGTCTCTAATGGGCTCGATGCTATCTAAAATGTTTATCTCAGACGATGCTCCGCTCCGCTCCGCCGGCGGTGTGTATCTGTATCTGGCTGCTCTTCTCTGCCTGCCGCCGCCGCTTGCCTCTCTAATCAATTTCAAATGGTTTTCGGGGAGTTCGTGCCGGTCGCATTCACTCGCTCTCTTATCAGCGTTTGGCAATCTTCCTTTGAAATATTTTTCCATATGGCTGCCGCTTCATCTCGACGAGATTAGGCCAACCAACAACATCAATAATAAGAAATAAAGGAGAAAAAAATATAAATAAAATAATGCGGCATTTCAGCGCGCTTAAATGTTGCCAGCAACAAGCTGATAAACTTTCACGCTAAGCGGCGCCAGCAACATGTTGCCGGTGTTGGGTCCATAAAACGTTTATTGCTGCAGGTCATGAAGCAGGCCATAAATATGAAATATTGGAAAATATTTACACACAAGCAAGCACACACGCGCAGACAGCCGCCCGCCCCAAGTGGAAAATGCATTTGGCTCTAACGCAAAAAATTTTCATTTCTATAATGGGCAAGCGCTGGGGACGCGGCGGCACAAGTCGTTGCAGTTCAGTAGCGAAGCGGTCCCATGATTATCGAGTGTCTTGCGGTTGAGAAGTTCCGCCTTCTATTCTCTTTTTCATGTTACTTCTGCCAGAGTGGAGCACGCAGAAAAACTTATAGATTTTTAAGCACTTTGGTGACCTCTTGTCTTACATTTTAGTTAATGGAAATATTTAATACCTCTTTTTATTGTACATGAGAAAAGAATTCTTTAAAATTGAGTAATCGTTCTTTGAGACTCTTTATGGAAGTAATAATAAAAGCTAAATGTTAGTGTGGATAATTACAGACCTTAAGATATAACTTCCCAATAATAAAGCAACAAGTTTGGCGAGTTTTCTACAAAAAATTCAGTCTTTTATCTTATCTACATGCAAAATAATGTTAATAATATAGATATATTGCATAGATCAACATTACAGTATTATAATAAACCAAACTACACTTTTGCACATGTAATTAGATTATTTATTCTATGTTTCATATACTATATAATAGAAAAAGAATATTTATTTATACGTTAAAGATCAGAATACGTTAGAAGCAATGAGATCTTGTCTAATATTTTAATTAAAAACATTTAAATACAAGATATATTCTATGATTTCAAGCAGACATAACTCAAGGAATTAATTATCATTTTGATTATAATATTTGCTTTATTATTATATTTTTTTTTTTAAGTGCATTAACTAAACTGCTGCCCTTTGTTTTCTAACTTTCGCCACAATGCAATGGAGACAATTTTTGTGTGACACTCAGTGCAATTACCCAAGTCCCCGGACAGTTGGCAGCACTATTTCCTCCCGCAAAAAAAAAAATACAAAAAATATTCCACCCTCCTGCCACCACTGCCACCCGCAGCTGCCACTTGCCACACATGAGATGGCACGTTTACGAATTTGAATTCAATTTGCGGTGCACTCCGAGGGGACTTTGCCTTCGGCCAGCACGACAGCTGAACATGGCCGACCCCTAGGCTCCCCTTTGACCTTTGCCTGCATCTATTTTCGATGCGATTTCGTTGGCCTGAACTTGAAAATGTATTTTCAAGCACTCTGCCCCTCTTTCCCGAAATGGATTTTATTCTTAAACATTATTTATTTAGCACACATATCCTGTGGCTGTCACAGCCACTGTCCCTGAATGGCCTATATATAGGATATATATATTTATGGCTTGGCTAATTGAGCTCGACCTTTTGTTGCGGCCCGGCAGTCGTGCATTTTTCATGGCTTTTCCATTTGCGCTAAGTGTATATATTCTGCATGTTTTATGCAGATTAATTGAATCATTTTCGATGCGGCCTATTTTCTGTGGTTAATGCCTTTTGGCCAAATGCATTAAAACTGCAACGAGCCTGCCTGTTGATTGCACAAAGCAAAGGCATTGCATATTAAACGATATATTAAATCAAATCGAATTCCAGAACAATGTCCTTAACAAGTTGAATAAAAATTCCATGCACGAACGAGCTGGACAAATGTCAAAAGTGTGTTCTTTAAAAAATGGAAAATTGTTCCATGCTGTCTACCAAAAAAACATCAATCACCCTGGCCAATTTATACTATATATATATATAGAGCCCTCCCCCAGCCAACACACATGGTGTTGACATATTTTCCAACTTATTTGACAGCTGCTGGGAATGTCGGTGACAATTTATCCACTTTAATCCTCAGGTGTCGCATAATTTTCAAATAAATAGTGTACAACAAAATAATGGCCATGATTTATAAAACAACGAGAGCTCAGTGCAATTGTTGATATTTATGGCCTATTCGTGTTTCGGTATTTCAACAACTGTGCTTCATCATCAATCATTCAGTTCCTTTAGTGTACCATCGATGTGCACAAAAAAAAAAAAAAAATAAAAATAAAAGCAAACAAACATTTAAATCAATGGAATAAAACAGAAGCATAACATTGTTTAACCCAAATTCTGTTCGTTTCAATGCTGCAAATAAATCATTAAAGACGAACATTTGATGTATCTTCAAAGTAAGAGAAACTGTGACATAAACGAAGGCCCAAATGATTGCCAGTTGCCATAAATTTTAAAATAATCTCCGGCATTCTTGGAAACGCCAGCTAAATAGCCTCGAAAGCTTCCCGTGAAGAGACAATTAATTGTCAATTAGGTTCGAGGGAAGCCTGTCGCAACAAGTGTTTGCTCTGCCCTTCTATCTCTTTTAAATATATATTTATATATATATGTATATATTTTGTTTTAAATGGAAAACCGTCTGAGTCTCGAATTGCGTTGGGGATGACTAATTTTGTGCTAAAAATAAGTAAGGAGAATTGCCAAGAAAATTGGCACGCTTCTCGTTTCACATACAAAGGCAGGAAGAACGCACTGAAAGTGTTTACCCCAAAAAAAAATTGAGGAAAACTACGGCGAAAAGTGAAGAAAAAAAATATAGTGTGAACCAATTAGCCAACTAAATTATGGTGAAGAAGCCTTAAAGCTTATCGGATTTATATATATATTTCGTTATATATATAGCATATGTTTGAGGTTTGTAGTGTGCCAACAAAAAAAAAAGAATGAAAATTATTTCACAGACTGTGTGTTTTTGATTATTTGGCGCTATAATGTTTGCGAAACGAGGAAAGCCATTAAAAAGTCACCGAAAATAGAAGCTGATGAAATTTGTACTAAGAGAAATGATTGTAATTCACATAATTTTTAATATTGAATAAAGTTCGTTGTTTAAATTAAAATAAATATAATTTTTAATTGTGTATATGCAGTGTGTTAAAAATCTCTTAATTTAAATATTAAATATATTTGTATGACTCGGATTATTATACAAATTATGTCACTTGCAGATATCTCAACACATTTACCTATCAAATTGGAAAATTTAAATTATATTTATTATATAAACTGCAGTATTCATGTTGGTTTTTCCCAAATAAATTAAATAAAAATAAATTTAAAAGCGTATATATATCTTGATGTTTAAAATAAATTCTATGACATTTTGCAGATTTATTTACCTTGTCTTTGTGTCAGCGAAAACATTAATGAATATACTGAAATTGGGGTGTGTGTCACTTTTTAGTGTTTATACTCATATCTCTTTGGTGTGTTTTCAAAAGAAATGTCGTGATTTGCCTTTTTTAATGCCTCTCCGCCACGAGCTTTAATCATGAATGCTAGAAATTATTCACGGCCAGTTGGGGAGAGTCCGCTGCTCATTTGCCTAAGTGAAGCCCCGGGCTCCGGATTCGGTCGTGGGGTTGGGATACATATCCGTAAATAAGACAAGTTCTGCGGCTGGCTGGCCTTTGGCTGATTTTATGATCATATAGAACCGAGAACCGCGAACCGAGAACCAAGAGCCGAGCCACTGACATGCGAACTTCCGTTTCTCGGGGCAGGAAATGCAAATAAACAAAAGGCGGCCAGAGTGCTCCCTCTCTATGCCGATGTTTCGTGGAGGAGAATTGATTTTTATGGGCCGTAAGTTTGGGATATTTATGCAGGAGCACTCCGGATTTGTTTATGGAACTGCTGCCAATGCCAAAACCCCACAACACACACACACTCGGCCCGGGCAAGTTTGCGGTATCTTTAATGGAACATTAGCACTACCAACTGGGGCCGCAGGAGCAAAAAATTATTATAACTTTAGCCGGCCGGTCGGCCACTTGATTATGCTTGATGGCCAGAAGCTGCCAGGCAAGGAAAACAAAAAAAACAAAAAACGTGGCAAGGGAAGGCAAAAAATTGGATTCTCGACCATATCCGGAGGGCGTGGCACGTCACTCGCTTTTTGTGCGATTTATTCCACTTCTCCTCTTTATTTCGCCTTTTCGGACGTTTTTTTTTATTATTTTAATGCGCGAGCATTAACAGCCCAAGAGTTTTGGCTTTTATTATTGCTCATTTGCACAGTCGTCCGTTGTCCTGGCAAACAAGGAAAACAGTGGGGGGAAGGCATGGGGGAAAAGCCAGTCAAAAGCCGGGGAAAAGCGGAAAGATTGGGGTAACAACATTATGTTTATTTCACTCACAATGAGCGATGGCACTTTGGTCAAGCGGAAATCCCCGGGATGGCGTGAAAGTTCTTTTCCGAGATTAAATAACTCAGACAAGTTGGCGTTTCTTGGAAAGCCAATGAAAAAGTTCGTCAAATTATACACCAAACACGTTTTATATCATTTAAATGATTAAAGTTTCGCAATGGTATTTTTTGTTAAGAGCCCCTGATGGATCTGCTGCTATAAAAACTTGTATTGAAAAGTTCTTTGAATAAGTGTTTAATTTTTAAAGAGTTCTTCTTTAAATCATTCTTTTTCTTTACTTTAAATCATAGGGTAAACCTTAAGTGGCATAGGCCTATTAATATTTTCAATTTGTTCCATTTCCACGCTGAATAAAAAAGGCCCAGGCCCTCTTAGGGGCGTAAAAGTTCATGAAAATTCAATAAGTTTTCCTTCAAATAAAGTTGGTTTTCGCTTATATTTTATTTGGCTTTTCCTTTTGCACTTTTCAAGCGGATTCCTTCGCTTTGCGTTAACCGTTTTTCCTTCTTTTTTTACGGCTGCTGGTGGTGTTTCACAAGTTTTAATTAGCCGCATTTTATGCAAACGTATTTAAATCAACAAAAAAAAAAGTGCTGAAAACGAGGCCCACGAGACAAAATTTGAAAAGGATCGCTGGGTGTGGGTGTGCGGAAAATATAGAGGGCTCCAGCTGCGGGTGCGAGAAAATCAATTAGCCATCGGCTGAGTGCCCTCAACTCTTCCCTAATCGACATGCGAGGAGGACTGAGTGATGCGAGGAGCTGCCACGACAAGGTGGAAAACACCAGGAGAAGAATAATGATGAGGAGAAGGAGGAGGAGGAGGAGCATGAGAAGCAATTGGCTCTCATATCTGCAGCGCACTGCGCTGTTTCCGTTGTTCTTCGCCGCTCGTTTCCGCTTCCTGCCTGCCTGCACTGCGGGTTTTCACTGCTCCTCGTTCCGGCTCCCTCTCATCCTCCGTCATTCATCGCTGATGACTTTTGTCCTTGTTCGCCTTCGGGCAAATATTGAAACAACTGATTAGTTTGAGTGAGCTCAGCGTGTTCCACATGCATGTGTGTGGTCTACTCTGGGTGCACAACGAAAAAATTAGAGAAATTTATAGCTTGAAGTTAAAAAAATGCAATCAGATTCAATTGAAATAATTGATACATTTTTGAAAGTGATGAGAAGAATTTTAAATATATATTAGGTTCGTTTTATTGACATATTTTCTTTCAGGAGCTAGCTAAAGGTTATGTAAAATTATTTTATGTAGTGTTGTTAAAACTCTTCACTCAGGAATGAGCAAAAGAGTAATTTAAAATGATGAAATTCAATCGGAAGGGTTTCAGAAAAATTACAGAATTATTGAAAGTGAGTGGAAGGGCTTAAGTATCTGTCAAGTTTGTTTTAATCACCGATTTTCTTTCAGGAATTAGCTTAAAGTTGTGTACAAAAATTGTTTTATTGTAGTGTTGTTATACTCTTCACTCAGGAATTAACTAAGGTGTTGTTAAACTCTCTCTATTTCTTTCTCTCTGTCTATTGGCATTTATCCATCTTTTTGTATAATTTAATAATAATAAGAAATATAGGAATATATAGGATATATATATAGGATATAAATAGGCTTGGTTCCAATTATTTCTTATTACATTATGGAAGACTTTTCTTCCTGTGCACCTGTACGGACGTTTGGGTGTCCGTCTGTGGCATATCTATTGTGAAAATGGCTCAATTTGCTAATAATTATATGGACGAAATCGAAATTGTAAAATATTCATCGGCCATTCTAATTGATGTAATCTGAGCTGGCAGCAGAGGCAGGCACCATCAGCTTCGAAAATCGAACGCTGAAATATTTATATCTGTTTACCGGATTCTGGATTCCAAATCGAGAAAGAGAGATAGACTATGTGTGTGGCCTTCCTGCTCGATTGCCCAGAAGTATGCAGCGGCAAATTGCATTTTCTGTTTCTTTGTAATTATATTTGCCATGCAAATGCCGAGTGTGGCTCGGTTACTCAGCTGGCATCCTGTCCCAGGAGTTCTCCGTACTGTTCCTCCCCCAAAAACTTAAATGACATTTGAGTTGCAGACTTTTCCTAATGGAATCACAATTTTCCAGCACACACACACACTAACACATAAACACTCAAACATTCGGAGACACACGCGGCGACACACGAAAAGTTGGGCGAATAAATTTTTGTTGTCTTATTTAACTGCAAAGTTGAGCGCAAATAAACCGATCTCCACGGGTGGCAATGGGGGCTGTGGCAGCGGCTATGGGGCTCGGTGGGCGTGGCAGCAAAACGTCGCACAAATTGGACTTAATCAAATTGCCAAAATGTTGACAACCAAAAGGAACGGAAGCGTAGCGGAAAAAAATAAAGAAATATTTTGCACGCTCCGCCTTTTGTTTTCGTCGCCAACTTTTCGAAAAGTCCTCGCCGCCAATGGAAAAGTTGGTTAGGCATTGTAGGAAAATTGAAATGTCTGCTTTTAGTTCTGTCTCAGCTTTTCCCTTTTTCCGCCACAAAATTCAGTTTCTAGCTTCAATTGCGGGAAATAAGAAATGGAAAAACAATTAAGAAGTCCAGAAATGGGCTTGATATTAATAAAGAAGATGTTTTGTAATAGTTTTAATAATTTAAGGAACCCAGGAAGGAAATTTAAGTACCCAGGCTCAGTTGTCCTTTAAATTTGGTATTTAAATTGGCAATAAACTTGTTGTTTCTATTCATAAACTACCTTAAACTGTGTATTTGCAGATAAGAGTAATTTAATGAACTTATTTTTTTCCTAGATTTTTCCCCAGTGCTGACTAAGATCTGTTTTTTTTCCCAGCCCCTATATGGGCTTAGTTAATTAAATGCCTAGCGATTAGCCGACCAATTGATGGGCCATCGACGGGGCCTAAAGTATCCGAGATAAATAGCAACTCGAGTACTTGGCGGGCAACTTGGAGTTGCCTTTGTGTGGGGAAATCCTTTTGCAAGTTCCATTTAACTGCAATTTATTGTTCGAGAGGCCATTGTGCCGGGCCGAGAGCTGACCTACAAATTATGCAGAATAGGAAAGTTGTGCAAGAACTTCGGCTCTTGGCTAATTGAGTTGTGCTGCAGGTGGAACAGCGAACTGCGGACTGTGGACTGCTGACTGCGAACAACAATGAAAGTCAATTAAGTGGCTAAGCTGGGAAAGCCTGGGAAAACATCTTCATTATGGCTGGCAATTTGAGTGAGCGCTAAAAATTCATTTCGAGTGACCCAATTAACAAGGCAACACAGCAACACCGGCAGCAATCGCATTAAACGTTTAATTACAGTGTCCTGGCAACAAAGGACAACTCCCTACGACCCTCTCTTTCTGTATTTCTAATTGTGTCTCTCTCTCTTATCTGGGCGCCACTTCCGCTGCTAACAAGCGTATCCTTTCCGGCCAGTGGCGCCGCTCGGTCTGAAAAGGATTTCAGCAATTTGCATTTCTGTGTCTCCTCGTCGCAGGCCTGCTTTCCTTTCACCCAGGCCTTTTCAAATATATATATGTATATATTTTCCAGCCCGCTTCGAGCTGGCAGTTGCCACGCCGCCAGCTCAAAGTCTGAAGTGCCAGTTGTTTCTAGTATTGTTTGCACTCATCGGCGGCTCGCAGTGTTTTGTGTATATTGAGTGGCTCTCCATTGTTGACCTGCTTCGGTGGCAACAACTGGGCAGTCCCGCCTACGCACCTGTCTCGCAACCGGCAACCGGTGCCCCGGCGTTGCAACCACTCAACTGGGTCACCCTAACGCATTGGGTTGGTCCTATCTGAGGGGGTATTGTATCTACATTTTTCTAGGGAAGCTATACTAATAATTAGAATACAACCCAGTATTATCTTGTTATATTATGGAGCTAACATTCATTAAATATCTTTATAGATAATGACTAAGTGTCTAAGGCTCTTAAGCCAGCTTACGAACTTATAAAGGTGTATAGTTAAGTATTATAACCTTTTTTCCTTCCCAACGATTTCTATTTATATATAAATTAATAAAAATCATGTATAATCTATAGTTTCAGTGAAGTTTCCAGCGTTTTTCCCCTAGGCAAGATATAAGTTCAATCCACCATTCAATTCGTTGATAAAAAACGGAAAACACCCGCCTCGAAGTGGCTGTGAATGGAAAAAGTGCTGAGACTGATGGAGAAGTGAATAGAGAAGGAAATGGGTATGGAAGTATATATTCGAATGGCTATAGTGAAGGCAATCGCGATAGCATCGCCGCATATCATTGGAATTGAAAGGGCGGAGTTGTTTTGGCGGGCCGAAGTTGAATGGATAAGTGGTTGGTGGCGGAGTCGACTGGGGATTGATTTAATTGAGAAACTGAACCATTGCGCGGAATCGGGGCTTCCCCTGGGCATACATGCAACATGCGAAACTCTGCGAAATCTGCATTTCAAATGACCCCAAAGTGTCTGATTAGCCATTCGACATGTGGCGCGTGTCTCGCGCATTTGCACTTCGATAAACAAGCGAAACTGGCCAAATTGATGCGCCTAATTGGCTCCGAGACCGAGACCGAATGCAGTTTGCAGTGGCAGTTGCATTATCTGTATGTCACCATATATGTATGTATTTATATGCGTGGGCTGACGCAGGCAAACACAACAACTTCATTAAGCGGACGCAACATCAGCGGCCCCGTTTTGCCGGCTGATTGACTGATTATGGTCAAGTGGTTGGTTGGCTGGCTCCCTCTCCGCCGCTAAATGTTTATTAATTATCGTGCAAATTTCAAATATATTTATCATGCACACGCAGCCGCCGTTAAATTGCGAATACTTTATGTTCGGTGTTAATTTTTATTTCGCGCTATTCGCGTATTTATTTTTATGAACGCTCCGCGATCGCATTTTGTTTGGCTTAATTGCGCGTGGCGTGCACGCGGCGTATGCGTTATATGCGAGTATGCCTCGTGTCTGCCGCCATGCACTGCACATTGCACATACGCACTGGTGTGCGGGTTTCTTTTTTTTCTGTTGGTTCGGTTTCGCACAAAAATCAACATGCGAAAAGCTGAAATATTTCTGCCAACCGAACACAATTTGTTGTGTTGTTTGCATATCGAATGGTGGATTGAATTCTTTATTTTTAGTTTCAAGGAAAAAGAGTTGTGCGCCTCGATTTGATCAGCTGGAAATGTATAGTTACCAGGATAATCCGATGGTTAAAGCGGCTTACCTGAAAATAAGAATAAATGCGATGTTATAATTTAATTAAATGTGTAAAAGTCGTTTGTTATTCAGATATATTTCGTGCCACTTTTTCTTAAATTATTTGAATCAATCTCCTGGCAAATGTTCGCTCACTCTGTTAGCTTCAACTTGGCTAAGCTATTTGTTTCTGTCACATTTCCGGCAAACAAACTCAAATTAAGCGAATCCCGAGATGCTCTGTCTCTGCGCCAAAGATCTATTCTTTTCCCAGTTGCCAACTGCAGCAAATGGCTTTTTGTCAGCCAAACAATGCTCGGAAAAATCTAGCACTGGATTAGCGATGCGAAGCAGCTGAGGAAAAACTGCGGGTGGAGTGTGGGGCAGCTGAGTTAAATTGCAAAGCAGCTGCACAAAGCAAATGAAACTAACAAAAATAAATGCACAACAACACAGGAGGGGTGGCAGGAGGAGAGGAGAACATACACATACATTTTTTTCTTGCTTGGCGCAAATATTTCAATTTTTTCCTCTGCTGGCTTGCAACATTTTTGCGTTTTCTTCTGCTCAGAATTTTTCCGCGAACTTTTTCCCACATGCATGAAGGAGGAGGAGAAGGAGGAGGAAATTACATTTTAAATGCCAATGCAGTCGCCTCTCTCCAGTTAACTGTCCCTATTTAATAACTAATTTGACAACCAAAAAAAAAAAAAGGATATTTTATATATATCAAATTTATTTATAATTTGCTTTGGGTCTGAAATCAATTTTCCATTAAATTGTGTAGCAAATCATTGACCGAACTCTAATTGAAAAAAAGAACAAACAAGCCACAAATATGAATTCCATTTCCCGCAATCATTGCGAGGCGAGAGGAAATGAGGACCTGGGATTGTTTGCAATTTGCATAAATAGCGGACAGCCATCGGGGTGATATGAGAGTTTTTGTGCGGAGTTTGTGTTCCTCCCCTCCACATCCTGGCTGGGAAAGATTTATGGGATAGGGGCGGGCGGCGCCAATTTATGCCGGAAATTTTTCGGCATATTTTTGGTATTTTCATTGAAAATTGAAAACATATTAAACGCACATTAATTTCATATGTCAAGGCAGAGGCTGAAAGCGTCGCAGGAGGCACAGAGGAAGTTGCACGGAGGCCGGAAATATGATGGATGGAGTTAGAACATTCCGTTGACTGTTGTCGGAAATGTATTTAATATTAAACGAGTCCACGTTTATTTTTTTTCCCGGAGTTTTAATCCAAAAATGTTTGTGAAAAAGTGATGAGTGAAAAGTGCCAGGCAAACGGAGAATGCTACAGAAAAAACTTTAAGCGCACGAACTCGACATGTTTTTTATTTGTTAATTTACAAAGTGTTGTGGGAACTTTAATTTTGATACAATTACATTTTTTTATATTAAACACAATGTTAAACTTATATCTTAATAAGGGGTAAATATAATATAAAATCTGAAATTGGCTTGCAATTAACTTTCGCCGAATTAATCAATTTAATTTAATGCAAACTCAATTTTGATTCTTTTAAATTCCGTTTCAATTAAATTAATTATTGTGCTTGCTCGATGATATGGCCAAATGCTAAAATATTATTAATTTAAATTAAGTTAAGTTTAATTGTTTTTGCGATTTCTTTGCTTTAAATGAACCTCAATAATTGTGGATATTAAAGCCACTTTTAAGGCCTTTCTTTTCATGCCTTTCCCAGAATTTCTCTGTAGAATAAATTGAGAGCCCTTGCCCGCTTTCAGTTTTCACTTAGCTGGAATCCCCATCTTATACTGAGAGATAAGATTTTTAGATAAACTTGAGACCGCGCTATCTTATCAGCGGGAAAATGAGCACACAAACTGAATTACAACCGCCTGACGCTATCTGGCTCAGTTTGCCGGTTACCGGGTTAAGTGGGATGGCTTTCTCTCCAGCCCTTATTGACTATGTCAACGCCACGCCATCTTGGCCATCATTTTGCATATTTATGGCGTATTCATTTACTTGGCGCAATAGAATTTATAATGAGCTCGGGCTGTCAGCTTCCTCTTGCTCAAGAAACTGGCCTAATGTATTACATCATTAATTCTGAGCCACCAAATTCATCAGGGGCGCTGCGATAAATAAACGCGACTTGATTAATTTCGTTGAACTTTAAGACTGACTTTACGACTACTTCCCACCAGATTGGCTTAATTACAAATATAATTTAACACCTCGTAGGCCACCAAACGTGTTTGCTTATTTCTTCGTTTTGTCCGCATATCTTTTTGTTTATTTCCTCAAATCAGAATTAAAGCAAAGTCGACAAAATAATAAAAAAAAACTATATGGCAATCAATTGTTTCTGGCCCGGCGACAGCTTCAGCTTGGAGTTTTTGGCGCACAGTGGGTTTAGTTTTATATTTTGTATAAAAAAACAGCAAGACATAAATAAGTAAATATAATTTTTAGTTTCTGCTAATAAAATAGAATCTAATAAATGTCTTTTAAGGTAGGCCATTGATAGATGTCTTATCAAATGATGATTCCTTGAAGTTAAGATACTTTCCCATATTAGAAGTTAAATTGTTGCTTAAATACCAATCTTTAAAATCTTTAAAGCTTGTAAGAAATATTTCAAACCTACAAAGTTGTCTATAATTAAAGCCAAGAATGCATAAAGTGTCCAGCAAAGTAATTAATTAATATAGGCTTTATATCTCTTTTATTCCTCTTAAATTTACATAAAAGAAGACCACTGTGTGGCGTCAGAAATTAATCCAACATGAAAGCCTATAAGGCAACAGTGTCTCCGGCTTTGTTTTCCTTTCGGACTGACCGCATAATTTATTTGATTTCATGAGCACGATCGCTTATGATAAGGGAATTCGAGAACTCGACTGTTTTCGGTCGGTCCCTTGTTGTTATAGTTCTGTTTGCTTAATTTTGGACTCTGTTATTTTTATTCTTTGTCGTGGCAACATGATCTCGTATATTTCGCATTCCGTGCACACAATAAACTTGAAAGTTTTTTATGGATTTTTGGGACAGTTCTGTCTCCGCTTGATTATGCTCGAGAGGCTCGGTTCAGGCTAATTGGCATTTTCAGCGAGTCTCTTGGCTTTTCTCCCGCCGACACTTCCCAGATCAACTGCGTCAACGCACCCAAAACATATTTTATATGGTTTCAGCTTATTGTTCTTGACAATTTTTGCATGTCAAAGTTTTTTTCGTCGCTTTCTTTTTGGCCAAGAAATAAAAAAAAAACGACAATTTAAGTGTGCCTGTGTCTGTGACTCTGCCTTTTGCCTGTGCAATTATAATGGTGCCATATCTCAGCGATTCGACTTGGGTATGCCGTAGCTGGGCCTGGGTGAAGCCATAAAAACTGATTTTACGAGTATGTTCGCAATTTGAAAGTTTTTCGATTTGTTATGGGCAAAGCGACGCGTTTAATGCTCTTAAAGGTGTGCGAACGAGGCGATTATGATGTAATTCATGCAAAATCGAATCGAAAATGTTGGAAATTCCGATGAGTGTGAAATTTTGGGTAATGGCATATTATGAATTCAAAGGGATGATTCGCTTGTAACTGCGAGTTCAGTTATCATATTTTTTAATGCTATTTAATTGTTAAGTTTTCGTAGGGTTTCTACATTTTAAAGCTTGGCTTCGAGAATATTCAAAACTTGTACTTAACATTATGAATCATAGAATTCTAGCTATAAATCACATTTTTTTATTACAGGAAGTCTAGAAACTTATATGTCATATTCACACAGATATAAATATAATATTTTTCTCAAGATTATTAAAATTGTTTACCCAAAACAGTGAATCATACAATTCTAGCTATAAATAATAATTTGTAATTACAGGAAATTCATTACAATACCAACTTTTTCCTTAAATTTTCCCAAAATAAAATGAAATAATACAAAATTATATATTTTTCTTGTTATTCTTTAAAGAGTAACATTTTTAACGTAATTTCCATGGAAAATACTTTATTCTTAAATAGACATCAAGCTTATAAAGACATATTTATATAACATTTGACACTAACAAGGGAATTTCTGAGAAAACCTACAAAAATATTAATATTTTATAACTTTCCTCCCATTTCTTCCAGTGGCCTGCTCGAATTATGCTCGGGTCAGCCTGAAAAGAGTTCTCGAAATTCGTAAAATCATGCGCCGCCATTCCCTGCTATTACAAGACATTCTTACAACTCTGTACTTTGCTCTTTTACTGTGAAAGACATAAAAGTGAGACAGGGAAACGTTCGCAGAATGACACAGCAGTTTAATGAACCGGCGATTCGCGACAGTCTGGCCAAAACAAAAACAAAAACGTGTAAAAAACTGAACTCAAATGCCAATGTCAGCGAAACCCAAGAAGCCACCGAACCCCCGACCAAAAAATCGTGGTAATTTCCGCTGAACTTCACCTAACTGGCGCATAATTAAGAGTAAAAACCGCAGAAAAGAAAACAATTTGTTGCCCCATGGAAATTGTCAAGCGGTTTGCTAGCTCGCCAGTTTGCTAAATTATCAGCAAGTGCGTGTTTGTTTTTATTTTCCTTGATTTCTCTTCTTTTTTTGCCCCCCTGACCAGTGCACTTTTATGTATTTTCCTTTCCGAGGGAGGTTTGCATTGAATTTAGCAGCACAGCAAACCGAAAACTGTGGGGCTTTGGGGGTCGGTGTTTCCATCAAAAGCGCAGTGGGAAAGCCAAACATCGACTTAATTAGAACCAGGCCTCTGTTGCAGCTTCAAAAGGAAAATATTAAATAAAAGAGGCGGGCTCCTGCTGCTAACAGGTTTAACCCTTTAAAAGAGAAGGTTATAATGCTCGCAAATATAGCTTCTTACTCCGTTTACGTTTAGAACTAAAAAAATCCCTCAAGTTTCAGGTTTAATAAAAATATTGCTGTCCTATGAAATATGATTAAATATATACAAGTTTTATCAGAATATAAAAAAGGTTTCGTTTCTCTTTACTAACCACAAACCTAGACCTTGGTCTTATTTAAGTAAAAGCAGAATATTAATAACTATTATAAAACAAATAACCTGACCTTTCTATGGCACAATGAGGAAGTTTAGCCGGGATCTGTAAAGGGTTAAGACTAGTCTGGCAACGGGGCGTATGCGCAATGCCGCAACTCTCGGCACAAAGGCTCAAAAGAGTGAAACTTTTTCGGGTGAAACATTTTCCGAGCCGCATAATAGGCCTCCGCTGAATGGCGCCCGGGTCAAGGACAAGCCACCGCCCACGGACTAACCGCTCCCAGACAGGAAGCTGAGCTGAACCTGAAACACTTAGCCGCTAACCCCACGAGCATCAAATGCCAAAGCCATTCGATCGATTAGATTGCCGGCGATTTATAAGCAAAAAAAAAAAATAGCGAGCAGAGAAGCTGCGAAAATGCGCTCGTAAAACATTGCTGCTGCTGGCCCGATGCTGTTCCAATCAACGAAATTAAACCTATCACCGACGCCGTCTGGCCGTCGATTTGCCAGCTAATGTCAACAATTTATAATGCATCGACATGACAGGCATCGGCTTTCGAGCGCCAAGCACCAAACTCATCGCCCCATCGAAACTGTGTATGGGCTGTGATGAGTCGAGCTGAGCTGAGACCACTTTGAAAAATGCTGCCATCTTAATGGCTGGCAGTTTACTCACAAATTGATTTTTATTACAATATATATGGCGGATAATTTGCCACAAAATAAATATTCAAATTTGAGCATTTTTCCATGTAATGGGGGGTTGGCATTAAAAATTTTTAATGAATGATCCGTCATCAAGTGAGATTAATGGGGGGAAGGCCTTGTAAAGAATACATTTGAGATGAATTCGAATAGAATTCAAGAAGAAGGGTTGTTTTTTTTATTTATTTAATACAAGTGAATTATTTTAGTCATTTTGGAGTTTAATATAAATTAAACTGAAAAACAACCCAAGAAGAATAAGTCAATAAACTGTAAATATAATTATACTTGATAAGTTGTATATTATTATAAAGGAACATATTTCTTTTGGTAAAAGATATGCTTAATTAAGATATAATTTATTGTTATTTAAGCAGGATTACAGGGCTTATCAAACATTGTAGATTATTTAATATATAGCATCTTTATTCTGTTGAAAGCTTTGCTGCTTTCATTATTCCCTAAATATTCCCCTGAACCAATGCCTCAGCAAATACCGATCTAGTTTTAGACTAGATTTATCCAGTATCCCTCCATATAAGAACAGAACTAATTGCTTTAGCAATAAGCATAATTCCACCAATTCATGCCATTTACTTTGGGGGAAATACTTTCCTTTCGCCGAGCATTTCAAAGTCAAGTGGGCAGCCTAAAATGCGAAAAATTCAGAACTATTTTGAGATGCCATTCGGCCACAATAATAATCCCAAAATGGGAGGGAAATGGGGGGAAAAACAATATGTTTACCATGTGCTCCAGTGACCGCTAATCTAATCTAAAGCTTATCTATTCGCTCAGCGACGATGTGGCGGAATGCGGCTGAACTTGCTACAACATAAAAGTGAGTGAAAATAAGTGAAAATAAGTTTTCGAAGCGATTAAAGAGACACTGGAGGGAAGCGGGGCCGAAGGCAGGTGTAGGTCAGGTGCAAGCGGTGAGTGGGTGAAGCTCATGCAATTAGCAGGAATTGCAAATTAATAATCATGTCTCGTATGGATAACAAGGACAAAAGCCAACACACACACACACGACACCCACTTAATACAAGGATACATGGGGGTTTTCGGGCGAGGGTGCTGCAAAAACCATAACAATTTGCAAGCGTATGAAAAATGTATGCGGAGCAAACTTTAAATTCATTACACACACGCAAAGTCAGCAAAGGAGGTAGACACGCAGAAAAAATACATAATACTGACCGTTTTTTCAGTCATTAGGGGGGATTTTTTGTTATATATATGTAGAAAGAGGTTAATAATGAGTGAGTATTTAATTTTTTGAAATTAATTGTTTGCCAATTGAGTTATTTTTACTAGAGTGGAAGGTAAAATCGACGGGGTTTTATATGTATTATATTATGAAGGTATTTAATAGATCGAAGAATAAATATAAAGCTGATTAGTGTGAGATTTTTCTGTGCTTTAAAGGTCTTTATTGTCATAATAATTTTTAGGTAGACAAATATATATATTGTTTTTTATTTAAAAACAGAACAAAACTTGCTCCATCTACAAAATAATCCTAGGGGTTTTGAATATATTAAGTGTTAAAAGTATTTAATAGATCAAAGAATAAATATAAAGCTGGTTATGCCAAGTTTATCCTGTGCTTTAAAGATTTTTGGTATCATAATAGTTATTAGGTAGACAATTATATATTATTTTTGATTTAAAAACAGAACAAAATAAAGACTGAAATGAAAAAGATAAAACCTAATATCTTGCCTCGTAGAAATTTTCAAAGAAAATAAAATCCAGTAAACGGAAACCCTCGTAATAATCTTTCTCTGTGCACTAAACGAGGAGGAAAATGAACTAAAGGTAGTGGAAGCGGAGGGAAATAAGAGTGAATGTGGTTGGAGAAAGGTGACAACTTTTCCACATGGCATAGCCAGTAAGGTTGTGAGGTTCTAACTTTGGGAGGTTGGGCGGTGGCATATTGAGCATGGACATGGGCAGGCCAAGCAGTTTGTTTAAACTGCGGTCGCTTGGCAGGATGTATGCTCTTCACCTCCCTCCCCCCTCTTCCATAAGTATGCATGGGCATTTTCACTTGCGTGTGTGTTCGCACTTTCAATAAGTTCACACACACAAACAGGGACAGTTGAAAAAAAAAATATAACGAATAGAAGAAAACACACCCTGCCTCAACTCAACCTCTTTGCTGGTAATTTAAAAAATTTTCGTGCCTCAGTTCTATTTACGCTTTTATCTCTGTGGCACATTTACCAACCTGCCCTCCCCCCCCCACACACACACCTTCTCCGTTTTTTTATACAATTTGTATTTCTTCATTTCTATTTGCCGGCTTTATCCGCTTCTTCTTCATTATGCTACAGTGTGTGTTTTTTTTCTTTCGTGAAAGTGCACTGCGGGAAATCTATTTCAATGCAACAGCTTGGAGGTTGTAAGGATAGGTTCTTAAGGTCATTAATTCCGAAAACAATAGCGAAAAAGATTTCTTATTTTGAGTAATAATTAAACCTAAAAATTATTAGTTAAAAAAAGAAATTTTTAAATTAAAGCTTGAAGTTATTAGTTAAAATAAGAAGTCTTTCTTTAAACTAATACAGGTTTTTATCTAAGAATATTGTATTTATATCACTATTTTAACGTTTGTAAAGGAAAGAGTTTAATTCATATTTTTAACAAACACATAATAAATTATTTAAAAGAAAAATTGCAATTCCAATTATTAAAATTAGGTATTTTTTTCAATTTTGTTGCAAGTTGGTAAGGTTAGGTTAATTTTATTCTAGCTGTAATAATAACTTCTTTAATATAAAATAAAATATGGATATTTCTTTTCTGTTTTAAATGGTTAATGGTTTTATTTTAAATATTTTATTAAAGATCAGCCTGAAATTATGTTCACCTTCTAAATTCAAGTATTATTTATTCTCATTTGCAAAGTAGTTGCTAAATTTAACTCATGTCATAAATGTTTTCTTTTCTATTAGGAATGGTAATAATTATTGGATTCTTCCTAATTCTTCTCAGTGTATATTCGTGTTAACCTTGGGCAGGGCATTAAAACCGTGCCAAGTGTCGAAGCCGGGCCCCCAAGTTGCCTAAAAAGAAGTTGCAAAGGCAGCGGGCAGCAAAAGCCGGACAACTGGACATTTATTGAAGGATCCACCGCCTTCGTGAAACCCACCTTTCCCTCCCCCTTGATTCACCTGAAACGTTAGCTGACTCATTTAAAATTCGGCAAGGTGTGTCCACGTGTGTGTGGGTGTATTAGTGTTTTTTAGTGAGCCTGAAATCCAAGCTACTGGCCCATTTTTTGTCCCTTCATTCTTCCTTTATTCGGTCGAAATGCTGCAGCTTCCTCGGGCTCTTGCTTAGCGTCTTTCCTTCCTTCCCTACCCGCTCCCCTTTCCGGCACATTCTGCCGCCCGCCTTTTCTACCTTGGCTTTTTTCGTGTTTATCTCACTGAACTGTTGCATTTTTTATGCCATTTTATTTCATTTTTATTTTTATGCTCTTGCCAAATGTTTTTCTCTGTCCTTTTTTTTTTTGTCGCTCTTCTTTATTTTTTGCGTTTGTTATGCTTTTGCTCCTTTTTCGACGTCTCACATTCTCGCACATGCACACATTCAACTAAGAAGTTTATCATTTTTTTGTCTCAGTGGAGAACAAAATGAGATTGTAAGCAAGTTTTTTAACGATCCGAGGGGAATTGTACCTTATTTCTTAGTTTATAGTAAAATGGGCAACTTTATTAGGTTCTCCGTCTCTTGCAATTTCTTTTTCTTTTTATTTTTGATTAAAATATTCGAAATAATATATATAATGGATTAGCCTTGCAATTAAATATTTTCTTTATTTATTTCATTTAAATATAACTTATCCTTTGATAAGCTTGGGTTAACTTTGTTTTCCACTGAATTATGCCTTAAAATTAATCATTTATATCTGCTTTAATTCTTGTAAGTGAAATTATGTAAATTCTGGGATTACTCCCTTACAACAAATCGAAAAGAAAAGATTTTAAATATCTATAGTTAAAGTATTTATTATTAAATGGGTTTCAAGAGCAATTACCCTTCCAAATATCTAAGTTTTTGTCAAGTTAAAAGTAAATTAAATACAACAGATATCCCCTTAAATGTTACTAGTATTTATTTCTTCAGGGCAATCCCTATTAGAATAACTAAAAGTAATTAGTTATTTCAATAATTGTTATTTATCCCTTAATCAAAATACTTTAAATTTATATCTTAAATAAGTAGCCTTTGTTTAGCAAAATAAAATAATGTACAACTAACAGAAAGGTGTTAAATTATAATTAATATTCAATGCTTTGCAACAACAATTAGCCTTCAAAATATCCAGGTTTTATCCAGTTAAAAGGGAATTAACTACAGAAATATATCCTTAATATGTAGTAGTATTAATTTCTTGAGGGTAATCCCTATTCGAATAACTATCAGTATCGGAATTTCACGTTTCTCTGCCTCAGCATCGCCTTTGTGCTTGGCTAATGTCTATTTTCTTGTATTTCGGTTTCTTTTTCTGCATTTCGGCATTTTATGATATTCCTGCCGCGAATTCTGTCGGTTCCGAGTGCAGGGCTTTGTTTTCCCTTTTTTTGTTTTGTGGGATATTTTTCGGTCGTTCCTTCTAGGTTTTTATTTTTGTCCATTTTCTGTTTCCTTCTTTTTGGGTTTTTGCTGAAGAAAGCAATGTATTTTTAGTGTGTTCTGCTAAACGTCTAAAAATATGCGCCATGTCGAGCACCTGAGTGGCATAAGCCGGTAGGGAGGGAGATGGAGCGGAGTGTCAGGGTCCATTCGGCTCGCTTTTTTATTTATGACCCTCGAAAAAGCGATTCGTGCATTTGGCTTAAATCTCCCCAGCTTCCAGCTTCACAGAGGAGAAGCAGGAGCAGGAGCAGGCTGCTTTCCGGTGAAGGTCATCATTGCTGCCGTGGCGCTCACCTCCCCTTCTCCCCTCCTCAAAAAAAATGCTCAGAAACCAAATCGATTTTAACGATTATTATATCTTGGCTCGTTGGTAAGTTGTCGGCTTAGTCACACTCACTCACATCGACTTGACAACTTTTATGAATATGAAATGCATTCGCACGACTCGCAAAAAAAAAAATAATAAGAAATCGAAAGAAAAAAACACTTGTGATTGACAAAAGTGTGGCAAGGACATTTAGCGAGCAGCCAGCAGCACTGACGACATTGCCGCATTAACGTTAATTGATGACCAAGACTGACCGGAGCCACGCCCCCTTAGCCCGGATCTTTCCCCCTTAAAACCCACTGCCCAGTGACAGCTCATTAATAAGCGGATTTGGCCCTTTTGGAGAGCATGTCCTTTGGCCTTCGCTTCGCGGCGTTGACGAGCTAATCTACTGCATAAATCTACAGTTTTGTTAACAATTCCAACAAGAGCTCAGATAGCAACAAAAAAGCGACAGAAGAAAAAGGCAATAAAGGCGGCAAAAAGCAGCCAAAAGTGCACGGTGACAAAAATTGGCCACGAATTTGCTAATCAGTTTTGGCCACTTTCTTTTTCCCAGTTATCTCATTCCGACTTATCATTGTGACAATAGATTTTATTTGTTTTTATGTATTTTTAGCAAAGACTAGCATGCAATTTATTTTTGAATTTGTCTTATTTATTTTATAATTATTAATGCTATCAAAAATATAATCTCAAGGTTCTAATAAAAGAATACAAAAGAAATCTATGTTTCTACAGTATTTTTAATGGTTTATTGCTCCTGGAAATCTATCACTAAGTGACTTATAAGTTCACAGATTTTTAGTATATAACAATTTTAATTTTAGCTTATCAACGGCGATAACAGAACCTTTTTTTGCATGTCAAAAGTAGGTTAACCATATCAATAAAAAGCAATTGATTAACAATTGATGGATCATTAGGTTGAACATTGATTAGATATACAAAGTATAAGTTACTTCACCCCCAACCAAAATTAATAAATAATTCGCAAGTGTGTGTATTATTTCATAACAATTGTAGCCTCTTTCCCCGGCTTATCAGTTGGCTAATAAAATAAATCCATGTGGTATTTTTAGCCCACTTTAAATCAATATACATACATATATATATTTTTTATAATCAATAGAAATGTCACAATGACTTTGGAAACCAAAAGGTAATATTTAAATTTAGAAACGATTTTTATATCACTAAGACACAATCATTAAATAACTTCCAAACCAAGATTTTGTCACTATATTGATATCTTTCTCTAAGTGTAACAAAACCCAGGGGTCAGAGGTGAAGCCAAAGGGTCGTGGGAGTGGCAACATCATTGGGGCAGGTCTCAGCACTTAATTAGAATTGTGCTCGAATAGAATAGAATATCACGCGAGAGCGGGATAATTTATGCGGCCCAAGGAAATGTGCAAAAAATTTAAAAAATATCCTACATAGGCACACGCGTAGATATATATAAGTATATATTCCCATCAAGTTATGCAAATATCGAAAGAATATCCAGAAATCGAAATTGAAAATTGCTCGAGTTAATTGTTCCATTTCTTGTTTGATTTCCACTTAGCCACTTCATACCTTACCTTTTTTTTCGTTGCTGTCGGGAGTGCAAACAATTTGAAATGCAAATAGGCAGAGTCCCCGCTTTCTGAAGCCTCACTTCGCGTCGGATGATGGACTGTTGCCAAATAGCATATATATATATTCTATGTCCGGATATATATACTTGCTTCCGCCACTGACAGCGAACCGCGACGTATATTGAAACTTGATATTTATTTGTTGGGCCGAAAATCAAGCCAATTAACGGGATTTTGGCGCGGGCACTCTCTCGAAAACGAAGCGAAGGTGTCAGGCTAATCTAACCGGCACGATAACGCGAAATTTCACCTGTAACAACACCTGCCAAGAGAGGAGAGGCTCTGGCACACTGGCTATGAACTATTGAAAATGAAACAATCGCACTTGTTGTGGTCAAGTCGTTCGGAGTTTCGGGCTAAGAGATGCTATTTCGTTATGGGCCACTATTTGCTACTTCTAACGGCCGACAAAGTCGGTGTTTCGACGGAGCGATGAGAAGCGCGTCTGTTCGCCACGACCGGAAAATTGCGACTGGCGACTGCCAATCGCCAAAAAACGAACGCAAAGCTCGAGTGCCGCCGGCTTGCTGTTATTCTCGTTCCTCTCTCTCTCTCTTTTCTCACCGCTTGGCTCTGTTGTGACGTCGCCGTTGCCGCTGTCGCTGCCGCTGCCTCAGTCGTGATGCTGTTGTTTCCAAATGAGAGAGGAAGAGTGCGATGCACAGAAAAAAAATATTTGTCTTTCATGCGTGAAAAGACAAATAAATAAAACGGAGTCTTATCGATTTTTAATTTTTTCATTTATTAAAAGAGTGCCAGTTTTATGTATTTATTTATTTATTTATTTTAATCACTTATACGACATGTTGTCATACAAATTTTTAAGTAACTTAGATTATTATAATCAACAATATTATAGTTCAACAATAAAGTTGAAATTTCAATGTACAGTTTTTCAATTTTTAATTTGGATTAAATTCGATTTTAAATGTGCCATAATAATATTGAAAAACTTGAATCTGAAAACACAACTCTTTATACTTCTAAGTACTTTCTTCTTATTTTTTACCAAATAATCTAGCTGTAATAAAATGTTAAGTAATTTTACTGAATTAAGGCTCAAGGTTGTTTTTTTTTTAACTGTAGATACAAGCGTAAACATGACACACTCTTATCTCTGTCTCATAATCATAAAAGTGAGAGAGAGTGTTGCTCTCTTTTTTTGCGAAATTGCCGGCTTTACTCGGTCACATGTTGCCCCGGCCCGTTGGCAACATGCTGCTGAGCGAAGTTTGGCGCGCTTTTGATTTGAAGTGTGCTTCGCCGCTAATTTGAGTTGTGTTTTTCATTAGATTCTCCGATGCCTGGCCCCTTTTGAATTGGCGATGGCTATGCCTGATTTATAATTTATACAGTTGATTTTATTTTAGTGTTTGCTCAGGGTTTGCTGCTGCCTGCTTCGCCCGCCGCTCGCGTTTGCTTATTTATAAAGACATTTGAATTTATGGCCGCTGACTTTTTGCATGAGATCAGAGTGCTTGGCCCAGTTAATTTATGGGCGCAACGGGTGCGTCCCGTCTCGCAGTGAAAAACTGAAGGAGTATGTAGTATGTTTCAAATAACAGAGCAATAAACCGAGTCCGAATATCCATTTCTTGCCCAACTTTCGCTTTGTTTACCTTCCGCGGCTTAGTCAACCCAAAACGGTTCGAAATCGTTCAGAACCAGCGACGAACAAATTCTTGACCACATTCAACGCAAACAAATGACGCCATCTGTCTGCCGGCCTGCCAGCGCCGCCCATATTTATAAACAATTACGTAGATCGGTGGGCCTTATAGTACGACGGATTACTCATAGCCTAGTCTGATGAAATTTGCATATTGCAGTGTGTCAGAGTTTTCCCTAGGTATATTATTTAAATAGAAGAATTGTTTGCCGCCTTTCTCAGGAACAGCTTGTTAGCTTCGGCAACTTGTTGCTTGCTGGTAACAATAATAAAACTTCAGCAACATTATACTTAACAGTAGCAACATCAAAAGTTGCAGCAGCATGAGCAGCTAGATTAATAACAGCATACATATATGTATAATGACATTAGCAACATCAGCAGCAGCATTTACAAAGCAGAAATTCCTCAGGCATTTCTGCAACACTAACAGTTAGCAGTAACAACAATACCTCCATCAACATTAACAGCTTGTATTGCAGTTATAGTTGCAATATTCAAGGGCAAAACAACACGAATATTGAGACATTCGACAACATAACAACAATAGCAACATTGAAGGTTGTAAGCACCAGCAACATTAGCCAAAGCAGTTACAAGAGCAGCATCAACAGCAGCAACATATGTTTATAATAGTAACAGTAGCTATAACAGCTACAGCTTTAACAGCAGAAGCAAAAACAACGGCAGCAATAACAGAACAAAAGTACCAACAACATGTAGCAGAAGCAACATGGATAAATATAAAATAAGTAACTGCAGCAACAATAAAAGTTGTAACAACAACAGAAACTTCAAACCTGATAGAAACATCAGATACTTTAATAATAATATTAGCTACATAGCTGCAATAGCAAACATCCTTAAGAAACTGCAGCAACATCAACAGGTCCAAGCCAGATCTTTCATTATCTTTTCTCTGAGTTGAATGTTAAAGAAAAGTGATTGTTCCACGAAAATATTTTCATTACCTTATAAAAATATTTTTAAAATATTACTCATTGGTTTTTTTTTATGGACTTAAAGCTAAATGGATTTTTTATTGAGTGAATGTTTGCGAAATAAATACTTAATAGCAAAACTATACCAAAAATATAGATACAAAAAAACAAAGAAATATACCAAAACTATAGCTACATACATTTAATTCTTAAGAATCATTAAGACTTGAAAGGAATAAAACGAATGGCAAACCGAGGCGAATTTTTGTTATTGAAAGAAAAACCTTCTCCCTCAAGACTTCTTTTATATAAAAATAAAAGTTTCAAAACAAGTATTGTCGGGAAATTAGATTGAGTCAGTTATTAAGAAAACGAAAAAGGGTTTTTTAATCAATTCAAATACGAAAACACAACTATTTCCGGTGCCACAACTGCAATACCAAGCTTGAAAGCAACATCAGCAATTAATTCCAACTAAAATGTAACACAAGCAGCATGCACCATCAAGTGCAACCTTAGCCAACAACAATGTGGGCCAGGAGCAATATTTGCATACATTGTTGTTTAGAAGGAACAGCAATAATAAGTATACAATTTCGGGGCAAGTCACACAGACTCAGTGAAGTGCCCCAATTGACGCTTATTAATCCGCTGCACTTTGCCAACTTATAAACAAAAAGCGGAATGTTTACACAGCGCCCGGCACATCGAGCGCACACTCAAGGAAATGTGTGTTGTTCGGGATATTGTAAACAATGGAATGGAATATTCGTAATTTGGGAAATTATGAAAAGCGCGCGCGTGAAGACAAACGGATCATAATTTTGCGTTTGGGAATAGCTTTCGTATCGAAATAGATTAATTTATGATACGCGAAAGAGTTGCCCTGCCACCGTGCCACACAGGGCGATCTCCATTCGCCGCTCTGCCTAAAAATAGAGATGACATCCAAATGGAAATAGAATCGACTGTGCGTGTGTGTATATGGCGCGTGTGGCTGTGGGTGGGTTTGGGGTATTGTGTGTGCCTGCGCCTGTGCCCGTGCCACCATCTGCTCTGGACATTGGCATTGAGTGGGTGGCGCCTCGCTGGCAACATGTGCGGCAGCTGGCCCAAAAAAATCCGTGCATAAACATCGCCATTCGTGTAATGTTACGATTATACACCCCGAAAAAAAACTGCAAGCATGCCTCCCATTTTATTAGCCATGAAACACTCATATAGTTCAGACAGACTGAATTATTATGATTTATCGAATTACAAAATCATGACAGGAAAATGGTCACAAGGCTAGTGTAAGTATTTGGAATAATGCATATTTCCTTCTTTAAAATGAAGAAATTGTGCAGAAAAACATTCTGGTTTGTTTTTATTTATTGTTTGACAATATAATTCCTTAGTTTTCCACCAAGAAAATATTTTTACAAAGTCTTATTGAACTCAGATGAATTAAAATGCATATTAATTCAAAGAGACTAAAAGAATAACATTACAAAATAAAAAAAGTATCTGCTTTCTAAAAATATATGTATATATAATATAATTGTAAAAAATACCCCAAATAAACTCCGTTTTCTTATCGTGTAGGAGTAATAAAAATCAGGCGATTCTTAATCACCAAATAGTAACAATAAAAAGTTTCAAATAGGAATAGAAACTATTTTATCCAAATGTTTCGCCGGCCATTAACACCCGGAACATTCAAATAAAAGTTCGATCTCTGGGGGACCCAGAACCGGCGGGAATGGCACTGAGGGAAAGGTCAGCAATGATTTATTCGATAGCTCAACTCTTCGGGGGCCATCAAAGGGCAGACCCATTAATTCCGTTCCATTCGCCTCCGTCCATCAGCACTCTGCACTTGACTCTGTCGAATGTTTGCGCAACTTTGGCAGCCGTATCTAATATTATGCCCCTAATTCTTGTAATTTATGGCAATTTAAAGATTTGTTCAGCCGCCTAAGCAAACACATGGGAGTGGAGCACCGTCATTTCTGGCGCGACATTGACCCATCGAAGGGGTCGCAGAACATGGACCTGCGTGAGCTCCTCAGCTCGCATCAGTGTCAAAAAAATAAAATGCGTTGCCACAAAATGTGTGTGTGTGTGTGTTACACCTTCGAAATCTAGGGTAGAGTTTCCCAAGAGAGAAAAACCGAGGAGAAAGTGTGTAAGGAAAGGTAAAAAATAAACAAATCCATTCAGGAAGAAGTCGTGCGAACTGGTAAAGAGGGATTTAGGAATTATTTTAATAATATTTATTTATTAATATATTTGCGATACACACATAATTATTTAAAGCTTTAAACAGGAAGAGTTAAGTATTTCTTCCTATAATATATAAATAAATATAAAAGAAGAATGTTCTAACTTGCAAAGGTAAAAAATAAACTAAACCATTTAGGAAGAAGACGTGAGAGCTGGTAATATGGACTTAGTAACTATTTATTATTTCTATAACGACTGGAGATATTATTTATTTATTAATATATTTACGGAACATTCAAGCATAATTATTAATAGATTTTAACCGAAAGAGTTGGCTGTTTCCTCCTATAATATATAACTAAATATAAAAGAAGGATTAATGCCTTGCAAGAAATCGTATTAATCTTAAAGATATTAAAAGAGAAGAGTAATTATATTTGTGCAGATAAAGAATGTTGAGTTCCTAAAGCGGATATATGATACAATTAATTCTCCTAAACCTTTCCACAACTGCTAAACAAATTAACCCAGACAAATGATACCCGCCGCAGCTTCCTCCTCTCGGTTACAATTGCCAGATGTAGCAAATGTATTTCAGTTTTCGCACATTTCGGCTATGTCTATATATACCCCTATAATTTATATATATATAAAAAAAAAAGACCGGCAGGCGCAACATGTGTCAGTGCTCGGGGATTTGCGTTTGGCTATGCTCCCCTAAAAGCAAATATTCGGTCCAGAATGATCGGCACAAATTTTTTGTGGGTGCCGCACCAATGCAAAACCCCCAATCCTGACAATGTGAAAATCCGAAATCGTGAAAACAAACCGATCATAAAAATGTATAATAATAAACATGTTGGGTGCGTGTGTAGCGAAATTATTTGCAAAATATGCAAACTTGCACTTGCTCCACTCCAAGACAATTGCTAAATAAGCGCAGCGCTGATGCCAATGATGTTTATTGACGCCGATCCAGTTAGGCTCTGAAGAATCAAGGGATTTATGTATATAGTGGTGCAGCAAGCAAGTGAAGGCCAAATGAATCATCCAACTTATAAAGTGAGTAATGCACTATGCTAATTTTTCCCAGCTAGAGAGAGTGCGGTGCTAACGTGTTTCCAATTATGCAAATAATCTCATAACATAACTCCAGCTCTGGCTCTGAATGATTACCAAGTTTGGGATACTTTCCGTAATAAGTTTTCAATTAAAAAAAAAATATTTGATAAGCGGCTGCAAGCAGAACCCCCAAGTCGGTGAAGTGACTTAATTGCTTTTCGCTGTTGAGCTGCGATTGGCGCTAATTGAAGACAACTTGTTGGGCAGCCAGCGACGGCTAAAGTGAAGGCAACGATGATGATGATGGTGGTCAGTGGTCACTGGTCACTGGTCACTAGTTACTGGCCACTGATGGTTGGCCACCGGAGCCAGACAAACTGCAACCTGTCCCCCGGCGGTGGACAAAACTTTGTCACAGATGGCGGCTGGTTAGCACAGGGAAAAATATAGTAATGCCAGTCAGGTTATAATTAAATATAATAAAGGGAAATTAATTAATTTGTCGTAAAAAAAAAAAATGAATCTAGCACCTCTCCTCTTGCAAGTTAAAGAAAATCATACAAGTACCCAGCTTATTTCCCAGTGCACTTGCCCCGGAGGCCTCAAGAATTATGCGTGGCCAGCAGTTCCCAGAGCCACGTTGTCTGGCGTTGTCATTTCCATTTTGTTGATTTTCCTGTTCACTTTGCACTAATCGATTTTCAATATATTCAAGCTAAAGCTTCATTTACAAGGCGGCCTCTAGTACAAAATTGTTTTAGCCATCGATTTGTTTTCAAACCTCATGCATATTCAAAATATCTAAAAAAAAAAATATTACGCAACATTTGATAAATTGATTTCGGAGTATTTTTGGCAAGTGTGTGTGCTGGGTATCGTATTACGCGATTAATTAGTAGAATTATACACTTGTTTGCATTCCAAGAATTTTCAGCATGAATTGACCCAAATTTCGGGTTCGAAATTAAGATATTTCAATTGCTGTCACTTAACATCAAGTTCAAGTTCAATTAGGCAAAGTCATTTGTTGTTTTTGATTGCCAAAAAAAATACAGACAAGATCAATGACAAAATAGGGAAAACAATTGTAATTCTGTAAACTTAAGACTTGAAATTCTCTTTGTTACTTCTCTGAGTCAACCGGAGATATCTGAATCATTTGTTAGCCACATCCTTATCGCTGTAGGCAGGCCAAAAGCAAACTGAATCACCTGTAAATATTCAGCAGTTGTGATTCATCTGGCAATTGTGTTTAGAATATAGTTTTAACGTGTTCATTAGGGCCATAATTCATGAACAATTGACAGGGCTATCGACAGATTTAAGCCATAAGCCTTTTTATCCGGATATCGGCAGTAATTAATTAACATTTTGCGCGAAAACATATATTTCAAACTCAGTGGCTTTAGGCTAATTAATCAATTTTTATCGATTAGCAGAAAGTAATTGCATAGAAATTGATCAAAATTGTATTGCGCTTTGCGAATACCAAATAACACGTATACGCCGCATGGGAAATGGGAAAATCTCTCTCTTTAGCTTCGCCTGCAATGTGCAGCCAAGAGTGAAATTCAATTTGTCCCAAAAAAAAAAGCGCAAAATAGTTTCGGTCACAAAACTGTAACCTGTAATGGCATTTCGCTGCTTTAAAGAGCCTTTAAAATTATGCAAAACGCATTTGGGCTGCAGGCACGAACCACGACGGCCATCCATGTCAATGACAGATACCAAATCCACCCCCGAACGTCCCCTGGTCCCACCTCTTGGCTGCCTGAGAAACGGCAGCAATTACAACCACAACAAGTGAAGCGAAATTTGGCCAGAGCAAAGGCAACCGCTTACCCCGGACAAGCCCCCCTTAAGCCAATCAGTATGCACTGGCAGAAAAATATATATTTTACATAACTGAAGATGGATTTTAAGGGAAAACCAATTATTAAAATGTTGCCTAGAAATATTCTTCAAAGAAAGAATGAAATGCAAGCTCAGTTTATATTTCCTTACTTTACTTTATAATTTGTATTGGGCTTAAAATACCAAAAAAAAAATGGTTTAAAATATATATTATGTTTGCTAAAAGAACGTATTTAAATGGAATAAATATAAAAAACTTATTCTCGCTGTGTGCACAGCTCAAATTGTTGCAAGTGCAGTTGGCGTTGCCTCGATGGCTCTGCCAATTCTCGTGCATATTTAATTTTATGCTTATGCTCATGTTTGCCTTATGGAAATGTGAGATTTTACCCCATAAGAGAGAAGTAAAAAAAAAAAACAGAAAACCATATAAGAAGGTGGAAATGAAAACACTGGCAGGCGACTTTGGCACTTTGGACTTTGAGCTTGCCAATATCTTTTATGCAAATTACGCAAAAATGTATGGCGAGAATTTTGTGGACACCCAACAAAATTCAATTGTATCAAATTGGCGAAGAACCGGAGCGCCGAGCACGCAAAGAAAAAAATTATAAACCGAAGAAAAATAAACAAAAAGCTTAGGCGGCGGCGACGGATTGGGTGCGACTCCATCATCAATCATGGGCATCAATCAGAAGCGACTGGCGGAGAGCGAAACTTTGAAGTTTGCGGCGTACCGCACACAAATATCTTGTAGGCAATTTTGTGGTCCATTTCAATTAGAACACAGCAACAGCAGCAGCAGCAAACAGGCCACATTCTGTGGCAAACACAAATGCACATCATATATCGTATTTACAAAGAGATGAGCAGAGTCAGTTCATGACAGTTGTCCCCATGAATTTGGCCCAAATATATGCCACTAAATTATTATTTCGCACGAACATCGAAGACACTTTTGCATGCCACATATAATAGTTTCGATAAATTTCCCCTAATTGCCCTGTCCTGATCTCACTCTCTCTCTCTGGTATTAATGTTCCTGATATAGGCCAGTGCCAACTGATGTCACTGCCACTTTCATCGCAATGGTCAGAGGCCCATTTATAAATTGCACTTGCAAGGCGAGAAAAATGCAGCAAACAAACAGAAATTTGCAAACGGAAATGAGGCACTGTTTTGCGAATAAACGCCAAGGTTAACTAGGGAGAATAATTCAAGTAGCCTTGTCAAATTTAAGAAAACACTAGGATGCAGTTCCTATAGAACGCTTGCACTGATCATTTGCATCATTGCTGGAAATACAATCTATGTAAATATGTATATGGCATTCAGCTGCCGGCAAAATAAATTATCTGGGTCAGACACTTCAGATGGGCTTTAAGCTGACATGTGGCCCACAGAGTGAACTCGGAGCACGAGAGTATCTGCGCGTCCACCCATCTGCGGGCAGTGCCAAAATATTCAGTCTGCAGATATGCTAACGAGCAGACAAACAGATTTTGGCATGCTTGAAAGAAAGCTATTTTCGGAGCTATTTTCAAAAGCAGACAGACCATAAATTCACGGAGGGGGAACCACAAGTGTTTAGTTGAGCGTTCAAACCAAAATTGAGTCTAATATTTGGGGTTTAAGAACAACTAAGCTTATTTAAATTGAATTGAATTGAACTTTTCGCTTGTGGTTTATTAATTTTAAAAGGAATTAAAACCTTATAAATATGTATCTTTATATAAACACAAACCTATTTAAGCCCCGAGCTGAAGGCCTGAGCTGCCATGGCTCAAAGCCCAATGTTAGCTATTAGTTTAACACTAATTGTTGTCTTTAGATAAATAAATACAAAATAAAAATTTATATATATTGTATTTAAGTTATTTATCAGCACTTTTAAGCGGGCAGTGACTATTTGAAGAAGTAAGAAAGGAATCATACAAAGACAAACCCAGGAAGATACGATTTTGATTAAATAGTTATTATATGCAAGTTGTATTTGTAGTTATTATATGCAAGTTGTATTTATTCTCAACTAACATTGTTCCGATTTAATGTTTTTTTTTCTTAGTTTTATTTGTAAGTGTTTTAACATTTTATTAGGGTATTAAATAATATAATAACACATAGTTCTCAAAGCATTTTAATTTAATAAAGACGTTTTAATGTTATTCCCAAGCATATTGTTATAAAACGTGTTTTGTACCTTCTTATATTAACTTAACCCCTGTAAATACCATCAAACACAGCGTTAGTTGGGGTTCCCCTCGAAGAATTTATTATATAGACGCTTTAAAAGATAATACCCCTTTGATAAATTAATCAATGACATGAATAATCGTATCATATCATGACAAAACAATTCATGAACAATTTATCATCGGGATACTGTGGATTTTGCAAAAATTAAGCATCAATTTCGCGACTGTTTCACACGTTTTCGGTATTTCGTAGCTGTCAGATGTGTCAGAGTCGCGTCATTTGTCTCATTAAGCCATTATTTCCGCTTTAGATAGAACTATTTCACTTCTCAAGAGCAATCTTGGCTCATTGAATATGACATCATGGATGGCTCTGCGATCGTTATGCATATATATGTATATGGCGAGCATCTGAAGCGCCGGGGATCGGGCTCAATGACGGCGTCTCCATTAATCACAATCGTACGTATCACCATCAATTGCACCCAGCAGCCAGAACCAGCTTCAGCCCACACACACAAAAATAATAAAAGTCCAATGATATATGCAGTGGCACGAGGGCGAATTTAAATTTTATATAACATTTCGCGACATCTGATGGATGACTGAGTGATGTGGTGGCGAAGGACTCAATCGGTGAGTGGGCCATTCTGTTTGCACGAAATCGATTTCAACTGAAATGCAGGATGTGCGACGGAAAAACTGGGGAAAGGGAGTCATGCTCATCTGGGATGCAGTGGTCTTGGGCTGCGCTACTTCATGGCCTTCTCCTTGGCGGCTCCAATGTACAAGACCGACCAGGACTTATCCGGGACATCGTACTGCATATGCACGCTGAACGAATGGAAAGGATGGTTCAATTCACATTAAATAGAAATTTAAGATCGCAGCAAGAAACTCCCTAATCTCACTTGGTTTCCGAGGTGCTCATGCGCTGCTGCATCGGGATGCAGATCTGCTTCGGAGCCGACTTTAGTTCAAGGGCGAAATTGTTCTCCGTAGGATCCAGAGTCATCCGGTCGCTGCTGCTGCTGGAGCTGCAATTGCTGGACCGACCGCCAAAATGAGAAGACATGGTTCGTTAAGCTTTGCACCTTCGCTAATCTCTCTAGTTGGGTTTCGGCAAGTTAAAAGAAGCAAAGAGCTTCATAAACGGAAAATTTATAAACGGATAAAATTTGTTTTGGAAATCTAAAAATTTGAAGTCCCTGATACCCAAAGGAAATTGTTATTCCGTTTGAGTTGTTACTGTCCACTGTTTGCTTTGGTTTCTTTTTTTTTAGTTTTTGACAGAAAGACAGAAAAGTCAAATATTTTTTCTTGCGGAAACAAATTGAAAACTTCGATTTATAAAACAATTATAAATCAAATTGAAAGATGCCATTGTCATATTTAATTTATTGCCATTAAACCTGTGCACTTCCATAAATTTCAATCGATTGAATCCCCAGAAAAGTAGGCAACGTTTCGTTGAAACAATATTGAGGAAGCTAATGAGGAAGCCTAGAAGTATGCCATTTCTGAAGATTGTATTTAGCTTTTGTAAATGGTTAAGTGTATTTTGTTTACTGAACAAAAATAATCTTTCCCTATTCTTTTAAGCTATATAAATTTTTTTATAACATTTTTCACGTAATTAAATTGTTAACTAATTAATCAAATTACACTTAAAGCAGCTAAAAAATTGTTTTCCCTTTAATAGGCTTTCAAGAGAACTTTAATTAGAAACGAAACTGTGCTGGAGAAGCCTCAAGCTTAAATCGATTCAAAAACAAAATAAAATAGTTATTCAAAGTTTTCTTTCTGTTTTTTTTAACACACAAAAAATGCTGTCGGTCTTTATTTATTTGTAAATAAATTACAGAATTTTATGTATGTTAACTTATCGTCTAATTATACAGAAAATATTCCCTGAGCAACATTTGTTGGATTCACAACTAAAACTAAGGCTTGGTGGAAGTGAATTAAATTTAAAACAAAACGAAGTCATTATTTCCATTAAAATTGAGAAACTAATACCAATCGAAGTGAATTATTTATAGTGTTATTTAAGATCAGCACCACATACTAAAACCCCACAATTCCAAGGTCTAATAATAAATTATCCAAATGAAAAAAATGTTACCTTTAATAGAGATCATTCTAATGGTGTTATTTTAGAAAATTTAACCAATCAGTACGTTACAATTTTGATTTTAGTATGCCGGCTACTAATGGTGGAGGTCAGGTCCTGCTCGGATGTTATATTTACGGTGGAGCAGCACTCAGCATGGATGGAAACGATGCTCGATGCTGGCGCTGGAGCCTTTTGTGTTACCGGAAATGCCTGAACTCAAAACCAAAGTTGGTCCTCTTCCTTTCGGACTTCCTTTTGAAGCGAAGAAGTGATCAGTGAGTTTCCCCAACTATCAAGGAGTGAAGGCTTTCAACTCTAGCTCTTCCTGGTCTTGTCCGAGGTCTCTGCTTTGTCATTTTCATAATTTTCGGGCTCCTTGTCTTTCTCCTGTTTCTGCGGACTCGGGGATCCCCTAGAACTGGACACGGATTGCCTCCTAACCGGAGTCTCCGGAGGTGGCTCATTATCGAACTGGGGATTCCAGCGCTGAGTGCGGCCTTCCCTGCGGGTGTTCAAAACACTGAACGAACTAACGCCAGGTGGAGGATCCACGGCCTCCACGGCCCAGTTCTTTAGATTTTCTGGAGTCTGTAGACTGGGCGTCTGCTTATTCTCTTTGTCCTTCATAGGGATGCAGCAGCTGAATCTTTTGGATGCGTCTTCGATGAAATTCTCGCGAAGATTCAAGCTGCTCCTCTAATGACCGCACTCGAACATACTATCCAACTGATCCTGATTGTAACAAATGTAGAAAATTTAAGATACACTTCCGAAAGTATTGTACAACCTGACAACTAAATCTAACGCCCAATATTTTGAATAATTTTGTATTTTAGCAAGGAATTATATTAAAATTTATAAAAGAAGGTTAAAATCTTGGTGGGATGGATGTACATGAAATCCTTAAATATGTAGTTAAGTTTGCAACTTTTGCTTACAGTGTAGAATAAATAAATTTAATACATTTATTGCTATTATTATACTAAAAAGCATTATTATTCGTATTTAATGAGAAAATTAAAGGTTTTAATTATAGATTTGAACATTTTGGCTATTAATTACTAATATTTATATTCAGAACTATAAAATATAAGAATTCTAAACTTAATAAAGAGCAAATTATACTAGTAATATAATTTTGCATTTGCTTTAATTCATTTCAAATCGTTTAAGTTACCGTTAAACATCTGAATAGCTTAGAAGGATTTTAAATTGATGGCATGGGAATTTCAATTAAACTCACTTATTAATTTATAAATCTAACCTAGCAAGACAATATTAAGTGTTAATTTTTATGCAAATAAGGGGAATCAAACAAATGCTTGTTTGCTTTTCCGGCCAGGCCCCTCGGAGACACGGAGACTTCTCTGGCCGGGTGCTGGGCCCATCGATTGACCGTGAAATCCGCCGGCGAGGGTCAGACAGACGACGTGCGAAAATAAGTGAACGAAAAGCGAATTCGGGGTAAACCTTGGTTCCATGTCCACGCTCCAAGCTCCATACTCCATGCTCCAGTTTATACGCCTCGAGCCGCGAAGCTCAAGCGCAATTGAGATTGTCAAACGCCCCGTCAAGTGGCACCTGTCAGCAGGTGAAGACTAAAATAAAGAGAAAACGAACACCGAAAAATTGGTTAAGTCAAGTTTATTAATAAAGAATGGTAAATACTCTTGTTTTATTCAATTTATTTATATTTTATGAGGTTTATCTTAAAACTGTACAGCTTAATGTGGTTGAAATAAACAATGCATGGAATATTATAACTAAAATTATGAATTTAGTTCTTATTCAAACTAAAGAAGTCTCAGAGTGCTGTTATTATATTAGCTACATTTTTATATTAAATGCAAATTAATTATTGAATGGAAAAATAATATAAATTACCTTCTTATTTATTATATTTTCTTTGTTAAGGAAGAAGTTGAATAATACATTCAAAACAATATATATACCTGTTCTCACAAAATCCCTGCAATAAAAAATAATCAATAAACTAGGCTTACCTGTTCTTATTATTATTTATTATTCAATTATATATATTTGTTTGCTACAAAAATACTTTATAATATTTAGTTAACCTTCAGAGTTATCATTTTCATCATGTTGATATACCTTTTCCGGAGATATTTAATTCACTTTATTTCGATAAGATACCAAAATAGCATTTACTGTTTTTACTAAAAACTATTTATAAACTGTTTATTTTCTTTAGTTAGGTGGCTTCCTTGTGGTCCCCAAAAATGGTAATTACCCTCTGCAAGGGTACCCAAAAATAACCAAAAGCGGCTTAAACTGAGTCCAATTGAGGCTTCGGATCGGATCGGATTGGTTAGGTGTGCTTGGCCTGGCTTGGGGGCCAGTGGCGATGATTCAGCTCGAATACTCCGCATGTTTGTTTGATTGTTTGTCGAGATAAGCCAAAACAAAAAATATAATAAAAACGAAACTAAGACCAAAAACGCCGGCGACAAATCGATGGACAGCGCAAATAACGGAACCCAACTACCCGAGCCCACTACCTAAACCCCTTGACCATTGACTGGGCCAACTGAAGGTCTCCTCGGAGGCTGTACTCGTATAAATATCATCACTTCCAGCTCTTCCGACATCAGACGCACCACAACCAAACATCCAACAAGATGGTGAGTATACGCAATGGGAAATAATACCTTCTGAAGGATAACTAAGAGTCAAAGGATACCACTTACTATAATCGGAAGACATAATATGTGATCTATGTAGATTTTCACTATATTCAGATTTCCGTATAAGATTTTAGTCTAGAACATATCAAGCAAATTTTATAAACAAGTTAAAAACTCATTAATTTATGAAGAATAGAATATTTTGAATAGGTTTTATTAAAGTGTAAAGAAAAATAAAATTATTGTAGTAAGGGCAGTAATTGCTTAGAAAACTATATCTGCATTATTTATTTTAATATTGAAAATATGGCAAATTATGAGATTCAGCTCATTTTCAAATGATTAAGTACCTCAAACATTCATAAAGAAGTTCAGAAAAAACAGCAAAAGTAAAAACAGCTTTAGGATATCAAACTCCATTCAAAATATCTATAATTATTCTATTTTGTATAAATCATTATCCTTTTTAAGTGAATTTCTTCTTTATAAAGTTCTTCATACTAAAATCCACTCTTTATAGAGAACCTTCTGCCTGACGCTCGCTTTGTGCGCCTGCCTGGCCGCCGCAGATGTATCCCACCTGCCCAGCAGCAGCTACCTGCCGCCTCCACGTCCGGAGCAAGCCATCTCCATGAGCATCGAGCAGCAGGAATTACGTGAACTGCCCGAGCAGGTCGAGTACATGCGGGAGAACGAACATGGCCAGATGGAGGCCATGCCCAGCAGCCTGCTAACGCCACCGGCTCCAGTGGATCAGGCGGAGGAGGCCATGCCTGCCACTCGCTACCTGCCCCCAGCTCCAGTTCAGCCTCAAATGGATGCCGAGCCCATGATGATGCCCCAGATGGAGCTGCAGATGGCACCCCAAGAAGCCGCCATGGAGCAGCTTCAGGCACAGCCTGCCATGCGCTACCTGCCCCCCGCCCCGGTTACCGAGCAGAACCAGCAGCTTACCTACCAGCAGTTCCAGGAGCAGATGCAGCAGTATCAGATGCAGGAACAGCCACAGCAGGAGCAGGAGCAGCAGCCGGAGCAGCAGCAACCAGCCGAGGAGCAGATGCCCTACATCCTGGACGTGCAGCAACCCATGGCTCCCTCCGATGCAGAGACCCAAGAGCAGCTGGAACCAGAGCCCGCCCACGAGCTCCGTGCCGATGGCTATCACTACAAGCAGGCCGAGGAACAGCGCCGTCTGCGGCATTAAGTCACCCGGAATTGAGTCACCGTCTGGCTGGCACCGAGTCATCCAGCCATGCGTCATCCGATTGTTGTTAAATGTTTAGCTTAGTTCTTAGAGACCCGATTAAATTTCGATTTGGAAGAGATGTGTGCTTTTGATTTCATCTGTTTTGGGTTCTGGTTAGTCACAGTTCGGATAAAGCACGATTGTTTCATTCTTAATGGAAGACTTTAAAGCAATTTAAGCAGATTCTATCACAAAAGCGAATGCTATTCGTCACCGCCAATATTTAATTATATTCTAAGACTATTCATCTAAAAAAAAATGATGTTACAACACTGCATTATTTGGATAAGAACTTTGGAAATATATATTTGATTCCAAAGACCAAGATTCTAAATACTCATAAAAGAGAAGTAACAGGTAACGTAGCTAGCTTTAATCATTTTTATTATTATTACAACAAATAAATTAATGAACACGAAACGAAACTAACTTCGGTAAACCTAAATTTCTATACCTTTGTATACCTTTGTCAAATTTAAAACAAATTCCTTAATGGAGGTGTAACACACCGAACGATTGAATTTCATAGACTCTCAGTCCCGATCGCTACTTTGGCAGCGAATATAATTGTCTTGGGTGTGACTTTTCTTCTTCACAGCACGGATTGTCCTGAGATTAATAGAGATTTATATTCAAGGTGTTTTCTGTAAGAATCCGAATGGGTTAAGATAGCCAAATGATATTTCTCGCGTTCCAATAGCTATCACTGTCATTAGGGATCTGAACAAAAGGGAAGCCGAGGGAAAAATGATGCCAGTTTGACGTTAGGTGCCGTAATTATATTCTATGATTGTGTAAGGATAAGCAATTAGAGATATAGGGAGATAGATATAGAACAAAAACAAAAGGAAAAATATAGATATATGTAGATAGAAAACAAGGTGTATACAGATTAAGAGTAAGAAACAAGACATATTTAATAGAGCGAGAGATAGATAGAGAGAAAGGGCTAGAGGCAGAGACAGAGACAGATAAAGACTGAGTGATGGAGTAAACAAGTAAGGAAGCTAACCACATTTTCCGATCCTACCTATGACAGGTTTATTAAAACTCAATTGATCCGTCTCGTTCCGACTCATATACTAGCACTAAAAGAAAAAAAACTATTGAGAAAAGTTAATCCAAATAGTTCCAATTCAATGGGATATGTTTATACTAGATCGACTCGTCTGTTGATGCTGTTGGTGAGTAAATAACTTCTACTTGAGCATGCCTAAATACTCTTCATTCTATGGTTCAAAGTAGTTTGATCTTAAGAATCTCATTGGATTATAGACTGCAAAGAAATATTTTATTTGGAAGACCCTACCCCTTCAATATAAAATAAATACAAATTTAAAATCAAAGATCGAAAAGAAGAAAGATTACTTAAGATTATTACTTAAGAAAGTACTCTCAAAAGAGATGTCTTGCTTTATTAAATCCATTTACAGTCGTTATATGTTCCAAAAACTTAATTCGTATCTGAATCTTCAGCGTCTGACCCCACGAGAACCCAACACACACAATCCTCCAGCTGCGGCTAGGATCTACTCAGCACCGGCCTCCTCGGGTCCGCCGCCCTCCTCCTCTTCGTTCTCCACGGTGGCTCCTTCGCGCAGCATCTCCACCTTGTGGATGCTGAAGTCTATGTTGTAGAAGGGCACGTTCAGGGTGACCACGACGCAGTAGAGCAGCACCTGGAGGTGGCGGGTGCGCAGCATATAGGAGGCGCCCTGCTGTTTGGGGAACAGCGGATGGTCCTTCTCCTGACAATCGTACATGAAGTATCCGCCATCGTGACCCGGACAGAATCCGATGGCCAACGCCCTCTTGCGCACACTGATGATGCCGAACTGGTAGTGGCTGAAGAAGTATATCAGCGCCTCGGAGAGATTCATCCGGTTGAAATTGGGCACTCGGTACAGCTTGCCGTAGCAAACGTGCTCGATGTGCACCACAAAGTTGATGGTGTCCATGGAGCAGTCGATGTTGAGGTTCTCCAGCGAGAACTCGTAGTCCTCCTTGCTGATCTGATCGACGCTCTCCTTGAAGTAATTGGTGCCGCTGATCACGATGGTGTCCAGGAGGTGGGGACTCCAGTCCATCAGTCGGTAGACACTGGCAGCACAGCAGGCCATGACATAGCAGCCCAGATACTGGCGACCCCGCAGTTCGTCGTCGAAGACAGGCGCCTCCGGATGCAGGTTGCCCCACAGCGACCACAGCCGGCCCTCGATCTCTATGTCCAACTTCTTGATCTTGGTAACGGGCAGGTTGCGGTATTTGCCGGCCGTATTTCTCCTGTTCAGCCTGCTCCAGACGGGCAGGCAATTCTCCAGCTCCAGCCAGCCCAGAGACTCGTTGGTGGCACATATCTCGTACTCCGGCCGGCCATACTGCTTGTTCGAGCATGTCATGGGGATGGACAGATCGGTGAGGAGCTGCAGGATGCGGGCATTCGGTGCCGCCTTCTTGTGCGAGAGGACATCAACCACAAAGAACTTATACATGTTTTTCTCCTTCCAATCCTTGGCGGCGGTCCGTTCGTCGATGTACTTGAGAACGTTGTCCACGTCGTACATGAGCACCCAGGAGGCGGTGTTTCGCTCGGGCCACCGCTTCGGTCCCTTCGGGCAACGCTTCTTCTTCTTATCGCCGCCGTCGTCTTCTTCATCGCCTTGTTCCTCCTCCTCGTCACCACCGGGCTTCTCCATGCTGCCGTAGGCATCGAACACGTGGAAGAACTCGTCATGGTAGATGGCGAAGCTGCCGTTGGGCGTGAAGATGATCATGTACTTGCGCACATTCAGCAGCTTGGATAACTTCTTTTTGAACATGATGAGACCCATCTCCGGGGAGCCCTGCTTCTTCGGTGGCTTCGGTGTCCAAATGCCCGCCGCCTCAAAGCACCGGATACAGATATCAAACTCATAATCGTCGATGGTCACGTGGCGAACGATGCGCTCAAAGGCGGACTCCAGCTCGCAGACACCGCTGGCAATGGTCTTGGCATTATTGATCACCCGGTCGATGCGGTACGAGTTCCACTGGTTCAGCGGGCGCATGGAACAGCTAAGAATGGCCAGGGCGGAGGCGAAGTAGCACGGCTTGATTGTCTTGAACGAGCCGTCGCCGCGGCCGTCCAATGCAATGCTACCCTGGATCTTGAAGTTGCAGTCCTTCTCGCGCATCCGATAGCCGAACATGATGGGCCGGGGCTTGTACGCACGTTGCAGCTCCTTGGGCAGCTTCTTGCCCGGCTTGTGCTTCAGCTCCACCTCCTCCTCACCCTCTTCCTCGCCCTCCTCCTCGCCGAGATCTTCGCCCTCCTCGCCTTCGCCGCCGGCGGCTTCGTCGATGCCGGTATCCCTGTACTCGGGCTTGGCAGCTGCTGCAAGGATATTGCAAAATTGTATTAAGAAAATTATTATTTAATGTTAAAACTGCAAAATGAAAGAGTTTCTAGATAAGATCTTTGATATTACTACTTGTAATTATTACTGTTTGATTTACCTAAAAAAAATTATAACTATAACAAGACACAAATTAAATTGATTGACAGCTAAATAAAAACAAAGATATCCCAAACAAAAATCTTTAAAGAACTAAACATTTCAAAGAATATATTTAAAAATATTAAAAGTATCTTTAACTAGGAATAAATTTGATAAAAGACCAAATTTGGTTAGTAAAAACTAAGAATATAAGTTTCGTGAACCTTTAAAAAAATCTTATTAAATCCTAAATAAAAGTAAAAACCAAAATAAATAAAAATCAGAGTTTACAAATGAATATCCCGAGCTGAGTACTCACTTTTCTTTCCATGCTTGCGATCCCAATGCGCCTGCTTCGCCCTAAGGAACGCCTGGATGCGCTCGTTTTCCTTTTTGAGCTCATCGTCGATGTAGCGCATCTTCTCCAGCCGCTGGTCGTGCAGCTTCTTCTGCCTGGCCGTCTCTTGCTTGACCTCCTTGTCATCGTCGTCCTTGCCCCAGGCTCGAAATCGCCCGTGTATGTTGTTGTTGTCCACCATTACAATGCAGGCCACGATGAAGTTCATTACGGTACAGCCCTGGGGATTGCAGCCGAACTCGATGCGCTTGATCAAAGCGTCCAACTCCAGGAAGCGGAGCAGGCAGGCAGGACCAGAAGCGCCCTTCCTGTAGCCGACGGCATTGCACGGGAAGCCGATAAACATGTACACGAAGTTGTAGCGCTTGAAAATCACGCAAGAGAAACGCTGACAGATGAGCAGCAGCCGATTGTTGTCCACCAGGAGATCGACCAAAACCTGACGCAGCGGCACCATGGCCGAGGACTTGACCACCTTCTTTACCTCCAGGCCGAAGTTGCTCTCGCCGATGGCGATATCCGGCAGCTTCTTGGCCAGCAGACAGTCCAGTAGATTCTCGTAGTTCTGGTAGTCCTCCCCGAAGCTATTGGCGGACTCCAGCGAGAACTCGATAAGGTCGGCATTCCATGTGGAAAGCTTGTACTTTGAGGACACTGCTAAGGCCACCAGGGCAGCCAGCAAGCCACCCAGCTTGGCCATCTCCTCGTCCACCTGGGGTAGGTAAGTGGTGCCCATAATGATCCAGGAGCCATCCGGCAGCTGCTTAAAGTTGCTCTTGAGAGCCACCTCCTCCTCTACGGTGAGAACACCCTTGTCCTCCTCCTCCTCCTGGCCCAACTCGTAGCCGCGCTTGATCTTTAGCCGCAGCGCTCGGAGATTCTCCTGGTCCGTGCGCAGCAGGACCTTCTGGGCAGGCTTATAGAGGCTTGGCCTCCTCGGCAGCGGTTCCGGCAGTTCCTTAATAATACTATTGATAATCCAGTTGATCAGTTCCTCGACCATCTCGGTCTCTTCTACTATGGGGAAGCGCTCCTCCTCTGGAATGCTCTCGATGCTCTTCTTCTGCGTCGGCTCCTGTTGCGGCGGCCCGTCCGTGAACGTGGGCAACCCCATGTTAAGGTTCGTAAATTTATTCGACTGCGGCGTCATCACCTGCAGCGGTCGGATGCAGCCCGACCGGATGCCGTGTATGAAGAACTTACCGCCACGTCTCATCTTCAACGCATTCCGGTACAGTACACGGACGAAGGAGTCAAAGGTGGAGTGCATTTGGAGCACGGCCAGACCCTTGATGGTGTAGTCATCGGGATCCACCACCAGACCCGTGCGGTTCCTACGGAACGGATCGAACACGTAGAAGAAGTCCTTGTCGCGCCACAGACCGAGCACTGAGTTGTCGATCTGAAGGAGCGCCGCTGGCCACTTGGGCAAGTTGAAGAGCTGGTGCAGTGCCATCGTCAGCTGGGAGTCCAAATAGCTCTTGCAGTCCGCCACGTGGCCGTTGATCATGAAGGGATACTTGCGAACGGTGGCCTTGAAGGCCCCCATCAGGAACATCTCCGGCAGATCCACAATGTTCAAGTGAGGCTTCTTCTTCTTCCAGCGCTTACCGTCCAATCGGAACTTCTTGCGCAGGGTCTTATAGTAGGCAATGCCGTACCTAAGGATATCATCGACAGTACCGGGCTTCCACAGCTTGGCTGGCTCGAATTCGGAATAAATCAGGGCTATCAGGGACACTACCAGCGAGGCGTTCTTCTCGTTGCCGGAGATGGGCTGATGAATGCCGCCCGTGCCCGACGTCTTTACCGCAAAATGCTCGTTGACCACCGCCCAGAGCTTGTGAACCTCCTCGTTCTCACCCTTCTTATAAGGCTCCTCCTTCAGCTTCCCGTATTGCGTCAGGGAGATCTCAAAGATGTTGAACTCGTCGGTGGGCTGAAGGTCACTGAACTTGATGATCAGGTGCACAAGGTGCTCGGTGAACCGCGTCGCCATTAGCGAACATTTGCCCTCCTCGAAGTCCCGCTCGCACTGGTCGTCGCGTCCATTGGGATCGAAGATGTAGTACGAGTTCAGGCAGCGCTTCCAGATGAGCAGGAAGAGATCGCGGGAAGTGAAGATACAGGCATTGTACTTGGAAAAGAACAGCGCCAGAGCCTTGTACATGTTGGGCTCGTTCTGGAGCAGACCCGTAAAGTGAATCTTGATCTCCACGGCGGCATTACGCTCCAACACCTGGGGAATGATGTCGAAGTCATTTACCTCCGATTTGAAATAGAAGGCAGCGCTTTTCTTGGTCAGCTTCACGCCGCGCTTAAGGATGCCATCCATAGTGGCGCCGGTCCAGAAATCAGGGTTCAGGCGAAAGCTCTCCACGAACGCCACGATAATGGCGCCGATCTCGCTGGGTCGGTAATAGTATCTATGAGCGAATAAGGATTATATAACAAAAGTTTGTTTTGCAGTTCTTAAGACTCTTTTCTATTTTCTAATTTAAAGAAATATACTTATAAGCTTTGTTCTCAATATATATATATATAATATAATATTATATTATATTTTTAGGGATCTAAAGCTAGTTTCTTTAACTCACTGTATTCGGTTGCCTTTCATCTTGGGTTCTGGGTAAATATTCCGAGTCCCGAACACAATCTCGGCGGTGAAGGTCTTTTCCAGTTGTGTGGGAATGTTATAGAGTGTGAGTTCGCCGTCGTTTTCTGCGAAATTTAGAAGAAGCTAGATAAGTGTAATGATCGATCTAAAGAATGCCCTCCGCCCCCTTTCAGAAACACACCATATTTTGGCAGGGAGGCGTTGATAAATTCCTGGTCCAGTTCCTCTTCGCGCCTTTGGTAGCCCACATTCCAGGTCCACAGATCCTCAGGGTTGCAGCCTTCGATGATATCGTAGGTCTTAAGGTTATCGGTCTCTAAGCCCTCTTGCAGGATACGGGGATTGTAGGAGGGGAAGGGTAGTTCCTCCAGCGGACCCACGTCGGTCTCGTTCAGGTAAATACGACTCTTGGGTCGCTTTAGCTCCAGCTGTGCAGGGACAGAAAATTAAAGTATTAATAGCTGTTAATATAATAAACTTCCTTAAAATTAAATAAATAAATTTTTTTAAGCCAATAATATATCTTAAAATAAATGAAAATAATTGTAAATCTTTATTGAATGTATTTCTGATGTTATAGTTACTGTAAGTAGACCAAATATATTTATATCATGAAATACAAATATAAATAGTTTTGCATAATGAAAAATACTAAAAACATATATATTTAAACGCGCTTTAAAACATTTAAAGTTCTTTAAAACCCAGACCAATTAGAGTCTAAATTAAATCAATTATCTCTAAGAACCTAAGCTGGTGATCTATATGTCTAAACCGTCTGGTTTGCTGGGTCATGGAAAGGTGTTTTTTAATGGCAAGTAGTATTAGGATATGCGAGCCATCTTAATTATTTAGTAATCAAATAGTTTTACGCCGACAATTGTGTAACATATGGCCAGTTATCGGCGCTTGGCTCTGTGCAAGCTCTGTGCTTTCACTCGGCGACTCTGTTTTTGTGTTTTCCTGCCCATGGCCATAAGCTTTTAATGCGGCTGAAAATAGCACGCATACGCCACCGATGCCCGACGTAGTACAGCCCCTATATAAAGCGGACGTATGTATGTGTGTGCGAGTATATGTACGGACGGACGGGAGGCCTGTTTGTGTTCGCTGCTTTTTTTTCTACTTTACTTCTCTGCGCTCATCAAGAAGTTAGTAAGCGGCATAAGGTAAGCACGAAATGCCAACTAGACTGACTATAACGACCTGATGTCGCCGCGCGCGCTATATGTGGGCCTGCCCGTGTGCCAGTGTGTGCGTTACGGGCTACGGCTGTATCTGTGAGGGCCTCTATGGCTGGCTGGCCACAAAGCAGAGCTGACGGCCACCAAACAGAGGCGTCCAATGCACAGAGCAGTGAACAACGAGCAGCGCTTAGTGCCACATCACGGAATCTTATCGCTCTCGTTCGACAAACCCAGCCAAACTGAAAACCGAACTGAAACCCGAACCCGAACCCGGACCCGAATACCCGCTATACAAATACGAGGCTACCTCGGCTGCAGAACAAACAAGTCATCTAGCGTGCTGCAGCAACAACAAGAACAACAACAACAGCGGGCGAGGCGAAACATACAGCAATACGCCAGCGGACCAGGTGAGCCAGGTGAGCGTCGCAGTATCGCACAGTTATAGCATACGACCACGTCAACGGCAGGCAGGCAGGCAGGCAGGCCATCGGCCACCATTACCAAAAGCCAAGGCGCAGTCTACTGCCAACAAGTCGCTAGTTTCCACTACGCAACCCTCGCTGGCAAAATGTCAAGCCAGATGAAGGGGTTATCCAGCAAGATCTTTAATACCGAGCAGGTGGTTTCAGTAGAGCTGGAAAAACATCTATGTTTAAGGCAGATATATCGGTGTTTGCTTATAAACTTTGATACTTTGCCAGCTCTAGTTTCCAGGTCCAAATAGAGTTGGAAATCTTTATAAGCTTTGCTTACTTTTTAAAGGAATTTATCCAAGAAGAACTTTGAAATTCAATATATCTTACACCCATAAGTCATATAAAGGTTTTATGTGGGATCTCAGGATTTATTTCTTTTTAAAAATAAAAGATTAATGTAATCCTTAGCTAAGAGCTCCCATTCCACCCCTTTACCTTTCTTATTTATTAAAATTATACCATATTTGTTAATAATTACATGGCTTATAAGCATTTAGGCAAATATAATCTTTCCTTATCCAAACCCTTCTTTGATCTCATACCAAGAACATATGCTTCGTTTGAAAAAAAACAGGTAGAAAAAGGAACCTGGCGACGTAATCAACTTAAAGGCATCTGTTTCCATCATGCTGCTGAGGCAGCAAAAGCAATCTCGGTGATGACTTGGAATTCGAATTAAAATTGGTATTTGCCAGGTGCAGCCGCCTAACGAAGCCCAGATACAGATACAGACACACATTTAAGTGCATACGCAAAGTTAAAGTGTGCAAGCAAACAAGAGAGACCTCTGGCGGCGCCACTGAGCAAAGGGAATAGCAGAAGCAGGGGCGTAGTAAACGTAAGGAGGTGCTTCCAAGAGGGGACTAAAAAATAAGCTGAGTCAAGGTTATTTTCTATTGGTTATGGAGCCTTTAATTAGAAGAGCCACTTCTAAGGCATTAAGGCTGAGTTTTAAAAAGGATATTCCTTTATTCGATGCTTATAAATTCCGAGTGAAGATTATTTTAATAAAACGTTGGCATATGGAACAAGATTAAAGTTTTAGTATTTAAAAATTCTCCCCCTAGAAGCTTTTTAAAGGCATTCCAAAGGCTTTACCTTAAAGATGTTAAGTCAATCAGAAAGGTGAATCGATAAGGCGCCACCACGGTGGAAGCCCATAAAACATTAAAGCGTCTTTATATCACTTCGCGTATAAAACGGAACGAAAAGAAACGAATCGTTCGAGGCACTCCACTCGCAGTAGACAGGCTCTTATCTGCAAAAGTAATTAGCCAAGATAGAGCGCGCTTTCTGCGTGGAGCTACATTTGCAAAATAGAAATCGGATGTTAATCGTTAACCCAGCCACCCCCTCCTTTTCCACGCCCACTTCCACACACGCCCTCCGGCAACAACAATCGAAACATAACAAACAACACACAGTCGCGGCAAAACGCAGTCGCAAGGGAAACAAAAGCGAAGCGACAGCAACCGCACTGCTTTTGCATACATGTACATATGTATGTATGCACAATGCACAGTGCACTAGACCAAACAACACATACAGCAGCGGTCGAAAATATATAACAAGGTTCAAAATAATAGTAGTTGAAGAATGTATTGAACTTTTTAAAGTCAATGAAAATGACACGTAGATGACTACTCTTATGCTCTTGTAATTAAATAACAGATCGTACTAAATAATAAAATTTAGGTAATGTGAATTCAGAAAGTAATGAACATTATTTATTTTATTTTTATTCGATAAACTCCAGGCATGAGATACCATCCTGTACCATAATAAAACATCTCTAAATAAGCTATATATATTTTTATAAAATAGCCTTAACATTTTTTTAATAATAAGTGAAATATTCATTGCTTTCCCTATTTCAATCTTTTGCTTATTAATATTTACTTTCTGGCACTATCTTTTTGAACACGAGTGTTTTTTTATTCTTACTTTATTACAATAAGTGTACTAGCCAATCTAAGAAGTTTTAGCGGCCCTAAGAATTTGTGAACCCGTTGTTAGAAATATTAAAATATGTATGTTTGCGCTTTTAATTTGGACTTCCCCCCTCTTTTAGTCATTTTTGCAATCCCATTACTATAATGTTGACCAACACTGTACAACCGTAACAGCTGCAAGTGTCATTTCTGTGTTGCTACAACAACATCGGCGGACGCCGATGTGAAACAACAACAAGCACACACCACCAAAAGGGACTGTGAGCGCATAGTGAACCGTTTTTATTTCATACGGAATACGGAGCCAGCGACGAACGAACGCAACGCACACAGTCTCAGGTGCGGGAAGAGGAATAGGAAAAAGTACAGAGGTATGAGCGAAGAGGAGAGCGTAACCAAAAAGCAGGGCACAAGTGTTATTACTCAGTAATTGTAAAAATGTCAGCGACGCAACAACAACAATAGCTAATACACAAACACATTAGAGAACGTGCTCCGTGCCAATACATAAATGTGACTAATAACTCTTTGCCATTTGCATGGCCGGTATTAATAATGGTTTTATTTGTTTTATTGCGTTTTCTTTTGGTGGTCAGCTTCGAAAGGAATCGTCGTCGCACTCAACTCACACACTCTCCGGTTGTCTCTCTCTGGCGCCTTTTCGGTTGAAGAGAGGGTAACGTAAGTGAGAGCGAGGCAACAACAAAAGCGCAATTGGCTCAGGAAGCTGCTGCGCAGTTTACAGAAAAGAAGAAGAGGAGTATTCACAGACGAGGAGAGAAGCAGGCGAAGCAGTAACCACAAAACTAGTTGAAACTCTGCGAATTAAAGTAAAACAATTGAAATGGCAGCCATAGCAGCATTACCAACGGCGACGCTGCGGCGCAACAATAACAACAAAGGGGTAAGTCCCAAGTGGAAGCCAGATATGTTAACTTGGCCTTTAAGCGGTCCGTGGAGGGTGGATTTTATAGCTTGCGGACGACAGACAAATGCGCACGTCATCCAAAGCATGCACAGGCACACTTACGTCATTGTATTTGTATGTTTGTAGATCTCTGTTAAAATATTCACAAACCGGCACTGTGCATTGGCGTCAAGGATTTTTGTATAAAGGTGTCTCCCTTTTTGTAAGCTCAAGGTTAAACAAGGACAAATAAGTAGGTAAAAACAAATAATTGCCTACTTCTGGCGGCTAACTAACGGGAATAATAAAGAGAGATATATTTAATTATTTATATTTATCGTATGAAATCATTAAATTGGTAAATTTAATTTACTCTTAATCTTAATATCTTTCAGAACTTTAGATAGTGTCCTTACAAATTCAGTTTATTTTATCCTCAATTTAAATAAGTATTACCGAAAAGAATCGACAGTTTTTGACGGTTTTATGGCAAAATAATTTTATATTAATTAAAGAAAGCCACAGAAATCCCTGTTTACTTCAAAAAAATTTAAATAATGGCCAAAAGTGTGCTATAATATGTTAAACCCTAAAAGAAACAGGGCCTTATACCTTAAGTACATATATCCTTGCTCCTTTGCGATTTATTTTCACTCCAAAGCTCCTTTTGATTACGACATTTTTATCTGCAATTAATTTCTCAATTAATTAACTATTTAACTTCTTATCCTCAGACAAAATCTCGTCGCAATGAGCGCAATATCCTGACATTCTACGAGAAGATTGCCGTTATCCGTTACTATGAGGAGACCAATATTTCGAGAAATAGCCTGGCTAAGATGTTCCACTGCTGCGCCACCCAAATACGTCGCATCCTGGAGAAGAAGAAGGACCTGCTCCAACAACTGGCCACCCTGAGCGAAGCTGATACCTCTATTATAATTGAGGAAATGACGCGCAAGCGCCGAAAGTTTGAAATGAGCGCCATTAGTTTTCTCCTCCACGAGTGGGTGGAGCGCTGCCGGCAACTTCATTTGAACCTGAGCATCCGTAATCAGAAGCTGAAGGATACCGCCCTGCGGATGGCTACTGTTCTCAACCTGCCCTCCTTCAGACCCTCCTACCGCTGGCTGAATCGTTTCCGTGGCAAGTACAAGTACGAGGAGGATGACTTGGGCTACCAGGGAGAGAATCCCTTATTGCAGGACCTGCCCGTCGAGGAAATCATTGTGGAGTTCAAGCAGGCACTGCCGAACTTCATGCAGCGCGAGCTGCCCGATCCGGCTGATGGTGGGGCCAACAACAAAGGGCTGTCCAATCTACCCGACTTGGTCAATCTCTCCAGCGAGAACAGCCTGATGTCCGACCATCTCGAGGAAGCAGATGACGAAGCCGTGGAGGTTGTCACCTGTGAGCCCAGCATGCTGGACTCACCCACCAGCATGGCGGATGAAGATGAAAATCCCACAGAAGATCTGGCCAATCTGGATGACCAGATGAACGCCGGCACCAGCACCCTGCTCAACGGCGTTTTCCCCCACCTGGCCATTATCCATCAGTTTGCCCTGATGAACTCGGACATTAAGGCTCTGGAGTTGATCTCTCAGCTGGGCGTGCACATGCAGCAGCAAGCTGCTTCGGGAGCTTATCGCACCCTCTCGCTGGCCACGAGCCTAGAGCCTGGAGCGAATACCGACATTAGCTGCCTGCCGGAACTGCCGCCGGGCAGCATCTATGCAGACATCGATGACATTGAGCTCATCGAGTAGAAGAGCACCAAATAACCAACTACTTAGACTTAAGTTATCCTAAACCTCAATGCCATAATATAGTCAGTTTATTTATAGCCAGCGAAAGTTACTTAGTTAAGTTAGCTTAAGATGTGCGATCAAGTCCATCGTCAACCGAGTTGAATTAGAAATAAAAATAATGGAGTCTTACATGTTATGTATTAATTGAGTTTCTTAGGGGAAGGTAAGAAGCTATAAATGTTAAAACTTAATAATTAGATTTCAGAGAATATGATATTTGTCATTATATATTGCAACGCAGTGAAGGAGGCATCTTCTGCCCCATAAAGTATATATCAGCATCATCAGTCGAGTCGATCTAGCTATGTATGTCCGTTTGTTTGGTTTCTACGCGAAAGTAATCACAATTTGCCAGCTATCGAGCTGAAATTTTCACCATAATCTTATTTCTTTTGCAAGCAGTATATAATCCGAAATTGGACTACTTTATCATATAGCTGCTATAGGAACTTAAATTCACATATTCTGTAAAAGCAAGAACAATCCATACGAATTCCCTAAAGAGGTGGCCTTTGGCTATGGCTTTTGTGGCCAAGCTCCAAACTCAATCTAAAGTTTGGTGTGTTTGCGAAAGAATAAATAACATTAAATGAAAATTCACCCGAATATATGTAGAAATAAGATATAAAAGTAGAAAGATAACAAAAATACACTCACCATTCGCTTGTCCGGAATAATAATCATGCCGGAGCTGCACTCGGGCGAAGCTAGTTGTGGCTTAACCTCAGTTTCCTCCTCCTCGCCCTCTTCGGACTGCTCTTCCTCCTCCCCGGCCACGTCCATGGGACTGTTGAGAACGACCAGATCCCTGGCACACTTCCGCGCCAACTTGGCACTGTGCTCGACCAGGCCAAAATCCTTCCGGGCCAGGAGGAGGCGCTCACGCATCTCGGCATGAACCTTCAGCTCGGCGGGAGTGCGCTGCGGTATGATGCATGCGGTGTACTCATCGTAGAGGGCGCAGGACTTTTTAAAAGGACGGATGAAGCGCGACTCCTCCGCCTTCTGGTTGATGCGACGCAGCTCTTCCTCGATGGTCAGGACCTGCGAGATTGTGGAATTTGGTGGCCTCTTCTGGCAGACACGGTCACGGGGCGGGCAGTTCTCTGACTTCCATTCCGGCGCCGTTTCGTTGCCGAGATAAGTTCGAACCTCGTAGGGGTTCGCAGAGGGACTGCATTCCGCGTTCACTTCAACGAATTTTTTCAACATTTTGCAAAAACACTGACGATTTTGCAGAATAGGGGAAAATAAAACAAAAAATTTAGTAGTACCACGACACGTTCGTTGTGTTTCGAGTAAATCATTCAAGTGAAGGTGTTTCGAATGACGGAAAGACAAGGCAGTGTTGCCTTGATTACCGGATTTTTAAAGTTTGTCGTTTTTTACATTAAATTTGTATATTATTTGATTCATTTAAAAACCGTTCTTAATTAAACCAAGCTTTATTACCTAATATTAGTCGAAATACATTTAATTACTATAAGAAAATAAAGAAAGTTCGTATATTTATGTTCTGGTTCTGGTTTTTATAACAAGTTTTAAGTACATTTCATGAATGGGCGTATTTAAATATATATTTCTTGAAATAAATAATACATTTTTGCTAGTTAGACTTATTAAAACGGTTATAATATCATATATTCGGCGAATTCTTGTAATTTACTTGACCATTTAAATAGCGCGCCTATCATTGCCTGTTCACAATATATTGAAGTGCCTAGGAGTGTCACACTGGCTTTCTTTTAGCGAAGTTTTGCACCTTTTTGGTACACTGTCTCTTACCTTTATTAACACGACAATAAATTTATAACCATATAGTTAGAGCCAAGTTCGTTGGTATTTTTTAAATTAAATAAAAGTGACATATATTCTTTTAGTATTTACCTTAAAAAAACGTGTTTGTTATTATTGTAATTATTGCTTAGCCACGACCTGCACCTTTGACTAAATGTCTTCCAACATGTTTATGACAGCTTATAACAGTTTATTGATGTTTTCAACCCTGACTTTGCCGCTTTATTAATCGTTTTCACACCTGGTCCCAATATGCATATTTGGTCACACCACGATCGAGCGCATTTTTGGCGGGAAGCATTTTCTCTGTTTTTCTCGCATTTTCCCGCAAACAGCGTCCGCAAAAACATCTTTCGCTTGCAACTGTTCTCAGTTTAATTGTTCTTTGTTATAAATTCAAGAGAAGAATACACCACAAATATGGCCCGACGCGACTACGCTCAGGATAGAGGTGAGTGAAAAAAAGGTGGCTCCATTTTCAGGCAAAGAACTACAAAATCTTGTTTATCAACCGCTTAGAATCGATCAAAACCTTTCTGTCGGAGTTCTGCAAGTGCGACGACGATGGCAAAAAGGAGTTTGTGTACGGCTCCCAGCTAGTGAAGCTGGCCCATCGGGAGCAAGTCCTCATCACCATCGATCTAGATGACTTGGCGGAGTTTAACGAGAACCTCGCGGAGGCGGTGATCGAAAATTGCCGACGGTACGCGGCCATTTTCAGTGATGTGATTGCCGAGCTGCTGCCCAGCTACAAGCAGCAGGAGGTGCACGCCAAGGATGCGCTGGATGTGTACATCGAGCATCGTCTGATGATGGACGCCCGCACACGGAATCCCATGGAGCAGCGCGACGAGCGAAATAGCTTCCCCTCGGAGCTAATGAAGCGATTGTAAGTGATAAAGCCACTTAAAACGTTAACAATAAGCTTAAATTATCCCTTCCAGCGAGGTTGGCTTCAAGCCGCAGTCCACGGAGAAGGCGCACTCCATACGCGAGGTAAAGGCCCAGCATATTGGCAAGCTGGTCACCGTGCGCGGCATCGTCACCCGCTGCACCGAGGTGAAACCCATGATGGTGGTGGCCACATACACGTGCGATCGCTGCGGCTCCGAGACCTATCAGCCAGTCAACTCGCTCTCCTTTACGCCCGTCCACGACTGTCCGTCGGACGATTGTCGGGTGAACAAGGCGGGCGGCAGGCTGTACCTGCAGACGCGCGGCTCCAAGTTCATCAAGTTCCAGGAGCTGAAGATGCAGGAGCATAGCGACCAAGTGCCCGTTGGCCACATTCCGCGCAGCATGACGGTGCTGTGCAGGGGCGAGGTTACCCGAATGGCTCAGCCGGGCGATCACATTGTCGTCTCGGGTGTGTTCCTGCCGCTGGTGCGCAGCGGCTTCCAGCAGATGCTGCAGGGTCTGCTCTCGGAGACCTTTCTGCAAGCCCATGTAAGTTTCTTATAAGATTTACCTAGTTTTCGCATCATTTTCATGCTATTCCCTTTGCAGCGTATCATTTGCATCAACAAGAACGACGAGATCTCGGACAAGGATGCCGAACTCACACCCGACGAGCTGGAGGAGCTGGCTCAGGATGATTTCTACGAGCGCCTGGCCACCAGCTTGGCCCCCGAGATCTACGGCCATTTGGATGTGAAGAAGGCGCTGCTACTGCTGCTGGTTGGAGGCGTGGACAAGCGGCCGGATGGCATGAAGATTCGCGGCAACATCAACATCTGCCTGATGGGCGATCCCGGTGTGGCCAAGTCCCAGCTGCTGGGCTACATCAGTCGGCTGGCTATACGTTCGCAGTACACCACTGGCCGTGGCTCCTCCGGAGTAGGTCTAACGGCGGCCGTTATGAAGGATCCCCTCACCGGCGAGATGACCCTGGAGGGTGGAGCCTTGGTGCTGGCCGATCAGGGCGTGTGCTGCATCGATGAATTCGACAAAATGGCGGACACGGATCGTACGGCCATTCACGAGGTGATGGAACAGCAGACCATCTCGATAGCCAAGGCGGGCATCATGACCACGCTGAACGCTCGCGTCTCCATTTTGGCCGCCGCCAATCCCGCCTTCGGTCGCTACAATCCCCGTCGCACCGTCGAGCAGAATATCCAGCTACCGGCAGCCCTGCTCTCCCGTTTCGATCTGCTGTGGCTCATCCAGGACAAGCCGGATCGCGACAATGATCTGCGGCTGGCCAAGCACATCACGTACGTGCACAGCCACAGCAAACAGCCGCCGACGCGGGTCAAGGCGCTGGACATGAATCTCATGCGACGCTACATCAATCTGTGCAAGCGCAAGAATCCCACTATTCCCGATGAGCTCACCGATTACATTGTGGGCGCCTATGTGGAGCTGCGACGAGAGGCGCGCAACCAAAAGGACATGACCTTCACCTCGGCCCGTAACTTGCTGGGCATCCTGCGTCTGTCCACCGCTTTGGCCCGGCTGCGTCTCTCCGATCGCGTGGAGAAGGACGATGTGGCCGAGGCGCTGCGCCTGCTGGAGATGTCCAAGGATTCGCTCAATCAGATCCACGATCACCAGAAGGGACAGTGAGTACTAGCTAAGTATTTATTTGGTTTTTTGTGCTGACTTTTGGCTTTTATTTGCAGTGTTCCCAACACCTCGGATCGCATCTTTGCCATTGTACGCGAGCTGGCCGGCTCTGGCAAGGCGGTAAAGATCGCCGACATTATGGACCGGTGCACCACCAAGGGCTTCAAACCCGACCAGGTGGACAAGTGCATCGACGACTACGAGGAGCTCAATGTCTGGCAGGTCAATATGGGACGCACGAAGATCACCTTCATCTAGAAGGTTTGCACCTTTGTTTATTACAAATTAGTGAATAAGTTTATGTATCTTTATCGTTAACATAATGCCAGCGTTTGAAATTCATACAATACTGCGTGGTTTTGCTGAGCGTAGCAATATTTTCATTGCTCTTAGTGCCACAGAGTAGAATTTGCAAACGCTGCATTATGCCATTATGCTCACACATTGTCACTCTACCATTGATCATTTTTATAAATAAATAATTATGTATTTGACCCAAAAAACATCGTGAATCCTTCGGAGCTAGGTTTCTCTGGTTAATATGACTTTATTTTAATAGACTTTTAAAAGACATTGAAACATTAGCAATTGCAGAAGTTTAGGTGCATATAGAAAACTATAGATAAATAGCAAACAAGCATGTGGTCCTTGCCAATAAATTCGTTGTACATTCCTTTAAGGACCGCTCACACCACACGATCTTCCCATGCACACACACACAGATTCTACACACAATAATTTGAGATTAATTGAAATATGTTGCCCCACTTGGAGGATATATATGTTTGTAGATATAAATCAGTGATGCCCTACAGATAGACTCGCGAGTCAACAAGTTTCCCTGCCCAAGCTCTGCTCAAACTTAGGCTAAAGAGTCAATGCGTGGGGGCACCACTGATATAAATAGTATATAGAGCAGCTTTTGTGGGATCTCCTCTCTACATGCTCTTGTTGAAGCTCAGGGCGGCCCTAAGCTTGTTCCGGATGCGCGGCGAGTTCCAACGACTCCCGCCAGCCGATCCCAGGCCCACCACAGAGCGCAGCTCATTGGGCGATATGCCTTCGTCCACATCGTCCGCCTCGGTCTTGATCTCCATCTTCTGGACAATGAGACGGACCAGTTGGTGCTGCTGCTCCAGCATGCGGCTGATGTCGCGCAACTTTCGTCGCTGGCGTTCCAGTTCAGCGTTTATATAGTCGTCGTTGTTGTCAAAGGATATGGCGTCCATGGAGGCTGTAATAATCGGAATTTAATAAATTTTTAGCTAAGATCTTTTACCCATTCCAACTTACAATCCTCGGTAAACGGATTGGAGAACCATTTGCGCAAAATGAAGTCGCAGAAGCCGAGCTTGCACTTGGTCTCATTGGGATACTCGATGAGTTCCATCTTGTCCACACGCTGCAGCCAGACATGGGGCAGCTTGCGCTCCAGCTCCGTATGCAGCACCACCTGCATGGCCAGACGCTTGAGCTGGGCATTGCGACGGACAGATTCAATGTCGCCGACAGCCAAACCGATGAGCAAGTTCATCAGAAGAATGGGCATGAGGATCATGAAGACGCCTGCGAAAAGCAGAAACAATATTATTAAGGGAAAAAGTTATAAACAAATCCCAGAACCTACTCAGTATCAAGAAGGAGGTCATGGGCACCTTCAGCTGGTCGCGATAGTAGGTGTTAACATAGGTGCCCACAAAGTCCAGCTCGCCCAGCATCATCGAGAAGGTGCGCAGCAGGGACATGGGTATATTGGAGAAGGACAAGTGGTTCGGTTGCGGATCAATAATCTGCAAGAACAAGGTCCTTAGATATCGGAAATAATTACAACTCCCTTGAAGTCGCACCTTTGAGAGCAGTATGTAGAAAGCCAGGCCAAAGGCAATGATCAGTATGGAGAATACCATCAGCACCTTGATCAGCGTCTGCAGGATCTCCAGGAACATGACCACATAGATGCCAACCTGATCGAATCGCTGGAGGAACAACAATAAACGGAACCAGGACAAGAAGACCGCAATCGAGGCCGCCGAATAGTGGATTGTATTGATGGCGCCGTCCGGCCTAAAGGCCGGCATTACCATTATCAAAGCCGAGATGGACAGCACCCAGGAGATGAGGTTGACCGTTTCCAAGATGTAGTGCAGCTTCTGTTGATAGACCTGTATCAGTTCCCGCATCGAATTGAGCAGGATGTAGACCACAATGACGATGGCACAGAAAACGATAGCAGTGGTTCGCTTGATACGCTCCTCGCACGAATCCAAGCGAATCTGAGAGGCAACCGACGGATTCTGGGACAGATTGAGGGTTAGCTCTTCCCACCTTAAAAATAAAACTTGCTTAACTTTTCAGATATATATAATAGTCAGGCCAAAGCTCACCCCATGTTGCAGTAGCGACTCATCGTCTTGTTGTTATTCCCGGCCCTCAGCTCGATGTTGTTCATCATCAGCGAGGAGTAGATGGTCACAAAGACCAGGAATATCGAGTAGATCAACAGGTTGGCCAGGTGAAAGTACTTGCCGTACGAGTTCCACTTCATCTGCAGATACTTCTGGCTGAGCGGATGGGCCAGCAGCTCGACTCTGCCGTGCGTGACCATGGTCTGGCCGGGATTAGGGCGAACGGAAATGCAAATATATCTTAGTTATGAGCTCACAGATATCCGAGATACACACAAACACATACACAACATTCAAGTTACAAAAGCCAGATACAGTGAGAGTTGGTTGTTAGTGGATTAGTTTTTAGGACGAGACACAATTGCACAATTGCAGAGCTGCTCGGCGGTGAGATCTTTAATAGAGTTCGAGGCACACTCACATTCACCACGGCCAGGGGCGAGGGTCGCCAGCGGGGGTCATTGAACTCTTTGCGCTTGGCCTCAATCTGTTCGGGTGTCTTTTGGTAGGGCCAGAACGAATATTTTATCTGGATGGTGGTAGCCAATTATTTTAATTTGTTTATTTTATTTGAAGCCATTAGAATGGTCAATGGATCATGATGTGTCCTGTTACTCCTGATCCTAGAAGCCTTTAAACTCAGGTATTATAATTGATTTATGTGGAACAAAGCACCTAAGAGAAAGCTTTTCGACACATTTTTTAATGTCACATGTACGTGAGTCTTTATGCTCCCTATTAGAGCACGTTTTCGGCTAGAATTTGTGTAAAAATCTGAGAACGCCTAAGGGAAGGACTACCTTGAGAAGTCATCCTTGCCACTTATAAATTTATGTAAAACAGAACAACTAGAACGCTCTACAACGTATTCTCATTTATCACGGATACGTGAAACGTTGTGCTGTTTACCAAAACATGCTTTCAACATCAGTTTGTAAGAAAATCTAAGGGTGTCCGCGTCTCGGGTTTTAACTAAGGGTTATACTGCCTGAAAGGGTCAGCCTTAGCGATTACTACAAAGTCTTTTGTTAAGCAGAGAACTCTCTTCAACGTTTTTTCACTACTAACATGTACGTCAGACGTTGTAATTTCTACCAAAGTAGGCTTTGGACTTAATTATAATTACAAATTCAGAGTTACAAACTAAAAGCAAATGAATCTAAGAAGTTGATTCCGTTTTCTACGGACGTTCATGCACAGTCAGCACACTAAAGTGGTCCTTGCGACACCAAGCACGTGCTTGTTAGGCTCAGAAGTTAGTAGGCGCAATAAGAGAAAGTATAGGTAGAGAATGATAGGAAATGAACTACTGGCGGGCTGCCTGTAAAAGTTATTAATTTAGGATCCACTAGAAAGCCTTATCCCTTCTCAAATGTATGGCAGAGTCGTGCTATCTACCAAAGCAGACTTTTGGCTTGAGATTTCGTGAAAATCAATAGCCTCCTTGTTTATAAACACAAAAGCCATCGTAAGCCTTCCATTCGTAAACTTTTTATCAGCGCGAGATCATTATGAAACCCATATTATTCAAGAAACCATTCGAAAATCCCCAAACAAAGAAATACCTCTTAATTTCCATAGTTTCCATCGAAATAATAACCTTAAGTATTATAAATTTGGGAAAAGGCGGGGCAGAAAGAACAACACTGAAACAAGCATGCAACAGATCTGATCCAGGATCGTTTCGCGGTTCCGCTTACATTCAATGCCGGCAACGGAATGGGATTCGTCGTCATTATCGACTCTCCGGTTTTCTCGTCAATCTTGGCAAACATAAAAGGGCATTGCAAGAATGCGAAAGAGTACTTGATCTGGTCACGATATCGATGGGGCAGGGGACGGAATAGAGAACGGTTAGCTTCGATGGAATGAGTGGCGAGAGTATTCGATGGGGTTTCCCCTCGGTTTTCCCTTGGGAAACGGGCAACTTACGTAGAAGCTCTTCGAGTCCTTCTTGCAATTGGCCTTCGTGATGCACTTGTCCTGCACCGCCTCAAATACCTTCGGCATGGATGCTATCAAAGCCAGAGTCACACAGGGATGTTTGTCCGATCGCAGGGCCATCACCTCGTTGGCCCGCTCCTCGTGTGTGACCATGGCCAGTGCCGCCTCCGGATACTTGTAGTAGATGGCATAATCGATGGCGCTCATGTCCAGGACATTGTAGACCAGCTTGCAGCCCATCGACATCAGCACGGAGATCGCGTGCGGCTTGTTCTCCATGGTGGCCAGGTGGAGAGCCGTGTTCTTGGTGGATTTAAGAAATTATACCCCTTTTTGTTAATATTTTTTAGACTCAACTCACCCCATCCTTGTCCGTCTGATCGAGCAGGTGCGAGTGCACCGAATGCAGCAGCTCAATAGTCTCGGTGTAACCGGACATGGCCGCCAACTGAAGAGGATTGCGTCCGGTGTGGTCGCGATGTAGCAGGGCGCCGCGGTTGAGGAGCAACTGCACCACTCGTGTGTGTCCCTGCTGGGAGGAGATGTGCAGCGGTGTCATACCGGCGCCGTCGCTCTCGTTGATGATAAATGATCCCTTCTCCGAGTCCAGGAGCTGACGCACAGTGTTGTAGCGACCATAGCGGGCGGCAAAGTGTAGCGGGCTCTCGTTGTTGTTGTTCTTGAGATTAATGCAGGCGCCCAGCCGGATGAGGTTCTCCAGGGAGCGAATGTGCCCATCCCTGCTGGCATAGTGTAGCGGTGAACAGCCCATGCTGTCCTTCTCGTTGAGCAGCAGCTGGAGCTGGGCGTGGGTCTGGCAATTGGCCACCTGTTCGGCAAAGTCCGTCAGCCGACCGCCGTTCATAATGACAAAGTGCAGGACATTCCGAGCGGCGGCGTCCTTCACACTAATGCAGGCTCCCAGGCGGATGAGAAGATGAACTGTGATATTAGAGAAAGTTAAAGAAAATCTTTAAAACATCCTAAGGCCTCTTAGAGAGTCACCTGTCTTCCAGCCACTGCGCGAGGCAGCCAGTAGCAGCGGCGAGCGGTGCTCCTTGTCCAGGGCATTAATGTCGGCACCCTCGGTCACCAGATAGGACACAATGTCAGGATGATCGAACATGGAGGCGCAGTGCAGCGGCGTCATCTTCTGCACGTCCGTGCAGCTCAAACAGATGCGCTTCTCCATGGGCTGCATCTCAAACATTAGCTTTACTATATCAATGGCGCCCTGATAAAAATACGAATAGAAAAAGAATTAATATCAAAATGGGAAAATGGGAAATGGAAAACCACGCCAGATTCATTCACCCGTGGTGCGTGTTACGCAACATTTAGGGGGTGCTTTGTTTTGCCAGCGGCAAAGTCACGTTCGTCTTGGTGTAATTTGCATAAGAATTTGTCAAATTAAAGTCAGCTCAGGACACGAGTCTCCGACGTTAGGACATCGCTTCTCCCTGGCAGGGCTTTAATTCTGTTTTCCCTTGACTTACTGACCAAGAACGCTTTGTTTACACACATCTCCATCTCTCCATCTCTCCATTTCCCCGTGGAAATGCGAGAGTTGTCAAGTCCTCAAGCTGGCTGCCTGTCAGTTAACCCCAAACAAGTGCAGCTTTACACTTCACTCACCTGAGCGCAGGCCAGGTGCACGGGCGTTGAGAGATCATGTTGCTGCGTGGATATCTTGGCGCCGGACTTGAGGCATAGCTCCACCGCCTTGATGTCGCCGCCGTGCACTGCCGAGTGGAGCGGCACATTGCCCTCGGAATCGTAAAAGGATATCATTTCCTCGCGAGTGCAACCGCGCTGTTCGCCCCACTGCAAGGTGAATTATGTAATTAGACGAGGAAGTTCCAAGTATTTAGCTTTGTTTTTATTAATGGTAAGGTGTCTATTCTGGAAAGTCAGTTACTATTTAGTGTTTTCCTTCGACCAGTGCTAGGAAAACCAAAAGTCAATGACCGAACCTGCTTAACTTGTGCCCAACATTTGATATTTTCCAGCAGCTTCAACTTTTAGGCAACAGAAAATCTTTTTTTCTTTTACTTTGGCTGTCCTTACATCATGCCAGATATATATTTTTTTTTTAATCCGCCTAGAGAGAGGCGAATGAACCATTACAAATTTGATACTTTTTCAAGACGGCGCTGTCACAGCGGCGTATACGCAATGTCAATCGCAGAGGAAGGGAAATAAAAATAAACTCGAACTCAAACTCGGAGTGCACGAAAGGTCAGGGGGGTTGGGTTAAATAAAAGGAATCAAGTAAAGCGGTCCGAGGTCCCAAGTCCGAAGGGGATAACTTCCACAATGAGATCAAAGCCGGATGAGATGGCATAGTTATCGGTTGACAGGACGATATCATGCACCTAATTTCTATGCACTATAAAATGTAATTATTTTAAGGAGAAATAATTAAAATCTTTGACTTTTTATAGATTTTTATAATAAATAAAAATAATATTTTAATACATGCATTTTATCGATTTAAACACTTCCTTATTGATTTGGAGTATTTTCAAAACATTATTCATAGATTTTGAGGCCTTGAAAATATAATTGAAATAAAACAGGGATTTTGTTGTTTAACAAATTAATAGAACACTTAAAATTAATAGAAAGAGGCGAAAAGTATTGAAATTATAATCTATGCCAGTTATAAAACCTAAATTTAAGGATATATACCCAATGTTTGAGCTTCTAATCGTATAAATGTGTATCTTTTGCGATATATTGTTTAATATATAACCTCTTTTACGTCGTTAATTTAAGCCATATTAAAGTGATAAGAATAAGTCTCTCTTCCTTTTGGAAATCTAAAGAAACATTCTTAAATCATATAATTTGAGGGAAATATGCTAAATGTTGTATTAAAATATATTCAATATAATTAAGTTCATCAGTTTCGTTTTGTGTACAGCACAAGCTTACTTTAAATAAGGTTAAGGAAAACTTGCCTGAAAAAAGACCTCCATTGTCTTGGAGCTGGCATTTTTGGCCGCTTCGTGTATGGGATAATAACCATTGTTACAGGGCTTACGTGGACAGGCATCGAACTCGGTTATCTGAAAGATACGACGAGTTACAGTAAACGGATGGCTAGTTAAATAATTGAACCGACTAAGACTAAGGCTAATACTGATACTGATACGGATACAAGTGCTAGGGGGACACACACAAACACTTCTAGAGTTGGGATAAATGCCATAGCATACTGTTAAGGGCAGGCAATCGAACATACAAACCTTTTCACCGTTTTTCTTGTCTATGATAAATTAATCTAGAGCGTGTGTGTATGTGTGTTGGTATGATGTGTGAGAGTGGATGTCTCGGGTGAGAATTGATTAATGTTGTGCGTACATGGTCCAATTGGCCATCAAAATGCAAATAAAATGCATGAATGAATACCCAAAAGCAAGTCGCTAAAAGATAAAGTGATTACATGGAACGATTGGCAATGACTCACACCACTTACCAGGATGCGAGCGCACTCCTCGTGGTCATAGATGGCCGCCAGGTGGAGAGCAGTGCGTCCATGCTCCCCACCCTGCTGAATGTCGATCACGTTCCGGTACTGACCCATCACACGCAGCGACTTGACCTTGTTTAGCTCGGTGGCCAAGTGCACAGGCGCCTGTTTCTTTTCGTTCAGCACTCCAGTGTCCACGGGACTGCAAGGAGAAGAAGGTTTTCCAGGAAAAGAGAGCAAAAAGAACACCAAACGAGGAAACACATTTGAAGCGTATTTTATGAATAAGATGCATAGTATCTCATGGTTTCCTCCTCCTCAGTAATTGACTTACATGGACAGCAGGTAATCCAACGCCTCATAGGCATCGCTCTCCACCGCAATGTGAAGCGGCGTGTTGCCGGCATTATCCTTCGCATTAAAGTCTGTGTAAATCACTCTTAATCAGTTTGAGTCTGGCTAATGGCTAATCATATCCTCGGCTTACCTCCGTTCTGGTCGCGAATATAACGCAAAATATTAACTCGATTACGGGCAGCCGCCTGATGGGCAGCCGTTCGTCCTTTGCCATCCTTTAAAGCGATGCGCGAGTTGTCCGCCATGTACAGGCGCTTGAAGTCGTCCAGGTTCCCAGACTCGGCCGCCTTTTAATGGAATGGAAAAAATGGGTGTCTTAGTTTGTAGGGACTTCAATTAAGTTCAGGAGCACAACAGTTCTGTTTACTTTGTGCCAAACACTGAGGGAAATTTATAACAATTTAATCTGGAATAAGCTGGAGTTTGAGGAGATATATGAGGGTGCTATATAGCTCATAAGGGTTTATAAATCCCAATTGAAATGTGTCTTAAAACATATTATTAATTTGTTCATCGTAAAAAGTAGCATTCAATGTGAATTTTGGTACCTCAAACATTTTGTTGTTTAGTTTAGACACCTTGTAAAGGGATTTTAAAACCCTTGTGATTATTTAACACGTTCGAAATATTTGTAAAATTATGAAATCATTTTAAACCTTTTATATATACTCGGACAGGTGCCTAATATTTATTTTAACCCCCTTACGCTTCTTGATAATGAAATATTTTACTTCAATTACATTGAATACAATTTAGGCATTTAATACCTTTTTTACTCACTTTTAAAGAGTGTACAAATAAAAACAGCCATAAAATGCCTTGACCCTCTTATTCTGACATTAATTTAAGTTATTAAAAAAACTTAAATATAATATTCTGATTAGCAATTACAAGAAATCTAATTAAACTTCGAATTGAAATTCTTTTTGTCTTACAACTGCTGCTTTCTGTATTTGTCTCATACTACATTTTTCGCTCTCTGCTTGAACTTTCTGGTTTAAATCCTTTGAGTTAAGGAGCAGTGAAAGGACCAACTCTAGCACTCAACACCGAGGTCAAGTTCCACTTATTTCTTCTTGGAATTTTGTATTTGCCTTTTTAAGAGTGAGAGCAATGCAGATAGAAAGAAACAAAACATTTGCCACTGAAAAATGTCAATAGATTTTCATCATTAACGCGCTCCGGCGACTTCTTAACTGTAATGTTTTATATACGCCAAAAATATAGATAATACCCTTTTCTGAGAATATAATACAATCAATGTTTGCAACATCTTCCTTGAATATTTTTCATTAGAAAAGTTTTTCGTGAAAGCTTGGAAACTGACATAAGAGAAAGAACTTTCCCCCCTGAAGCATAGCTCGTGACTCGCTCTGGGCTAATTGAATGGATTTTACCTGGAGAAAGTCAACGATTTGTATCTTGGGAGCGGAGGACATTCGCAGGATGCGTGCCCACTTGTTGGGCAACTTGAGCGGCCCCATTACGGTGAGCTCTGCCCCGGTGGTACAGCCGCTGATCAGGTAGCGCAGCGGACTGATAAGCTCCTCCCGCTTCGGGGTGTCCTTGTCCTTATCCTTATCCCTCTCCCTGTCGCCCGTGGTCATCGTAGGACTTAATTACTTGAACATTTGTGTTTGCTCGGTGGATTAATTTATATTGCTATTGCAGTTGCTGTTACTATTGCTGAGTGGTGGACAATGGTGGATGTTTTGAGAGCTCTGGTTTATTGGGATTCCCACATGCGTTTGTTTGACGTATGAAGCCAGCTTTGATTGGCGGCTATTGTGGATTTTAATTTGGTTTAAAATTCAATCAGTTTTTGTCTCGTTTTATTTGGTGACTGTTCACAAATATCTAATTTCTTGTTGCTTAACAATTCGGTTGTAGCCTTTATTGAGTTATTTTTTAGGTTCAAGATGTAACTAAATAGTTCCGAATTGATAAGATAGTTATTTTGGATTTTAAATTAAATTAAATGTCGGTGGTATCATAACCTTATATATTTTATAAATTGGGATCTCCCAGTCCCTTTAGGCAATTCTTCTTGGATTTCCTTTTATTTTAAATTTTAGTTCCGCGTGTAATTCCAATTTGTTTGTAATTGTATTACTTATGAGCTTTATTTTTCATATTTTATTATTGATGAAATCCTGTAGTCTTGATATGCTTTCGTTTTATTAATTGTTATAAAGAATTTGCTTTTAAATATGTAATTTTACAAGTTCTTTGTGTATTTCCATTAACTTAAAAAAAAAATCGGTATTCCTTTTGCCACTTTTGAATTTATTTGTAAAAATCTTCAGCACCATAATCCTAAATAAGCTCAAAGTCTTTTCTTCACGCAAATTCTTTTCGAAAATATATGTTTCTTTATAATGTTTTTAGTTTATTTTCGCCTCTACAAACTCTCTCGAATAAAACCAACAGACTTTCGACAATCATTGCTTCACATTTATAAGTATTTTCATCCAGATTCCTCCATAAAGCGTTATTGAGTTATGCCACAAATTGAATTGGCTTGCCGCCGCTGATTTTCTAGCCAAGTTAACTTGATTTTTGGTTAGAGCACAGAAGAGAAAAAAGCCACTGTTTAGGCCAGATGGGTACGCGCACGAAGAGCCGCTGAAAGACTGAAATCTCGGGCCGAGTTATCCCGCTTTTATAGCCAACAAGCAGCAGCTTCGTGTCGGGTCCTTTCCGCAGGATATGCTTCGTGAGTTTCGTTCAATTCGGCCGTTAATGTAGGTTTCAATTTCAACGCGTTTCTAATGGTCACCTAATTTGCACAGGACTTGTTGCACTTTCAATGTACCAATATTAATTTTAATAAATTAATTGCTTTTCTTTTATTTATCTGCTTTATTTATCAATATTTGTATGGAACTTTGTCTGGAATGTATATGTTTTACTGCAAAAGTTGCACATTCTGGAAGCTTCGAAACCCGTGTACAAGATTGATTCGAAATGCATTTATCACAGCTCTCGCCAGGGGAATTTCGGTTCATTATTTTTGATCACTTTGGGGAATTACTGACCGGTGATGTACCTGCATTTAATACACCTCCATAATATCCTGGCTCGACTCACCCGCAATATCCTGAAGGGGCTGTCACGCAAGAGGCAGACCTCAGCCGGCGGCTCCGCGGGCAGGATGGCCTCCAGCGGAGTGTCCGCATCATCGCCATCGATTTCTAGGCGCTTGGGACCCGCACTGCGCTCGATTATCATGGAGAATATCCAATACTGCAAATAAATGAATGTCAAGAGGGTTTTTTTTCATATATATTGTTAGATAAAAATCCAATTTCAATGGGATTATTTTATTAATAATAATTAGACTTAGTTGTTAAAAAGAAAAGATAATGAATCTAAATGATTTTGAATAGTTTCTAAATGTTAAAGCATTTCAGTAAACCTCTGTTATATACAAACTGAAAAGAAACCCCATTTAAATCTATTTCTAACCTTCAGTATTCAAGTTTTCTAACTATGCTTACCTTGACTCTATTTACTCCCCATAAAAATCGCATAAAACGTGATATTTGCTAACCACTCACCTTGCTGTTCCGGCTATTGCTGCCACTGCTGTTGCTCCTGGGCTTGGGCAGGAGCTTCGGCTGGGCCTCCATGATATCCGGCGGTGATAGGGCACCGCACTGGCCACTATAGACTCCGTTGTACAGCTTGGGCATCTTTGGGGGACGGCTCGATCCGGTGCTGCAGCTGCTCGCCTGCCGTGCGTCCGTAGCGGCTGCTGTGATCGTGAAGGGCCGCTGGTCGCGACTGTACATAGTTAGGGTTTAGTAGTTAGTATTGGGTATTTCGCAACTTATCACAAATTATTGTAATCGGAGGCTAATTAGATATTGATTGGACTAAACGGTTTTGCGGACGCGTAAGCCGACAGCAAACCAATTTAGATAACACCGCTTGACAGTCACATGATATGCGTATCGCCGGCGATAGATAAGGATAACATCGAGGAGGACGATTTGCCGGGGACGATGACTGTGTCGCGCCGCAACTGAAACCTGACTGCAACTAGGGCTAACTGTGGAGTAACCCTTGGACAATTACACGCACCACAATATTTATATATAATATATATATAAATTGTGAGTACATATAGATGTGTGCAAGTGTGCGTTAGCCACCGAGTCAATGGCCGTTTGTCATCCTTCCATTTAGCCGCTCGCCCGAGGGAATCCACGACGCGGCGTTACGCCAGCCCATTAACTGGAAGTGTCTAATTAATGGCTTGTTTATTTTCGCCAGTCGCCCAGACAAATTTGCATAAAGCCAAGCCTCGTGGTTTCCTGCTAACAAATCCCGACCTATTCCCCGAAATGCAGCCTCGTTTGTAACCGAAATTTCGAGGCGTATTTTAACTTTCGAATGAAATAACACAGATATTGCTGGGACTTATTAGTTATACTCCCTGAAGTGTATATTTATCGGGTTTTAGGTGATTTGAAATCACTTTATATAGAATGTTGCAATTATTTTTACCTGCTCTTTTGTTTAGTAAATAATATAGTAATTGTACAAAATATGTGTATTCATTAACTTTGGCTTGTATGGGTCCCTGATTATTGTAAATCACTTGAAAGGATCCCCAAATGTATAGAATGTTGTATTTATTTTTACTTATTTTCTTGTTATTTTGTATAGAAAAGAATATAGTAATTGTACAGAATACTTTTATTCATGAACTTTGGCTTTTATGGGTTCCTAATGATTTTAAATCACATAAAAGGATGCCATACTCTTGTCATGCTATATTTCTTTCTACTTTCTTTGTTGTTTAAAAAGGAATAATTGTACAGCATACTTTTTAACTTCAACTTTGATGATAACTCGATGATTCATTCAGTTCATTAATAAAAAACAACTTGAATTTAACACTTCATTAACTGGAATTTAAATTAATTTAGCGCAAAAGAAATTTCGGGAAAGTCGAGGCTAATTTTTAACTGTTTTTTTCTTGCCTGAATTTATATTTTCAACTACCAACTTACTCCACTTCTTCCAGCTTCATTTCGAACCGAATTCTCCTAGACTTGAATGCGAACTGCAAGTTCTATTCTGTTTCTAGGAAATTCCTAGCCGGATTTGTACGTCCTAATGAAATTACAAAGATATCCATCACGATTTGGGCCTCGATTTCGCACTGCTAAGAGACTAATGAAATGGAAGGCTCTGGCCCCCAGGTGAGACAATGCCAAAGGGGCTTTGATTATTTCTACGCGCAGGTGGATGAGTTGACGAAATTTGAGAATTCGATTAATGTAAGTGGTGCCTGCTGGTGGGCAAATATTAGAGCAGACATCGGCCGACTGTTGGGCAAATAAATCCTCCTAATAGAGGGGTAATTTTAAGGGGTTGCAATGCATCAGTTTTTTCGAGTTTCGGTTAAATCTTCTTAGAAATAACTAGAAATATAGGAGGGTACTTTATTTAACAAACAATTTAAGAGGTAAAGTAATGAAAAAAATACAATTCGCTGTTCTTTGAATTAGGAGTTCACTGTATCATATAAAACCCTTAATATTAATAAAGGAATAGTTTTAAAAAGTGTACTAATTGGAATGAAAGACTCTTAACTACTTTAATACACTAATTTTTATACGAAAATAACTTGTATAAATACTAAAATAAATATTTTTAATAACTATTGAAAGTTCTTTAAAATTTGATGAGTACATTAAGGTATTCCAGTCTCACCTTTGTTTGAATCACTCCTTTTCTTGCTCTATTTATTCACTCGATCAGTGTGCCAAAAGTGTTTCTCGGTGAGCAGCGGGCGATGGCGATGCACTTACATCCTTTCAGTCGACTTTAAATTTAAAGAACTTGAACTTAATTTTGATCTCCGCCAAGACTAAAACGGAGCACACGGAGCAGGCACAACTGCGACAGCAGCAGTAATTTTCCGAGAATTTTCGCACTGAGTTTAACCGCATTTAAGGCTGCTTGCCATATGTTTCCCTGGCGATCCGTTCCTTCGCCGCGGAGGAAGCACTACAAGCACGCGGGCAAGAACTCGCGACAAGGACCTCAACGGCAACTGTCACAGTTCCAGCTCAAGTGGCGATGGACAGGCACTTTAATTACAAAACCTAATTAGCACCTTTCAATATAAATATAGTTTGCAAATAGTTGGACTACAGCTCCTTTGGCTCCTTGCCTGCTGTGGAATTTGCAATGGGGGATAACCGTCAGCTCCAAAGGCTGGACACCGACTAAAACGTGGCAGCCAGTGGGGTCTGTATATTCCGCGAGTCCGTGGCAAAAACAGTTCACACTGGTTCGGGGCGGTCCTGATAACGACTGGCAGCCTTTCGTCACTTTGTCGCTTCGATTCGTCGCCATTAACACATTAACCGTCCGGCAAAATGGCAAAAATCGAACATATATAGAGATACCATATGTACACATGGACACAAGTCCACATAGCCCCATTTTGCCACCCACATGGTGAAATACTCGAACTCAAGTGGCGCTGGGATAGTTCTGGATACTTTAAAGGGCTTCCAGTGGCCGGAAAAGCGGAAAAAGTGATTTTCTAATAGCGATAGCCATTGCGATTGGTGGAAGTGTGATAACTTAGGGGTTCAGATGTTGCGCCAGCTTTCAATATATTATTTATATAATTAAAAACTAATACAAAATAGGAGCTTCTTTAAGATTGGAATAATTAATTTAGAAACTAAAGTTTGTATACATTTTAGAGAATTTAAATCAGGTATTTCTTTGTAAAACTGACACTTCCTCATCTCATCATCATCTTCTCATTTTGCATGTGTTTTGAAAGGCATTTAAAAAATAAACTATAAAGTTCGTACGTATAAAAAAGTACTAAAGACAAGTAATTTCTAAGCTGTATATTCCCCAGTAGCCACTATCGCCACTATACCCCACACAAGCACTAAAGATGGCTATTAGCAATTTTATTTAATTACTTTAGGACCCACACAGAGCAGCGGTGCTATGAAACAATAACGTAATTTATTGGAAAACTTTAGAAAAGCAACGGGCAATTAAATTTAGCTAACAAAGAACATAAACAAACCAACGAACAAAGAAAAATAACACAAATATAAGACTTAACTAAAAAAAAACTCCTCATTTAAATGGAATGCTCATGAGCTTGCCGGGCAGGTTGGTAAAGAACATCACCAGTCCCAGGATAACAGCCAAAACAAGTAAAGACCAATAGACATATTTTCGGATGACGGGCCAGAGAATGTACCTGAAGGCTTTCATGGGATGCGTCAGGGGGTTGAAGGAGGTATCCGGTCGGCTAAAGGTAGAACAAAACAAATACAGTAGAACTTAAAATGGTTTCAGGATTAGGATAAAATTACTAGGGTGCCTCCAAGGCCATGGGTGGATCCTGTCCCTCTCCCGCCGGCCGGTTGGCAGCCTCCAGATCCGTGCATACCTCAATCTGCAGCTGCATCTTGCCCTAAAAATAACCGAGAAACTTTAAATACGAAACCGTATCTGGATAACCATGATGTACTCACCGTTTTGATCTTTTCACTGTCGGCCTGGGCGGGTTGCGAATTACCCTCGAGGGGAAACCACCCGGAGATGACCTTCCGCTTGAAGAGATTGATGCGCTTCCGTTTCTTGGGAAACGGCTTGACCAACTGGGAATTTTTGTACGGAAGGTGCATGTTGGACAGATTCAGCTCGAGGGAGGCCAGGTACTCATCCCGGGAGAGCACGTCCTTGTCCCAAACCTGTAGATAGATAATTGGTGGCCTCTTGAACTCGATCTCCTCCTGCAGCCCCTCTTTGCGCCGGATGACCATCTGCAAAATATAAAATCTATAATTATTTGGAACATAGAAACGGAAACCGGAGAGCGGCCGAGTGGGGCGTAATTAGTGCCGGATTGGTTACCGTTTCCAATTAGGCAAGGTCAAGGCAGGGACTCACCAGGTCCTCGTTGGGGGAGTACTTCATGCCGAAGACCAGTCGCCAATTAAAGGCCGCATCGCCCGCAAATGAGCGGTAATGGATATCGGTCGATTGGTACTTGTCCTCGTCCTCGCACCATCTGCAAAGCATCGCGAAAAACACAAAAACGTTGGTAATTGCATATCGCTTACACGAATCCCGCGTGTATCCCACAGGGTAATGGGGCTGTGTCCCCCTCTTACCCAATCACGTATATGTCGCTCATTAGTTTCCCGAAAATGTTCCTGTCGCCCGACTGGATGCCGTGTAAATTCTTAACCACGATACGGATCTCGAAATTCGCAGGCGGCACCGGCGTTATGTCGATGGAATTGGGAACATAGATGTTGGCCTCGAACAGCTCAATCCACATCTGCAGCTTACCCTGGACGAGGATGGTAGATACAAGTATAGAGGTTAGTTCTGGGAGACATTTATTAAAACTCTCAGCTAATAGAATAAGGAAACTTCTAATTAACTTGCTGGTTTTTAAGAAATATATTATTGGAAAACCTCTATTTGTGAAATATTTGTAAAAGAAATTGTCCATCTAGAGAAGGATAATAATCATAATTTCTTAGATGAAGAATAACTCCTAAAGTTCTTCAGCATTTCAACATACTAAGGTCAATAATAAGCACTAACTTATTTTTATTATAGTTAATAGTTATAGCTTATAGTTAATTTCAATTACAATTTCAAAGGTCACATTCGTTAATATTAGTAACACGTGATATTCCTTTATATATATAATATAAATTATAATTAACAGATTATACCCTTTGTTATGTTGAATCGATAACAAAAAAGTCATGCTATTATCAAATACTATATGGTTTAATGCTCTTTTTATGTAGATATAGTTTTCAGCCTTGATAAGCATTGTCTAGACCAATTTTATCATAATTAATGAAGGTTATTTATTTAGAGCTATATATAGCAAAACTAATCTCAGATAGTTTTGGACATAAATCATAATGTTGGGTTAGGTTAGGCACAATAACGTGAAATATGGAGTCGCATAAGTACAATAAATATTTATATTTAAAAACACGGGGATTACAGATATTATCAATGTAAGTCAACGTTAATTCTTTAATTATTATATAAATTATCGTTGCCTAATTTCAACCTTAGCTTCTTACCTGTTCAACGTTTGGATAATCATCACAATAAAGGGATCGCGTCTCCACATGCTCAGGCACCAGTTTATAGCCCAAGGAAGGCAGCTTCTCCAGATTCTTGAGCACCGCCAGGCTGAGGCGCTCATGCAGTTCCTCATCTAAAAAACACACAAGGTATTATATATTTTGTATTTATAATTTGAATTAATTATAAGTAAAACGTACCTTTTGAGATCACAGTCTCGTCCGCGAACAGTACGCCGTCCACCTCAATGACTTTACCGCAGTAGTAGGGCGGCGGGATTCCTCTTTTTCGGCACAGATCCAAGAGGATCTCCGAGGGCAAACTGTGGTCGTGCCAATGGTTGTAGCCACTCTGGCTATATTCGTTGGCCAAACCCACTGTGGCTCGATGCCGGCTCCTCCAGCGATCTTCCAAGTCAATGGTAGTATGACCGATGATCTCATCCTTGATCTTGTCATGATCGTGAACAACGATTTGCAGCATGTGGTCGCCGGGGAGGGAGGCCTCCAGCTCGAATAGGCGCCCGAAAACCGGATTACTGTGGTTGGGACTGTAGTTGGCCCGATCGGAGATCGTCTTGCCACCCAGATAGAGCTTCACGTAGCAATCGGAGTCGCCTCTCAGATCCCGAGGGCGCATCTGAATGCCCTGGACAATGTAAACCCTTACGATCAGCTTCACCGTCTCTGTCAGGGAGCGTAGCGAGGCCTGGTCACGTGAATTAAGTGGATTGGTCATCGGACGAATCATATCGCCACCGCCACCCGGATCTTCGAGCACCGGACACTGGCAAGGCGTCAGCTTGAACTGCAGCTTCAACGTGGCGTAAACATCCTCGCGCGGAGGAGCCTGCTTCTTGAACTTGACTCCGTGGACCAACGAGACGGGTATGGCCCAGTCCTGGAGGTAACTAAACTGCGACTGCTCTTCCAGCTCGTTGGGATAGATGACTAGGCGGTGCTTGTGCTCGTGGGTCATCTCGGCTGCACTCCAGTACATCGAGTTGTAGAACTTGGTCCACCAGGTGTACTCCCGCTCCTCAACCAACTCCGAATCGCTGTGGTCTCCATCGATCCTCAGCGCCTGCCGGTTAGCATAGGCGGCGGTTCGCAGTCCCAGGGTAAGCAGCAGTCGCTTCCAGCAGCTGGTGACTCTGGCTGGCGGGCCCTCCTCCTCCCACTCCAGCTTGGCCTCCTCCTCCGCATCATCATCCTCTTCCTCCTCATCTTCGTCTTCCTCGACACTGACTGTGTAGGAGGTCTCGCTGGAAGCCGGCCTCTTTACTGTCACACACCTGAGCGTCTTGTCGCGTTGGAGGAAACTCTTCGAGTTGGGAATGAGAGCAGCTCCCAAGGTGGAATCGCTGGTGAAGCCGGAGAGCAGCACATCGGTGGCTATGATGGGTGGCCAGTACTCCTGCTGGTCGGGCAAACTCTGGATGGGATATGATACCAAGGATATGGGAATAAAATGAGTGCTGAGACATTAACATACCACGACACCCGAGGCATAGGCCACCAGGAAGTTGATGGTATTGCGTACGCGAGCCATGGACGGTCCACTGGTCAAAACCAAGTCGCCCATCATCACCCTGATCTTCCGCTTGCCCGCCGAGCTCAGGCTGCTTTTCGAGTAGTTCCGTAGGCCCACAAAAATAACCTCCAGTCTGTCGGGGATTAGGTGATAGTTTAGGGGCTCACCCTACGACATATCCCCGAACTCACATAAAGTTCTGCATATTCGGTTTGATGGCAGCGGGAATTCCAGTGGCCAGCAGTGGCTCCTTGCTCACATTCTGTCTACTGGCCTCAAGGGATAATTCTATGAGCTCCGCCGACATGAGGACCTCGGCCTGAACGGCACCCTTCCTGGCCACTGCGACCCACTTGAGCGGAGGTGGAGTCAGGTGCCTTAGCTTCTGCAAGTTCTGGATAGAGTTTGAAGACCACCAAAGTCGCCCTGTATCCTCCCAGTTGGAGTGAGACCTATCCTCGCTGATTACGCTGGCTTCCACGCAGCCCAGGCCCACAAGGTCGTCGGCAATGTTCCTTTCCGAGGTAAAGAACTCCAACGAGAGCAGGGGAGGATTCTTGATATAGAGATTTACGCCACCGGGCAGGGAAAGAGAGTTGAAGGTTATCACGGTATTCCAAATGGGAGCCAGTGTACCGGAAGACGTAAATGTTTCGCCGGCCTGCTCCCCAAATAGAATCCTCAGGTGCGAGTCGACGACGCTCTTCTTCTCGCCCCCCGGTCGGACCTTGGCCTGGTGAACGTAGACGTGGCACAGGAAGTGCGTCTGTCCAGAGGTTGGCTGCCACAACATGGGCTCGACACTGGTCCAATCCGGCCTCACAGCGGCAAAAAATTCCTTTCGCTCGCGTTCCACAACGATGGACAGGCAACCCGAAATGATGGCAGTGGTGCAACCACAATTGGGACAGGTGTGTGTGCAGCTGGTGGCCTTGAAGGGGAAGCTCCTCAGTCGCCAGGAGAGCGTCTCCTGCTGCAGCGGTAAGTCCGGTCGCTGCAGGTGGAGAAAAAGCTTGGCGTTGAGGCGACACCTTCCCAGTTCCTTGCCGCCCGCACTGAGGGAAAGAACCAACTCCGGCCACTCATCCTGCAGGCGAGCCATATTGGACAAAGCTCCAATCTCGGCCACCAGGCGCTGCAGCTCATTGACCACATCCAACATGGAAGCGGCCAGGTGCTCCAAGTAGCAGCTGCGCAATCGCTGCCTTAGCTGTTTCAGCTTTTGTGGCAGCTTGACGAAGTAGTCCAGCAGGTACAGCTGCCGGTTGATGTCCCAAGTGGTGCGCTGCAGCCTCACATCGTGGTCGAAGCGGTGGGCGTCCAGACCCTCCTTGATCCTGCTCAGAATGTTACCCATAATGGCCTTCAGGCACTTGGCCTGCTCCTCCTCATGCAGCGGATGCTTCAGCTGGAATATCTTGAAGATGTCCAGCTCAGAGTGCTGTCATGATTAATTATTAAAATGTGATCTAATATCTATCCGCTATAATTACCATAAAGTTGACCACATCCAACATAAAGAAATCGCTCTCATACTTGACTCGATTGTCCGGCAAACGGACACGGAACATACATGACCGGAAGGGAGACTCACGGCGGAAACACTTCGAGTGCATGGCGGTTAGGAAGTCACCCGATGGCGACCTAAGCTTTCCTTCCAGCACATTCGAGCTATGCTCGGCCAGCCACGCTGAGATCTTGTATTCATTGGCTGGGGTCTGGATGTGATGACCCATCAACGGGAGGAACTCCACCAGATATACTTCGTCGTGCCAGAAACGCGACTCATCCAGGCCCACCACCGTCCTGAAGGCCATAGAGTGACTGGGCTGGGTTTCAGTCAGCATCTCGGAACGAAACTCCATTAGCAGGCGACCCACATAGACCATGGGATTGATGGGGTCGTATAGGTGTAGGTAGGTAGGTCCCAAAGAGGGAATGCCTATAAAAAGAAGGAATGCCATTTCGGAGGAGATCCTGCTAATTATCATTACCTCACCCTTGAAGGCGATCTCATCGAGGGACAACTCAAACTCGGCCACACACTTCCATTGCAAATTCTCGTGCGACAAAATTAGGATAAGCAGGCGCTGGGCAACCGAGGGATACATCCAGGCGAAGTTAATCTCGTGGTTCCATACCGGCGTCGTCGTGCGCCTGGCCACCGGCGTTTTGCCCTTGAAAGGATAGAATCTGTACTTTAAAAACAAAAACATACGTCAATGCCAGATGTCGGATACATTGAAGCCGGCGAACGATACTTGGATAATGTAGCTGCTCTGTCGGATGAAGTATCCCCGGTAGAAGGCGATGTAGTAGCGGATGTTGCTCGGAGCCATTGAGGTCGCGTTCGTCAGCAGATTTCTGCGAAGATCTAGAAAGATTAGAGAGAAGAGTACTAAGGCCCGGGATACTCACTTCTCGATGTCATCGTAGTCGTGGTCCACTGTCCACTTGTTCATCGTTTGCGTATCCTGATCCTCCGGCCGCAGTTCGCTACTGACTACGGAACTATGCTGGGAGACGATAGCCAAATCGAGTTGCAGATAGCCATAGCCCTCGAGAGCAGCTTCCTTCATTGAATTCTCTTCGATGGGTGACTCCAGGCGACCCCACTTCTTGAAGTAGCCGTGATTGACCTGGTTCCATACGCTGTGCAGATCCACCAGCAGCTCGCTCACCACCACGTTCTTCTTGTAGGTCATGTGCTTCTTTAGCTCAAAGAGGATCGTCAGCCGAAGGAGCTCGGCCAGGGTGCAGTGGTACTCGAAAACGAAGTACTAAGGGTGGAGTATATATCGATGATGTTGGGAAGAGTATCCTTGGGGACTCACACACCTCGTTGAAGAACGGATTCTCCGTGTTGGAAAACGACTTGGTGCTCTTGTTCATTTTGTCCAGGCTGACTCGCACGTACAGCTCTCCGGTAGATACGCCCACCCTGACGGCCTTGTGCACGGTGATGCAGATGAGAAACCCCTGGGCGGCCCCGGCAAAACAGTCCTCCATGTAGCTCATTCTCTGTACCACTGGGTTTCGGGGATAAGCATTTTCGAAGTCGGATCGGAATCTGAGCAGGAAACATGGGCAACGGGTGTTTTTCAGCATGACCTAAAGAGCATGGCTTTGCTTGTTTGCCTTGATCTAAACTTAAACAGTTGACAGCTTTTCCGAGAAACAAATTTTGTATTTTATATTTTTAATAACTTAAAAACCAAACTGATTTTTTTCTTTTATTAAAAATGTATGGATCAATAATAATAGACAATTTCCAGTAAAAAAGTTTCCACTTTTATTCCTATTTATTTATAACACATAATTTTATTACAATTTTCCAAAAGGTTCAAAACTAAACCCCATGGGGAGTAAAGGGTTAAAATAAGTAACTCAAATTCACGTTATCTTCAACTGTCTGGCAACTCTATGCGGTAAGCTCAACTTGAAAGCTCACATACTAAGCTTTTGCCCGGCCGCCTAGTTGTTAGTGCTGGGGAGTTACAGTTGCCGCCGCACTGTGGGACCTACGACCACTTATGTTGGTTCCAATTTGATAACTCGCGCAGTTTAAGAGATATCAACATGGAAGCTCAGTAATCCTTACTTGTATCGAAAAAATATGTACGTTTTTTCTCAGATTTTATAATAAAAGTATATAGATATATTTATATAGTTCACAGTCATTTAACTTTAACTAAAAGATTACCCTTAAGATTAAAATGACACCATAACATTTAAAATGATATTCTAATTGATATAAACATACAAAAAAAAATTATATTAAATAAAGCCCAATAGTTACTGTGTGGGCCTCTTCAGAAGTTAATTATTTGACTGTAACAATACTAATACAAGCTAAACCTCGTTGAATGTATACAAAATTAAATAAATAATAATAATTATAATAATTAAATGTTTCCCTACAAATATGTAATTCACATTTGATCAACAATACTGGTTGTCCGCCCCACAGTGCGCCGACGAGCTTTCAGCTGCTGGCTGTGCGCATGTATGTTTGCAAGTGTTGGTGCGGCTGCTGCGCTAAACTTGTGAGACCGAGACCGAGACCAAACCTGAAGCTAAAGCCGTTGGAAAAACAGTTGAAAAGCACGGTTCAAAGCAAGCGGTCGCATTTTCGCGTGTAAAGGTTATTGTGTGTAGCCCAGTGTAAGCCACGATTCGAGTTGGTATCGAGTACTGAGCACGGAGTAGTACTGGGTGCAGTTCGCGGTCGGTGCCTGGAATAGTTCTCTCTCCCGCTCTCGCTCTTCTCAAGCCATCGGTGCGTCTCTATCTCGAGTCGCCAGCCTGCGTGTGTTGTGTGTGCGTGTGTGAGTGCTGCTGATTTTGTGTATAATTTTTTGCGCGCGCTCAATCAAAACACAGGGCTGCTGTGCGTACCATATTAAATATTATTAGTTCCTTGGTCAAAAAATAAGAGATTGAGTCCTCAAAAAATAAAAGCTTTTATTCTGAAAATCCCGATATCATAAAAATCTTCAATTCAAATATTCCGGAATCATTGCAGGGTCGTAACTCTTCGACGTGCCCCGTAAATAAATTATCAAGAGCTCGCTCCGAAGCGTGCCCATATTTTACAGGTAAGTTTTTGCGCATTTGTCAAGTAAGAAGAGAAAAAAAGGAAAGTAAAAGAAAAACAGGGCACCAAAATACGCAAGGCAAATGCTACTGTTCGCAGGAAAAAGCATCCACCCACCACCACCCACCCATCCGCTGCCCACGCCCTAGGGCATCTCATTCAGCCCATCAGCCCTTCATCCGGGGCACAGCCCTCGACCATCTTCATCGTTTTTGTTGATACGCACACGCTTTTTGCGTCGTCCTCTCCCATCCCATCTCTTTTTGGGCTCCTTTTTGGCGCCCCACCTCCTGCTTCTTCGGCTGCTGATTGCTGATGCCCGCCCCCAGTCCACTCCTGGATTCCCTTTTGAGCTCCTGCTTTGCGGTACCGTTGCCTTTTGTGGCCGCTGCCCTGGCATCTGTGCCACTTTTCAATTGCGCGGCATTTCTTTACTTTTATCACTTGTTCCCAAGCTCACCTTTCCTTCACGTTTGGCAGTGCAAAAAAAAGGTACAAATTCCTTTTAAAATTTGGTATTTCGTATATGGAATATACATAAACAGTTTGAGGTTTAGGTATTTTAATATTTCCAATCACTTATTTCTTCCGACGAAATGTTCAGTTTTGATAGTGAAAAAATCTCCACGATTTGGTATTTTTTATATAAGAAGAATTTGAATTTTGAATATATTTTTTTTAATAAGATATTTTAATATTTTCCATCACTTATTCCTTTTAACGAAATATTCTTTATTGATACATGTTCTTCACAATCTGTCTTCTCTGTCTGTCTGGCAATTGCATTACTTATCTTAAATATAAATTCATGAAAAACTTCAAAATAATAGTTAAGTCATTAAATAAAAACAGATTTATAAATTTTAATATGAATTTAAAGCAGAAAAAATAAAAAAATAATTAAAAATAAATGTTTGAATTACATATATATAATTGTTTAGAAGGCTTTAATTTGAAATCTCACAATTCGGTATTTTTAATGAAAAAGTAGATTCTGTCTTTAGCAGCAATTTAAGATGGCTGTTACGTATTCCATAAGATTACATATATTTTTGAATTAAATAATAAATTCAAGAAATAGAAGAGTGGAATATGTATTTGATTATCGATCGCACTCATTAACTAAATTGAATATTCCTTATTTCTTTAAAATACTTAAATATTATAAAAACGTTAGCAATATACCAGATTTATATATATAATGATTTGAATTGAGACATGCATTTAAACTAAGAAAATATACGTTTATATTTATTAAGTGGAATAGTTTAAGCCAAACTATGAATTCATATCTATTATACGTCTAGTTGTAATATTTTTCCCTGTGTGAGTCTGCAGTGAAAGGTTCCCTTTTGCAATTTGCTCTTTTTCTCTCTCGCGTTATTTTTTCTTTTCTTTTCCTGTTTTTTTTTGTGTGTGTGTGTAAAATTTTTGTGCAATTTCTTTGGCTCCACCGCCATTCGCTTTTTGATCTTGAAAACATGCTGACTCCGGGTTCTCCAACCCGTTGCCCTACCCTCCCTGCGACTCCCCCTTCATCGGCCCACATTACAGCGAACAACCTGTCCGCTCATTGAGAGCCGAACGAGTTTGTCAGGAAAACCAATAAAGCAAGTAGAATTGTTTATTGGAAACGAGCGGAGAAACGAGAGAAATAAGAGAGGACGCCATATATCTCGCATTTGATATACCACTAAATGGGGGAATGGGGCTACGAGGCTGAAATTATGCTTACTTTTTTCAGAACTGCAGACTCACTTTTATTTTGTTAGTTTATTCTCTCGTTAAACTAACAATTAAATTATTCGAAAATGCTGTGCTCTGCACGGAAATGTGGAGAATTATATAAACGTTACGTGACCATAAATTCATGTCTGATGGTAATCTTTTAATAATAACTTCGCATAAATAATATCTCGAGTCATATTTATTCATTTATAATTTTAATATTAATTAGAGATAATAATTTCGGTTATAAGAGCTACAATTTCATATGATTCACCGCTTTAAAAAGCATCCAGTATTGATGGCATTTTTCGTAAATGTTTAACTAAAAGTTTTGTCAAACATAATATATTCAGTTTTCCTCTGAAATGGCAAGAATATTAAATATTTATGGCCTGGTGATATGCGGCACAATCAACCAGGGAGTTCATTTAAAAAAGTCAGAGAGAACAAAACAAGAATTCAAATGAATTTGTGATGAGCCAAGAAAACGAATTTCAATCTATTTTAAATGATATTTCAGTTTAAAAGACAAAAAGAAAACTAAAAAAACAGATGCAATTGTGTGATCTAATTAAACATTGATGGACAATTATTTTTAAAGTTTTCCATGGTTATTATTCCTCCTCTTTAAATCTAGATATTCTGTACTTTCTAGAATTTATGCAAATGATGATGACCTTTTTAGCCGTAAGTCCTATTTCTAAAGTTCTCTGCAGTTTTTTATTGCTTCCTTTCTTGGTATCATCCCACTCACATCTCGATTGGCTGGGGGGGTTCGGCAAAGCAACTGCCAATTGGGATTGAGTAATTGGCTTGCTTCTGGCTCCCCTATCTTCGAGCCAACTAAATAAATGGAAAACTAAAAGGCTCACAAATCTCAGAGAGAACGTACTAAGCAGGTGCCGAGATAAGGAGTTATTTACTTCAAAGAACATCAGGGGGAAATGGTTGGCTTCTTGCACTAACATTTTGAGGAGGGTTTTCTTTTGAAGCGAGTCGCAGGCGTGACAAAACGATTCACAGCAGTTGGAAAACCGTTAACTGTATTTGCCAAGCCAACCCGTTTGGGCAAACAGAACTTGGTCTAAAGAGTTGGCCAAACTTTCCATTGGGAAATCGCTGGCGCACTGGAGTAGAGGTGCGGTGAGGTGAGGTGAGTCGGGCGAACGCTAATGCACAGCCAAAAAGGCAATAACTCAATTGGCAAATATCCGCAGCAGTCGCAGAACCATGAAGCCTGAGTTGCCGAAATGTGCAACATAATTCAATTAGTGGTATAAAAGGTCTTCAAAAGCCCACAAACAGAAGCCTGTCGAAACGTCCGCCCGGAACGGCGCCCTATAAAAACACACTAAAAAAACACAAAAAAAAAAAAAAAACAAAAAAACATATAATCGTCTTTAATAAACAAAAGAAAAAGAGTAGTGATTTAGGAAAAATCACCCTTATTTCTAGAAGATATATTGGGCATTTGGTAAGCCATAATGCTTAATTTTGTATTCCCTAACTCGAAGAAACCTCAAACCCAACCAACACCCTTCAGAATTAAATAAGAAACTATTATCTTTATTTTTAATCATGTTAAGACCCCTGACGAATTAACAAAAGACCCCTTGCATTTTTCTTCGAGTGCAGATCGAGGTGACGCCTCGGCGAGCATGAAATTCGCCAAAGGCCAATGGATTTATCATATATTTAGAGCAGAGCAAACCCCTTCGTTTGGGGGATATATAGACGCTGGATTTCTTTGTCGCTGGTAGCCCCGAAACTGCCTTTTTTTATTGCCGTTCCAAGGTGAACAGGTCACCCTGAACAGGGCCGAACTGGACAGTCCGTGTATCTGTATCGGTGGCAGCGACTTCACCAAAATGTATCTGCATTGGGTTACGACGTGTTGCGCATGCGTTGTCTCTGCATATTTTATGGTAATTCGAACTTGATCCACTCGCCGCCTTGGACTTTCACACACACACACACAGGTCCGGCATGTAAGACCACTGCCACCCTCGAGAGAGGATGGTCCGGTGGAATTTCCCACAGCCAACTTCAATTACACGGCCTTTCTGTTTGTGGCTCAAATAACCGCCGCCCAAGTTCAGTGCCTCGGCGGTCAGTCAGTCGGTGGCAATTAAAATCAAGCCAGCAATTCTTCGTCCCGGCCACACTCCATTCCAGCATTAGATCTCTGCCAGATTGCCTCAAATTGCCTGCACTTTCAGCGGAAGCACATACATTTTTCGCGTGGCAGTCTTACTGTGTCCCCTGTGATTTGCGGCAATTGTTGACCATCTGGTTGACCACCTTTCCTGGGACACCTAATGGCCCCGCTACAGCTCCAACTGCTGCGGCTTTCTTCCACTTCAATTCGGATGTCGACATTATTGTCATTGTCTCAATGCAACAATAGTCAGTTCAAGCTGCAGTCCCTAACGTTTCTATTGGCAATGCAAGTTGTCATTGATTTAAGTTAATTAAAAGTCTCTGGCAGTTGGGGAGGTAAGCTTCAAGAGGGGAAAACTAAACGTAAACGTACAACTAATCCGGGATTTACAAAGCCTTGAGCACTGTTGAGTTACATTTGAGTTGGGGGAAGCCATTGATTTAATTTTAGTTTGTACAGATTCGAAAGTAAAAGAAAATGGATTTAAAGAGTTTAAGGTTAAAAGAAAAATATATATATTTAGTAACAATTCGTTAGCACTTTCGTTTTCCCGCAAATTGTGTAATAATTCAATAACTATTATCCACTTGAAACTTTCACAGAATGTTGTTGAAGAAATGCCACGTTATGGAAACTAATAATTAAACCTAGAGGGAAACCCCTAACTCTAGCTTGTTATGACATGATAAGAGTTGAGCTCTAATCTGATGCCTCCTAATTCATAATCACCTCTCAAGCCCCGTGGCAATTTTCCCCATTTAATTCCCTTGCCCCATTTTCATTTCCCATGCCCAGCAGGTGCACAGACATAAATATATACATATATTTTCCCAACTCTTTCGCTACACACATGATTAATGAATCAAAACTACTAATAACTGCACGCATTGTCCGCGAAGCGGACTGTAAAAATGTTTACTTTCGCAAGCCATGAAAATCTCCAGACAGCAAAAAAAAAAGATCGTGATGATTGCGCAATTGGAAATGCGTAACTTTGATTTCTGGGCTTAATTGAGGTAAGGGAAACATGAAGCGGTGCCAGCAATTAATGCGGCTACCACTTTAATCGCCGCTCGCCCACTGAACGCGGACTCGGAAGCCCCCGATCTGGAAATACATAATGTATTTATTTGTGTTTAACTATTTGTAATTGAACGACATGGCGACGTGGACCGAGCAGCGCCATAAGTTCATTTTGACATCTTGCTTACTTTTTATTTGACTTTTTTTTTTTTTTCCTCAAAAAGAAAACAAAAAGTGAAAGTCCAAATATGCAAGGCGACGTGCTGCTGCAACAATGCATATTAATTTCTTGGGGGCTCTTTTCCATGTTTTGTTTTTGGAGCTGGCGACGGCACGCCTCTGGTATTTTTTGGAATTTTCTTTGGTGCGAGTTTGGCATATGCATAGCGATTAACACCCAAGAGCAACGACTTGGCAATTGTTTGGCCAACTTACCCCGCATCTTAGCCACTGACCATCTGCGCATGTGCGGCCCAGAAGGTCTGGCTCAGAGGCATCCCGTTTGGTATATATAGTATGTTTTTGGTGATGCAATTGTGGTCGAGTTTTGAGAGACACTAGGCACAGCAGGTGGCTGTATTTATGGAGCCTACAGTTGCACTCTAAAGTGGGTCTAGTTTGCTTATTTGGTTAAGTTTTATTTGCCATCAAATCGGTGCTGGCCAGCGAAGATTGCATAAGCTTAACGCCCAAAAGGCAGGGGTAAGAGGTGTACCCTTTACTTGGTGATTATTTTTGTGGACTTTTTAAAACTTCATGAGTTGTAACTTTCAGTTTTTCACTTGTAGTAGCAGATTATGTGTTATTTTTAACATTTAAACATTACGTATGACAACAATTAATGTCTTGACTAATGCTTACGTTAATATCCTTTCAATAAAAATGATTTTCTAACTTATTTTTATATTTTAATTAATTTAAATAAGCTGTTGTATATTTACACTTTAAAGCTTATTTGTAATACTTCCAAAATAATTATAGTTGTAGTAAGTTTCTTAATGGTTATCAATTAATATATTCATTATCTTTCGGTATCTTTTATTACCATAGTCACGATATCTTTCATACAGTTTAACTTGTATCCCAACTTTTCTCATGCATCTTTTAGGAACATTTATTAAAAGATTTGTATCGCAGGAAAGTGCAAAAGAACACTCAATCTGATGCATAAATCTTAATTGTGTCGGGAAATCTAGCTAGATAAATTTAACCCTTTTTTGCGCTGCTAGCACATTCTGTTCTCACATTCTGTAAAAAAGGCCTGCCAGGAAGTAGTGGGTCTCCGTTATTAGATAAGTTACTCAGTCGCCCCGGGTAGCTAGGGCTTTAAAATTGCGAACATCACCCAGAAACTTCCCACATAAATTTAGCTGGGACTCGTACTCAGGCTCATATTCATACTAACATTCACATTTACACTCGTTACTCTCACTGCGATATTTCATCGTTGCAGTAACTTTGTGTGTGCACTTCTTTTTCCACTCCCATGCGTTCCCAGCCAGCAGCAAGTGTGTAGATACTTTTTACTCTTTCGAGCTGAAACTGAAATGAACCGAACCGAACGAAATACTTGCCCCACAGCCCACTGAGTGAGTGAGTGAGCTTGCAAAATATCGAATGAGAAGCATTGATTGCATTGCATATTTCGCCTTTTGCAATTGCCAAATGCAAAAATGCCTAATGCCGAAATGTATTTGTGGTTTTTTTTCTTTTGTGAAAATGACTCGTATCTCATCGTGCATGTTTTGTTTCGGGAGGAAGTGCCAAAGGTTGTGAATGTGAAAGTTGAGCCCGGCTGGAAGGAAAAGCAAATGGCGGTGTTAAGCGCATTGAACTTGGCCCCCAAGGGGCCAAAAGAAAGTTAAGTAACCAGCGAAGAGAGATCATAAAGCCACAGTCGCGTGTGGATGCAACTGTCACTGCTGCAATGTAACCGCTAGATACTCGTACTTACTATATATTTCATTTTCATACATTTATATAAAAACTGAGCACCTCTCTGTCTCTCACTCACTTAATGCCGCAATTTGCGCCCCATGACTCGAGGTGGGAATTATCTAAACGGGAGGCACCTTAATCCACGGGGATCTGTGCTCGTCGGTCGCCGGCATCTGCTCGTTATCCGCCCACGCAGCTAGTGTAAGGGTTACGAGGGCGTCTCTCACCGGTATCCCCACAACTTTAATGGAAATTTATTTGCATCTGTTATGAATTGAAGTGACAGCGGGCGTTGGTTATGCTGCGTCTGTCTGTCGTTTCCATGTACCGAGGACTATGTACTCTGTGTACACCGTGCTTTTGTCTCTCAAATGCAGGAAATTGTCGCTCCAACGCAACACACACGGCGTATGTGTAATCTCCCCGCAACACAATGGCATGTGAACTCTCAATTGAAAAGCCCAAAAAAAAAGAAAAGGCAATTACATATCTACTGCCTCTGAAATGGAACAATTGAAGTTAAATGCATTTATTTAAAGCTAGAACGCTAAAAAGGAAGTGAGGATGAGTGATTTAGAAACAAATTCACTAATTTCTTATTTTATTGAGGGATTATAAGTTGTAAATAAACCTAAATGCTTGAAAAATACATTGTGATAAGAAGAGGAGAGTCTCTAACAGAAATTAATTAAAATTGTCCTTTATATTTAAAGCCTAGTAAGTTAAAACTATTATAGTTCTTCTCTAAATAACTAAATAATTAAATTTAATTAAGTTAAAGCCTGCGTTTGTAAGAAATATACATTTAAAAGTCAAATACATTTTATAAATTCGACAAATTCACTGAATTCATATTTAATTTAATGATTATAAGTTGTAAATAAACCTACATGCATGAAAAATGCATTGTGATAAGAAGAGGAGTGTCTCTTAAAGAGAATAATTAAAATTGTCCTTTATATTCAAAGCATAGTAAGTTATAAGTAGTATAGCTCTTCTCTAAATAAATAAGTTGCTCTGCTTAAATCCTGAGCTTGTAAAAAATATACATTAAAAAGTAAAATAGTTTTTATAAATTCGCTCAATTCAATGAATTTTTTTGTCATTTGTAATAAAACTGCAAAAAAAAACCAAATGTATTTGATGCGCAAAAAAATAAGATCCCACACAGACCTCTCCCTCCCAGTTTAAGTTGTAAAAATAAGTTGCACAAGAACAAGGCATCCTACTCACCATTCTGGCCAACTGATTTATATGCATAGGTTATATAACTTGACTCCCATTATTATTCCAAAGTTTTGTGTTTTCCATCAAACAACTTTGATTCGACTTTCCGCCTCTTTCTCGGTCTTTGTTTGTCTTTGTCCAAATGCCTCATTATGCTACGCAAACAGAGAGTCAGAAAGACAATTTAAAGCATTTCATTATTTTATTGATGGAAAGTGAAAAAACCAGTAATAATAATAATAAAATAGTGAGAAAGAAGAGGGCACACAGCACAAAGCAAATCATTTGCCAGCTCATTATGGGCTAAATAAAATGTAAGTGTGTCAACCTCGTTCAAGCTCTGTAATTCAGAGGGACAGCGGCAGATACATATACATATATAGATAGAGATAGATGTAGATACATTAGCCGTCTTGCAGGCATAACTGGAGCAATGAGCAATAATAAACCAAAAGCTGAGACACATTGAACAAATTCTGGTTCTGAGCGTTTCACTTTTCAGCAGAAGCACGAGGCACCGAAGAAAGAATGGAATAATTAAAAAGAACAAAAAATTAATAAAGAAATGAAGTGGGCTGCTCGAGGGAGAAGTGGTGGGGTACCTATTCAATTAAGTAAATATATATATATGTAGCTATATGCAAAGTTTCATTTCTTTGTCCACAAAGTTGGTAATTGGCCCCAAATACGCTCATTCCTACTGGTTCTGTTATTTACCTTAAACTAGGTCAGTGTCTGAAATATTATTCCGCGACTCTCGGTCGCGTTCTTGACAAAAATTTGATGCATAAGCTAAAAATATTTGGGTGGGTCAAATAATTACTACACTTTTCCACTTTTTTCTACTTGAAATATGGAAGCAGCTCTTTGATCATGAGTAATTTCTTATGAATTTTCTATTACTTCAGTTTCAGAATTATAATCTGAAGTTAAGAAGTGGTATCTTGTAAATAGATTTCACCGAAATCATTTAAAATTTATCAACTTAATGGAATGCCAATGTTTCCGTTTTATCAACGAAATCTAATCATTTGCATAGGTCTCCCTTGGAAATCTTCTTCACGAAAAAGTTTAACAGTATTTTGGCATTTTATCTCCAGCAAATTAAAGTTTTGACATTTTACCTATTTCATTAAAAGTTGACAAACCCATTTGCATATCCAGCGCATGGCGCCCCTTCCACGCTTTCGTAATCAAATCTAGAGTAAAACTTTTGAAAATTTCCTCAAACCGCTGCAGCGAAAAAAATTCGCAAAAATGTATCGCATAACTCTGTTAAATGGCCAGACGTGTCTGGGTATCTTTTGGTCGTTTGGCCAGTTGGCTATTCGGCTGGGTTGTTTGGTGACAGCCTGACTACCAGTTTGGCACAGCGAGAAAAGAGCTAGCCATATCTAATCCTTACATTTTTAAGAAAATATCATTGTGGTTTTTAGAAATATTAAAAATATTTTCAACAGATTAAATTAGCTAACTATTATACATATAATGATAATATATAAAGATTATATAAAAGAGCATCGAGTTGCAGCATCGACGATCTTGCGTGACACTAGAATTCTCAACAAGTTCTATCTGGTAACAGCTGTTATTCCAGCTTAATATTTAAAGTAATTAGCATCGTATACTAATTACAAATAGGTTATTAACTTTAATACAACTATATATCCCAGCCTTAATTATGCAAATGTAGAATTCGAATAATAACCCAATTCAAGGCCATATTTTATAGTATTTTTCGCAGTGTACTTTCCAGTGTGCGCTCTCGTAACACGAGTTGGCGGCTTGGGATTGGGGCGTTGGCATCTGTGCCTCGCTTATGGCACACGGCCTGGTCCAGTGCACATGGCCCAAACGGAGCTGTCAGGTGTTAAATTGGCAAGCCATCAAACGGCAGCAAACATGGCAACAAACATTGGGCCGCGAGCGCGAGAAGGAGAAGACCATTGACCTAAAAAAAAGCAGAGTCAGCGCGATGTCAGGCCCAGACAAAGGCGCCTCCTCTTCAACTCGAAGACCTCCGGAGTCGAAGTCTATGGCTTTACCTTCTTTTCTCGTCTCGTGCTGGAGCCCACTAATTATGTCAAATTAACGCACTTCATGTGATTATATAAGCAAACTAGCCAAATGGCCAACAACTAGCGACAGCACTTCGGCCCGACACAAAGTTGAATGACTTTACAAAAGTGAAAAAAATATTTATTAAATGGGCAAAAACTCAGTTTATTTGACACTCAATTAGCCTTACGTGCGGGAGAGAAAGAGACCTGACTGTGTCTGTTCGTAAGATTCAATTAATTAAATCACTCGAGGGTTTAATTTTGGCAAAGGGCCCTTTTCAAGGAAATTCCTGTTGTACATTCTGGGCCGCTGCTATGCCTTTATTCAAATTTGCCGCTCCAAAAAGCTAACAAAGTTATTTGCGCCTGGCTTCTCTCGTTCGGCTTTTCTTGTTTTGCCTCATATTTGCATTAATTAAGCAAAAATTTTATAAATAAATTGATTGTGTGGCTCGTGCGGCAACAATGGCGATATCAAAAGCATCACAAACAACACACAAATGCCAACAAGAGCGTCAATATTGCGATATATTTTTGCTCAATTAATGGACTTTAATTCCAGTTGGATAAGTTCGGGTTTAAAGCCTTTTTTTATGTTTTGTTTTTTATTTGGGGACACAAATTTAGCAATCAGGGGAGACAAAGAAAAAAGCTTGTTGGGTCAACAAAATGGCAAACCTTTTTTATTCGAGGGACAGAGGCAAAGTTGCCTAAAGTTTAAATCAGTTTAATTTGTTTTTTAATTGATTGGAAAAATATGATAAAAACCGCAAAAATGTGTTGCCATTAATAAAAAAAGGGTCGTTATATAAATACATTATTAATTGTTGCAATCAAATATGTAGTTTGATTTAATATTTGAAAAGTGGGATGACCTTTCAAGGCAAATATATTTAGCTGGCCTAATAATAATTTAATAGTGGTTTTTAATAAATCCTAATTGCACAATTCTATGCTTAATCTACAGTACTGCAACTTATATGAGCCTGAACTAGTTTAATTTTAAACTATATACGGCTTATCTAACACGGATCAATGTAAAAATAGAAATCTAAATATGAAATATTTTTCAGGAAGCATAGAATATTTATAAAGAATATGACATCGATGTTTTCGCAGCTCCATCACGCACGCATCGTCGTCCATTTTTCCCAAGAATCCCAAAGCGAGACGAAAATTTGTAAAATAAACAGCAGAATCACCTACAGACAGTGCATTTCAGTGGCCTTTGAAATACTGCTCAAAACGACTTGCTTGCTTGTCGTTACTATTTAACTACTACTATTTAATAATATAAGATTAAACTGTATGTGCGTATGTGCCAGCGGAGTAGTGTCACAATAAAAAAGTAAATAAAGCGCGTGTGAAGTGGTGCAGAAACATCCCGAATCCGACATCGAATTCGAGGCAACAATCAGCAATCAGCATTATCGATCTAGCCATTAATCCACTAGGACCGCTTCGCGGAGAACCACAATCATAGCGATGGCCTATGCAACTCTGAAACGCGCCCTCGACTGGGAGACAATGAACCAGCGCCCGCCCAAGCGCCGCCGATGCAATCCGTTCGGCCAGGCCGGGAGCAGTGCCAGTCCCGCGTCACCATCGCGCGACCGCGATGGCCCCAGCACCTCAGCCGGGCTGCCGCACACCCCGAGCAACCGATTCGCCAAGGATACCACTGAGCCGAGTCCGTTCAGCGAGGCCTCGCTGGCCAAGATGTCACCAGACAAAATGGCCGAGAACTTGTGCAACGAGATCAAGAGACTGCATAAGCGCAAACGCATGGAACGCATGCAGGACTCGGAGTCCAGTGGATCCGAGATGGGACCGGAGAGCCCGCTGTTCACGTTCAAGCAGGTGCAATTGATCTGCGAGAGCATGATCAAGGAGCGCGAGAATCAGCTGCGGGAGCGCTACGAGTCCGTGCTGACCACCAAGCTGGCCGAGCAGTACGATGCTTTCGTCAAGTTCACATTTGATCAGATACAGCGTCGCTACGAGGCAGCGCCTAGCTACCTATCGTAAGGCTGTGTGAGAGGAGCTCTCGAGCCTCACAAAAAAGAAAATTATAAAACTACAGCATACGACATTGTGTTTAATATGTATTTTGAAATACATACAAAGGAAGCAGTTATAGTTTACGCATAGAATTACATACATTATATATTGTATCGGTTAGCAGCAGCGAAAAGGATGAATTATGAGCCCGCAAGCAGAAGCAGCAGCAAACAAAAGAAACAGAGGAGGGAAACCAACCAATAATCTTGTTAAATTTATGTTTATGTTTCTAAATAAAAAATAAAATAATTTAAGATAATTCCTTCATCCGGTCAATGGCATTCTACCCAGCTTCCCAAGCCGATTTAGGCATTAACATTCCACTTAAAGCTCCCATTTAACATATATATGTATAGTATATATATGCAAGTAGTTCCCACGAGAGGCATCCCAGTCATAAAATCATTTTAATCCGCCTGCTCCCATATGCATGACCGAAACACCCACCCACCTGCATTTAAGTACTGTTTGGAGGGGGAGAGAGAGAGGTGACCCAATTGAGGCTTATTACTCCATAATTTAATTACGCAGCCAGGCCAAGTGTGACCGGGGAAGTGGCCATAAAGACATGGCAACGGGAGAACACTGAATTTCTCACGCTTTGACAGATAGAAAAAGTGGCTTTTGTGGTTTTCTCTGGCACTTTTGGTTTCGAGCGTGATGAGTTTTTCCTCGATTGCTTGTAGCATTTCTCATCCAGGGCCAGAGCCAGCAAATCAAATCGGAGTCGGAATCGGAATTGGAATCTGAGAGGGAAGAGAAGAATATGGGAAATAGAAAGCATTGGCAATAAATAAAATTCGAAATTCTTGGCAAGCCAGCGAACGTGACAAGTGTGAAACAGAGAGCCAAAGGGGAGAACATATCCCATCGGAGTAGAACGGAAAAGTTATGACCAAGGGTTTTGACAACCTTTTCAGTGCAAGCTCTCAGCATTGAACTCTGTCTTTTTTTCCGCCAACTTCTTCTTGTATTTCTTTTTTTTTTTAATTAATACAAGTTACGACTTTCTTTAACCCATTTTGACGGCACACACAGAGAGACAGGCAGAGAGATGCTGTGTGCAAGAAAATGACTTTTGGTCCCACAATTGAGCTCAGCTCGAATTTCCTTTTTGCAAGAAAATACTTTAATCACCTCCGCCAAAAAGAAAAATATTAAAAAATGTGCATTGTTGTGTTCGAGAGAGCAGCTCCCTAGACTTCCACTTCCCCAGAAAACAAAACTTTCTACTGCAGACAACAAAAAATAATGCTGTACCGAGCATGTGCAAGCATTTAATTACGCAAATACAATAAACAAGAGCCGGAATGCAAGTCAGCTTCGAGGCCCATAAATTTGTAATTTATTTTGCGGTTTTACTCAGTTCTTTTTTTTCTGCATTTATTTTTGCAGCATATTTAATTACAAATGAAAAAGATTAAAGCGAGGTGGCCGTCGAGATCAGTACACAAAAGAAAATGATTATGGATGACTATTAAACAGGAAAATACAATATGCTAGGTTTAATTTGTATAGCTATTATTAATTCTGTTTAAATATATACAAGGCTATGGTTTGGCTTCCATCAAATATCCTCTATATATTAACTAACCTTCAGTTTTAAGCTTTCCAATCTCCTTTTTGAATATAAAGTAAACCTTATCCTAATTTCCAAAAATAAATACGTTCCTCCTTAAACCTTATTTATATTAATTTTACATTATTCGGAATAATGTTTACCTAATATAATACTTGTTGATATTATGTATAATGCTATTATTAATACTGTTTAAATATATACATATAGCCATGATTTACCTACTATAAACAATTAAACTCAGTTTTAAAGTTTGCAATATAAATTTTCCTTCTTAAGCATAAAGTAAAGCTCATCCTAATTTCCCACAACAAGTAGATTCCTGGAAAAACCTAATTTATATTTGTTTTACATTATCCTGAAATGTTTCCCCAATCTAATATTTGTGTTTTGCCAACGATTACTGTGAGCATATATGAACCTCCTTCTATATCTAAAGCAGATCTTCAGACTTAATATTTGAGTTTAGATGAAATGCTGATGCTGAGCTGGCTGAAAATGCTGCCAATATTTTCCATGTGCCCCTTGAAAGTTAATTACAAGATTTGGCCCGAACGCGCGTGGGTGTGTCCTCTCTGTGTGTGTGTTACGAAGCCATATATGTAGGTGTGTGTGTGTGTGTGTGTGCTAATGGCAAGCTTTTAAATTTTGTATGGAGCTCTCATGGCAGCGTCGAGAGACGAGAAACAAGAAACCAGTAGTGGCGGCAGCGGCGGCTTAGTGGGTGGCAGTTAGAAGCTTTTCCACTCGGCCAGAGAATTAATTAAAGCTCCGATTTGCGATGCAGCATAAAAGATACACAGATAAAAGGTAAAAGTTGAAGTTCCGATAAAATCCGAGTCAAAGGGGAGCAGCTATTAAGATAATATTTGCCAGATAAATATGAATTCTGAAAGTGAGAACAACCCGGCATTATTGTGTCCAATTGTTGGCAACTCGCAAATATTTATTATGGCCCAAAGCTCTGTGGATTGTGATAATTATCAAGCAATCCGGTATTTGATAATATGCAAATCTGGGGAATGCAAATAGAAATAAAGATTCTCAGCTGACTCCCCCGAACAATACCTTTAAGCCGCCTTATTATGGATTCAATGTCACAGCCATTAGGCACTAACTTATATGCACATCCATTAGACAGCCATTTGCATGCTTTATCAGCAGAAAATTTAAACTAATTTAAAGGCAGAACGTCAAGTACAGAGCGAGCGAGCGAGCGTCTGGAAAACAATGGAAAAGCAATTAAAAATTTGTGATAAACTTTTGCCAAGTTAAAGGGTTTGAAAGGCAGATGAAAAGGGGAGGACTGTGGGGGATGTGGGGATGTGGCGCCCACAGAAGCCTGGCTTATGTGTGTGTGTGTGTATTTGTGTGCCCCTTGAGCGTTTCGCATTCAAGTACCTCATGCACTCTCTGTTTTTTTGTGTGTGTAAGTGTGTTAACAACTGAGGTTAACATAAAGTTGCAATATTTGTAATTAATTGAAATAATAATTAATTCTTTACACCATTCAATGCATATTGTTTTGGTTTTATTTATTTAAAGAAATAAAAACAAAAATATCTTTAATAAAATTGTAAATGGTAAAAAACAATCTGGAAACGGTATATTTCATATTTTACTAAGCTTTTCTTTTTCCTACAAGAGTTTATGTATTTATATTAAAATAGAAGTGAAGGAAGTTAATTAAAATGCATTATTCTTCATATAAATACATATAGTATACATACATATATATTTGTTATATACATATATACCACTAATTTTGTTCTAGCAGTTCTTCAGTTAGCCCTGCCATTATGTACTACATCTTTTCAGTTAGTTTAATTTATATATCAGGGAGATCGAGAATCTTTCAATTCTTCTTACTGTTAGACTATTGTCTACTAGACCAAGAGTTATATTGTTTTCGTGATTGTGTAGTCTGTCACTATATCTTTTATTAAATTTATTTATCTCTTCTTTTATGGTTGGAATATTTTAATATTTATGAATATTAACAAAGGAGCATTGACTATTGGTAGCAATCTTGTTCGCTTTATTGTGGCGTTTTCCATGTTAACCTGCGGTCAATATGTATGCCAAGATTTTTAAGACAGGTATATATAATATGTATATATAATAAGAATTTATAATAGATAGCTGCTGCAGGAATATATAATAGATAAGTTGAATATAAATAGTATTTTATCTATTTATTTTATTTATTTATGTAACTACCAAACACTCTAAAGGCATCCTAGCCAATTGGCAACCTTTTACATTACAGGCCAAGTAATTATTCCATAAACTCCCCTAAGTTAAAGCCACATCATATCCATTAATTTATTACATTTCATTGCTTTAGAAATCTTTAGAGCCATTTTTGTGACCGCAGCTGTTGTGCGAATGTGTATGTGAGTGTGCGTACACAATTACATTTCGGCCAAAACATCATTAGGGCCTCAGCGGGAGCGGATGAAGGCAGGCTTTTACCGGGCTCAAAGGGACCAGAAAAAGAATGAGAACAAAAATGTTGGCAAGGAAAATGTTTGCCAGTATTTTTTCTATTTCTTTTTTTTTCCAGCCGCGACTTGGCAACAGCCTCCCAAAAAGAGAGGGAGGGGAGAGAGACAAAAAGAGAGGGCTTAGCTCCGCTGCCGAGTGCTCTACTTTTCAAACTTCAATAGCTCGTGACATTGTTTGTGTGTGTGTGTTACCCAAATAACTACATACACACACACGCGTTCAGAACTTGGCCAACAGCAGCAGCAACAACAGACTCTGAAAAGAAAAGTGGAAAAACGGGCGGATAAAGCTGCTGCTGCTAATGAGAAAGTTTACGCGGAACGCGATGCTGGAGAGGCTGGAAATTGAGATTCTCGCCGAGACTCAATGAATTAATGAATGAACGAAAGCCTGTAATTTACTTGAGCAATTTCTAGCCCCGCTCTAGGAATTAACGTATCTAGTATCTCTGATGTGGCAGCCAGTTATTTCGATTTAATTCACGTATCAGCGACGAGTTGAGCAACTTGCCTTTACGATATCATTATCATACGTAGAATAATTATTTTATGCTTGTAATATGCTGTTTTTGGCTAATAAAGCTGGAACTTATAACCAGTTTGATACAAAGAGTCGCACACAGAGTATGGTAAAGGCAGGGTATCTGGCAGCTATTAATTAAAAGTTTTAAATTCCTTTTAACAATATGTTCTATAAATATTTAGGCTTTTCAAAGAGAAGAAATTAGGGCAAATAAATATAGATTAATATAAACTATATACTATAAACTAGTATATATAACAAGCGAATTATTAAAAAATAGATTCTATAATGTCTTGAGAATACTGTATTTAAAAAGGAAATATGTTAACTATAGTTTACAAAATTATAAACCTTAAGAACACTCTTTCAATATATTAGGATATTTCAAAGAAATGAAATTGTAGGTAAAGATGTAAATTAATAAAATAAGTTTACTTGCCAATCTAAAAACCTAAAACAAATCTAAAGAATATATTAATCTCATATTCTATTAAATTAATTTAAGTTTCGAGTAAAATCGATACTGATACTGAAAATAATAACAATTACCATTTAAAAATCTTAAAGAAATCGATACTATAATGTATATACAATTTCCTAAGCATTTGTTAGGGTATTCATGTATCACAGCGAACATTTCCTGGCACAGTCATTCACTAATTTTTTAACGGCCGCTTCACATGTTAATTTGTTAGGCACGGGGCACGTACGTACAAACATGGCCGATAATAAATGCAACATGGCTAGAAATACTTTTCTTGTTTATTTACGCTTCTTGGTATTTTTGTTTTTTTTTCCCCTTTTTTTTGTGACACTTTCTTTACGTGTGTGTGTTTGTGGCACTTAACGTGAAATTGGGTAAATTAAGTAAAAATATTTTAATTCAATTAGAAACTGACTGTGGAATTTCTCTTTCTCTCTTTCATTGCAGTTCGAGAGGAGCTTCCCGTGAGGAAAACAGCCGCAAAATTTCGAAAACAACGAAAATGGTCTTCGACTGCGGAGTCTGGTGTGCAAAGTATTTGCTTTGCATATTCAATTTTATATTTTTCGTAAGTACCAAACATTTGACTGTATAATTTTTGTGATTTATGCACCTAGCAGATAGACACAAAGGTGCGTTTCCTACAGTTCAAATCCTATCACAGACCATTCCGTCACATCACATTCCATGCAACTCAATCAAGCAAATCTCCGCGCATGCGCTGCTGCTTTTTCCCCCCATTTTCCCGCATTTTCAGAGCTTGGCAGCGGTTCATTGACTCCACTATACTGTAGTCATCATCATCATCATCATCGTCAGCGTCAGTGTGTTGATTGCCAACCTCATCATCGGCGTTTTCGAATGCAATCAACATGGGCAGGCAACATAAACATCATAATAATAACAATCATCAACTGCGTTTGCATGTCCAGGGGGGTCTTGTGTTTTGTGCTTTATGTTTTATAATGCACTTGCCACAAAAAGTGTCTATTATGTTTTTTTTCGACCAAAGGTAGACCTTAAAGAGTCCCTTTTATGTTTCTATTAAAACAAAGTTGTATTAGAAGGAAACAAAATATACATTTTTGTATTAACAGGAAACTAAATCAAACGTTTTTCAAAGTAGTAATTATTTTAATAAGTAATAATTAAAATACAACAGAATATAACAGTTTATATTTCTGTATAAATGTATTTTTCGAACCTCAATTAATAGAATTTAAAATATTGGAATTTTAAATATTTTTAAACAAAATTCTTGCTTTACCTTAAAATGAAAAGGTTTCAACTATTTTTTATTAAATTAAACCATTTAAGAGTTGCAAACATATGCTGAAAAGAAAAGTATACCGTTTCCACATAATAATCAATATTTTTCAGAAGTTAAAATGTTAAAAGCTGTTTTTTAGGATGTAGGAAATTAATAGGTAACAGTTAAAAGTAACCTATACAAATAATAAAGTCAAATATAAACATTTTTTAATAGTTATTTTTTTAAGACAACGCTGTATTTAAATATATTGCATAAACTCCCGAGAACTTCATAAAAACCACATAATTTATTCCCCAAGTGTACTTGTTTTTTATCCAGGTGCATAAACGCATAACTACATTTACCTGTGTACAAACATACTACATATATATTTACACGACTGTTTTCGATGTCTTTTGCAGGTGCTAGGCACAATTATATTCGGAGTCGGACTATGGCTGGCCGTGGACAAGCACTCGCTGATTGCTCTCCTCAAGCTGGTCGAGAGCGAGCGCATTGAGGTAAGACGAAGTAACTCCCAATCCCGCCCAAGTCCGGGTGAAAGTGTTTGCCGAGGCAGTAGTAAACACCCCCAGCTAAGACCCCAAACCAAAAACCACTGCACTCTATCCGATTATAACTCAATACTATACGCAAGCCATTGATATCGAAATCAAGAGCTATAGGAAAAAAGTCACCCCATAAATATATAGAGCAACCTCACGTGCAGGTTGCTCCTCCAATAATTGTCGGTACTGGTAACTATGATTATTAAAAAAATATAATTATAGAATAAACTTGTAGTTTGGGGTTGGACTACGAAAAACGAAAGCCCTAATCAAAGTTGCACACAATGCAAACTGGTCAACAATGGGGGATGGCTTTTAATGTAGTCTGTAACTGTAATTGGGTTGGAATACTTGGTAATATCAGATCCACCCCCTTTAAGGCTACTAAGTAGAGGTATTTCAAATAGTAGCAGCTAATAAACTAACGATCTGTGTAGATATTTAAAGAGGAATATTTCTGGGGAGTTTATTGATTTGTAAACATAAATTGAAGCTGTAATTCAAGGAACTTTCAAGGAGAACTAACTTAGTTTGTTAAAGAATTTATTAGGAATTTAAATCATAAATACATCTTTTAGATAATTAACCTTAAATAAAGTAATACCTAACAGATACAAATTCAATTTAACAAGCACCAGACCTTGCTTTAAATGTAGTATAAAAAAAGGGTTGGGAACTTTTTTAAAATCCTTTCTAAATGGCAAAAACCCTTCCTGCTGACTTTAAACTTTTATTCAAAATAAACTGTGGAGAAACTCTTTCGCTCTTGTGATTTCAAGCAAAAACTATTGAAACTTGCACAAAATGTACAAAGCGTTTTTTTTTTAAGTGGTTCCCTTTGCACACAAAGAGTTTTTTCCTGCAACAACTGTGACAAATTCCATCAAAAGTTGCATGTCCAAAGTTTTTTGTGTGTGTGGAGAGTTCCCTTTATCTATCGGACTCTGCCACAGAGGTTTTTTTTTGCTTTAAAAAGTGCATGTTCAAACACACGGAGGGACTAATTGCGGGGTCACCCAGGATAGACAAGCTAATTGAGAGGGCTTAGCAGGAACTACATACCAGTGGGGTATGTCAATGAACTAAAGCCTCTGTGTTCCAGAGTCCACACTCATTTAGCCAGAGATCTTTGAAAACCTCGGCCTACGCCAATTGCTGCGGGGGCTAAAAATGCGTATAATTGAATTATAAGAATGAGGAAATGTACATTTTTTTTGGTTGGTTCAAAGTTTAATTACGCATACGCCGTGAAGACATCATCCGCAATTACGTTGACCATTTATTTTCCATATTTTCTTTGTATTTATTGTAGCAATTTACACAGCCGCAGGTCATAGAGCAGCTGGCCTATGTGCTGCTCGTCATCGGAGCCGTCATGTTCTTTATGAGCTTCTTGGGCTATCTGGGGGCCATGCGCGAGTCCCGCTGTCTGCTGTCGACGGTAAGTGAAATATATTGAATATAGGTTGCCACTTGAATGCATTGTGAATCGAAATTGAGAGATTTGAAAAGAAAGGAAAATATTTTTTGGGATTGTTTGGATTTGTACTTAAAGAACTTGTGGAATTTTACCTTTTCAAAGAGTATATTATACAATTTAGTAAATATTTACCCTAGGATTTAATATTTCAACAACCTTATAAGAATTTAAATAACCAAAAAACTGTTTTAAGCTGTGACTTGCCAAGCAACTTCTTTGCCGAACCCAAAACGCAATGTCGCAAATTTGCAATTTCCCCCTGCAATCAATGAACCCAATCGGAGCTTGCGTCATCGATACATTGTACTTGAAAGATGCCCAGCTCCGCCGAGGGAACTGAGATGAGATTCGAGCTTGGCCGATTGCCAGGCATTTTGCTGCTGCAGACATTTGTTTGCTTGCTTATTTCAGTCGAAACTTTTCCGTCTGCTGAAGAGGATTTCGTCTACCATTTGACTTTGGGTTGGAAAAGCCATTGCAGCCGACTCCCCAGAGAAAGTTGTAGGTAAATTATCGCCTATATGCACATGGATACAGGCATGCCACAACGATTGGTTTTCATAGAGAGCGAGACCCTCATGACAAGCCCTTCGTCGGTTGTGAGTGGAATGGTAATTTCCCCCGCTTAGAAGACTTATTTACATTTACAAGTGTCCGGGGGGAACTTTCTATGGCAGAGCGTACGCACTCAGGTGATTGCAGTAATTAATAAACATTTTATCGCATTTACCTGCATTATTTACACTCGCCGGCTCACCGGCTGACCGCCTGGCTGGTCGCACCCACCTTTCTGGGCTGGGCTTGCCTTGGCTTGGTCGCCAGTTTAATTGCAGCGACAAACAGGTGAATTTTCAATTTATTTTACCTTTGGCGGCGGTACCTAAGGGAGCTGAGAGCTATAAACAACCATGAAAGAGGCGAGCGAATTGCGCATGCGCACCGTTGCCGAACACGCGACCTGCATGCGACCCTCTTGGGCGCAATTTGCACTTAAATTAGCCAAGGCCACGCCATTTGGTTAACGCATCACAAGGCCGACGGGGCACGGCTCAGCTCTCCGCATGGCTAATGTGTCTTAGCATTGATTTTTTTTATATAATATATATTTATTTTAGCCAAGCCAAAGTTAAGAGATTGCAAATAGCCGTCGCACTTAAGCGCTTTCAAATCGCTACACTTGGCATGCAAACAAAACCGAAGACAAGACAAGACAAAAAAAGTGAAGCAGAAAAAAGTGAAGCTGAGCGCAGCCAGTGAGCTTGCATGTGTGTATCTGACAGATACATGGGCAGCCATTCAGCTACCACCAACGCCCACGCTGGCTCAGATTAAATGCTGCCAGGCGTAACAGCCGCAACAACGAGCTACTAAAACCGAGCATATCAGTCCAACGCATCAGGGCAACATACACAGCGATAAAAAAGCTGTAACTTGTTTTAATCGAGAAACAAATAGTTCTTAGCTGGTTTTCGCCTTTTCTTTCTGTGCATTTCTTGGCCAGCCATCCGAGAGTAGAATAAAAAGCCGCAAGAGCTTTTACGAAACATGCAACAAAACATTGAGGAATGACCTTCAGCATTTGCGTTGCATGCTGCGACCTCAACCTCCCCTACGCCCATCTGCTCACCCATAACAGAGTATCTGGGTATCTGTATCTGTATCTATCCGTGGAATTCCGTGGGCATGTGTGTGTGCGGGCCAAACTCACCACCAGCGGCGGGGCCGGCCGAGCGACAAATGCTGCACATTTAGCTCAGGGTCAAATGGCTAGATTTTTCTGCACGGCTCACCAAGTGGCCCCTGAATTGGGTCAACCGCGGAGGAAGTATTCCAAGAAAAGAGAGAAAACCAAAGAATATTTAAATCTATTTTAAAAGAATTCATTTTAAATGTAATTTAGTTTGTAAATAATTCTAATTTCCCTGCATTTCCCTTTGCAGTATGGAACATTTTTGATTCTGCTTTTGGTGGCCGAGATCGTGGCCGGAGGACTGGCCGCTTTTTACAAGGACAAGGTGCGGGCCGAGAGCAAAAACTTCTTGCAGACGACCATTACCAGCTATTCGCTGGGCGAGAACGTGGACGCCACCTCGCTGATGTGGAACCAGCTGATGGGCAACTTTGGCTGCTGCGGCATCAACGACTATCGTGACTTTGAGGCCTCGCCGGCGTGGGTTAGCGGAAAGGGCAATCGCACCATTCCGGATGCCTGCTGCATTCTCAAGGATGTGAACAAGCTGGTGCCACGCGACGAGGACTGCACAACCAATCCCAGCGACAGCAACAGTTTCTACAAGAAGGTATGTTGGGTTACTGAAGGATTTCCTCTGTAATTTGATTAATACTTTGACTTTCCTTCAGGGCTGCTACGAGGTCTTCACCGAGTGGCTGATTGGACAACGGGAGTTGATCATTGGCGCCATCGTGGTGGGCATTGTCCATCTGGTGCTCATTATCCTGGCCTTTGCCTTGTGCAAGGCCTTTGCCAAATACAACGACATGCGCCTGTAAATCGGAGACGAATGTTGTTTCGAGAGTTTCGAGAGTTAGCAATGTAAACGCAAAGTAGAGGAACGAAGAGCCAAAACAGCAGGACAGTGACAGTGAAGAGAGCGACGATCCCTCCTAGAATCCCCCAGATACGATACAACAAACACCCTACCGAACACCGCGACGTGCTCAACAACAACGGAAACCAATTACTCTGCATTTGCCGCTTGGAACGGGTCAGACAGTTACAGTTACACTTACACTTTCACACAGATAACAGATTAATACAAGCTCTACTCTAACGATAAGCTAAGATCATAGCCAGCATAATCCATTTACCAATAATATTCAAGAATATCTCTTAAAGAAAAAGTGTTGCTCAAAACGGAGACGGACAAAAGGACAGACGTATGTAGATGATCGTAGGCGAGGTTTTACGACAAACAAAAAACAAAAACTTACTTGGAATATTTATTTGTAAATCTGTTTTGATAGCAGTTTTAGTTGTTAAGTAGTAAACAGCAATATGCGTATATATTGCAACTATTTTTCTTAGTCTTTTTAACATTTTTGTTATGCGAAAAAAAGAGATAAACACCCACTCAAAAACATCACAGAAGAAGAAATATTATAAGAAGTAATATAACAAATTTTGAAATCGACGGAACGACGAACCATGAAATCAATTTTGAAAGATGACTTTTAACGAGGCGTAAGTTTCGTATGCCGCATGAAGCATTACGCAAGCATAAATACAAGCAAGCACTCATACATACAACATACATATATAAAAAAATATTGATTGCAAAGAAGAAACAAAAGAAAAACGAAAGAAATGGCATTGACATTGTACTAGTATGTGTATTAGTTGGTAAGTCTCTAACCTTAAGTTGTAACTTTAGTTGTTTTTGCTATGGCTATCCTTCGAGTTTTTAACTACATATGCCGGCCAGCACGCACTGTGTCGTGATCCGGCTCTTTTGTTAAAAATGAATGTTGTACATTTTTGAATTCTATATATACATATATACATATATAACTCTATTATTAATGCATATTATATACACGTATGTCTGTAGTTTAATTAATGTACTTTTTGGAAACAGCGGGCAATGAAGATCGCCATCGAAATCGAAATCGAATGCATAAAAACCATTAAAACCCCAAAACATAACAAAAAACAAAAAAAAAAAAACTATTAAAAATCCCCAATAAGCGCGAGGCAAAATGCAATTTAAAAATGTACATTTCTGAACGTGAATAAAAAGTAATTAAAATAAAGAAAAATTAAATCCAACTTAAGATGATTGCTTTAAATATTTTAAAATTGTTATTTAACACCTGGATGGTTTTGTATGCATCGGTGAGTAGCACTTAACATTACGTCGAACCCTTGCAGTTTGCACTTAGATCATATAATCGAATTTCAAGCAATAGCATTAATTTTCTATTCGTAAAGCTCTTTTCTGAGATAGTTATTATAATGTTAAAAAATCTGCATTTCAAGTTATAAAATTTTTTAAATTAAAATTGCTTTGCAGTTTTTTCAAAAAATTTTATGAATTTAAAAAAGGGTTTTAATTTAATAAAATTAAATACTATTTTGTGGCAAAAGTGCATTCTATCCAGATGAGTATCAGCTATCAGCGGCAGCGGATCGTCGCTCTTCTGTTTTCTGTTCGCCTGTTATACAAAATGGAGAAAACTAAAGTAATGTCAAGACCCAATTTTTACCATTTTCTGTACATATAGACTTTTTTGTACCGGGCCTCAGAAGAATGCAGAAGGTTCATCATAGGTTTTTGTAACAGTTTCCCTCTCACAGCCTCCGCTATCAATGGACGGCAGCACATCGTCGCTCTTCTTTTATCTGTTTACGTATTATTCGAACACGTAATCGAATCATCGAATTTTCGAAGTTCTCAGACAAGGTTGAAGTCTATGCTAACTGACTTCGCAAAATGTCGCATAGAGGGCGCAAATAATGTATTAGTTGTGGCGAACCAGGACAAAGCGCCACCACGCGGATTATCTCTGAAGTCTCTTTATCCGTCCATCAGCGATAGCATCAATTATACAGCATTCTGGTTGGTTGGTGTTCCAACTAAACGGATAAATGCAAATGTGTTGTGCCTTAAATAAGCTGCTACTAATTTAAAATAAACGTCCCTATAGTCGTTGTTAATGCGCTCCCAAAATCATAGGTTGTTTTAGGGGCTTAAGGAAAATTTGATATGCTGATTAGTGCGCACCAGTGATTTCTCTCCCTCTGAGTCAATTTAAGTATTAATAACATAGTTATTAGATAGATACTTTTGGTCACCATTTCAATGAATTATGCGGTGATAACACTATAACTTTCCTCGCAGTATTGCAGTTCCACATTTAAAACCGTGTCATATTTACGGTAAACAGTGTATATTGTTCTTCAATGTAATAACACGCCTGGCACTCCTAGTAATCATCTTATTAAGAAAACTATATCATCTTAAATCACCTTGAATGTGTGACTTTAATTTAATTTAAATCACCTGTATTAACTATTACTAATATAAAATATATTTATAATGCACTCTTAATTCCGTTGCAGGACTGCCAGTTGAATTTGCAAAATCTCATTAAGCTCGAACTAGAATTTGATGAAGACTACAAATTCTCACCGAGCAAATTCACATACGAAAAGCTACGCAGAAAGCAAAAATCGTCAAGATAGCGCATGTGAGTATAAAGGGCTCAAGTAGAAATAATAGTCTATTATATATAATTCAATCATTTGTTGTGTTCTAATTTCAAATTGTTAAACATGTAATACAATTAATCCCTAATTACAAATTGTATTCTTTTCCAGCATCATTTTGGGCGATTGAGGATTCAATGTGCCATTGGAATTATTCTCTTTACCAGCGCTCATTCCCAGACTTTTTTTTTAAATCTATTGTTTAATTTTAAAAAGTGCGCAAATGTATGTATAAATTTGCTGTTTCTATTCCATAAGACCGCGAAAATAACAAAATACATATACAAACATTAAATAAATGAGAACATTTTAAGAATGTTGTTTCTGTAAAAAAAGAAAAATAAAAAATAACAATACAAAGTGTGCAAAATGTTGGTTTTTCCATAAGCGTAAGCCAAGCCATTCAATAAACAATAATGCCGAAAGACAAAGACAAAGACAAAAAGCATCGAAACTATATAAGTGGCTAGGAAATAAAATGCAAGTTGGTTTAATTCTTATTTTTGGTTATGTTTGGAAGAAGAATTAATAAAGTAAATAAATATGAGGCAAAGTTCTGGGGCTTCGTACAACAGTTGAAAATATCTCGTACATCGAAGAAAAGTATGCTACATAGTTTTACAGATACTTTGTGGAAATGTAAGGTACGCAAATGTAGAATGCATAGCTTATGTAAACCAACAGTAGATGTCTCCCTAAAAATGTATACCAAGGGTTTATTGCTTTACTGACAGGATTATTTTTCAGGATCCACCATGCTAATTTTAAGGACGAAAAACTTTAAAATATTCTTGCCATTTATTTAGGGTATATACAATTTTATTTTAAATATTTTAATGAGATAAATCGTTGTGCGTTTTATTAGGAGTTCCATTCTGTTCGGTTTTCCCTGGATTTAGATTGGCATTTAGACTGGATTTTTTGTTATACGCATTCATTATCTTTTATTATTAGGTATTATGGACCACACTGCCATCGAAGATAATATCACCAGCCAGGACGGATTGCGTCAACAATTTCAGACGCATTTGCCATTTAGCCTGCGGAGCTCCTGGCGGAAATTCATCCGACTTGAAAGTATAGTTGCGTATTTCGAATCGTTTGTCCTAAATAATATAATGGTAAAAATGTAACAAACTTTTAAATTGTATCACTCTTGAAATTAGGAATTTTTGTTTTATTTTCTTACAGCACTCACCTTTGCAATGGGACAACCGCTTGGTAAGTTACTGACAGCTTTAAGTCTCTTGAACAATTTGCCAATGATATTCTTCTGATACATGTTCCCCAAGTACTTGCAGCCATCCATCTTGATATCGGCCACATTCATGCGGGTTTTATCCTTTTTCAACAGATCAAAACTGCAGTGCATATCGAAGTTATTGATGGTTTCATTCAACATAAATTGGGCCGCTATCACGGGATTCCGTTGTCGCAAAAGGTTACAATCCAAGTAGCTGATGTATTTTTTATCCACAGCTAGGCACTGCACCTTGTGTATGATAATGTCATAGTTGTTCTATCGGGGGAAAACGGTTAAAATAGTTGAGTGAGGCCAAAACAAACAAACCTTGGCCAGACCAAGTAGCAGCGGAAAAACTAGAACGAATATTGCAACGCGGACGAACATTCTGTCAAACTAAAGGAAAAAATTGTGAGATGATCGCTTTATATAGACCGCGACTAATTTTGTTACTAATTACACCACATTAAAAGGTTATTTTCGGTGCTTAATTTACATTTAATATTTATCTTAATATGCAATAGCTATTAATATCTTTTTCAACCGATTTTGTTGCTAATAATTACTAGGCAAATATGTGATTAAGATAAAATGAAACCCAATAAACTCCTGACTCACATCTGTCTCCCCCTTGAGAACCTTCAGAACTACCAGCTGAAGCATAGTACAAAAAGGCGAGTGAGTTTAAAAAACCCTCTTTTGGCCCAAAAAAAACCCGACCATAGACGGCAGCCGTCGAGTGGGGTCAGTTCTTCAAAAGATCAAAGATACACTTTGGCGCTTAAGTGTTTTCCCGCCACTCGGCGACTTCATCGCCAGCTATCAGCTGAAGGAGTTCGAGATATTTGTTTCGCTTTTCGAATTGAGTTGTTATACATTTTTCTGTGGCTCCTCTCCGGTCGGCCACTCGAGTTCGTTAGGCACCTTAGTGGAGCAAACAAAAGCAATTAGACGGCGTCATCTGACAGCCTCAATGGAATAGTTTTGGCCGGCGGAGGAATGCCGGAGCATTTATCGATCGCCCCTGATGGGATGTCCAACTGCCAATGAGGCTGCAATGAATAAAGAGTACAGCAACAACTACAAATATAATAAAAAATAAGAAATCACAAGGCACTCGAGGGGGGGCCACCGTGTCCAGGGGGGCAGGGCAGAACAAAAGAGCTTGAGTGCGGAGGAGTGAGGTGTTAAAAATTCTACCCTTTATGCTCTTATTATGATTTGACTCGCTGCTTGATGGACATTTACGATATGAAAAATCTCTTTCTCTCAATGTGCACTTAAAAAAAGTTTGTAAAATTAAATAATAAAAAAAAACGAATTTTTCAAGGCTGTAATATAAAATAATAACAATTTATAAAGTATATTTGTAAATATTAAATTGGTGAGAGGCTTAAATTGAATTTATAATTTAAACAAATATATAGTGACATTTTTAAGAAGATTCTTAGAATTTATATCATAGATTTAAGTAGGTTAATTGGCTTAAACTTTATTAAATTACCTTCCTTAAAAATGTATCAAAAACTCTGCTAAAAAATGTTAAATTATAGAAAATATAAAATTTATATTGAATTGGTTACCGAACAGTTTTAAGGCATTTTAAACCTCTATTCTCTTTATAGAAAACTTTATATACTTATCCTTTTAAAAAATCCTTATTATTATTAACTTTAAATACAACCTGAGTTTAAACCAAAATAAATATAAGGAAGACAGTTCCTGCCACCAATAAAATTACTCCTATATTTACTTTAAAAATATGCTATAAAAGACACTTATTTTTCTCAGTATTTCTGTGTGCGTGGATCTTTTTATATATATCTTTTCAGCTTTTGTCTCACTTGTTTGACAAGCGATGCGTACAAATCAAAGCAGGAATCCAGAGTCAGAGCCCCGAGCGGCGGCGGCTAGTCCCCGGAGTCCCCCGAGTCTGTTGTTTGATTAATAGCCGCACAATTGATATGTTAAGTGGTAAATTACGCCATTGGCACGCAAATGTATCTTGAAGATACATACATGCGTTTGTGTGTAGACAAAAAAACGGGCAAATTGTTGTTTGTTTAAGGCGCCGCTATGGATCGAGATAAAAATCTCGGAGCTGCGATCTCGGGGCTCTGGATAGGCGGAGCCTAAAGTGCGTAAAGTGATTTAATTTTGAATGGACGTCAGAGAAAGTTTATCAAACACACTCACTCACTCACTCACTCGCTGGACGCGGCATACAATTATTCAATTATTTGGTTGACTTTTCCCCCCAACGTTTTATTTATTTCTTTTAGGCTCTTTGAATGAAAAGCTTGGCATTTTACAAGGTTCGTTGGCTTAAATTAAAAGCCATTAGTCTACTTTTAACACGCTTTCAGGGAGTCGAGTCCGCTCGTTGTTTTTATGGTCCCGTTTATATGTTTAAATAAAACGAAATACAAAACCGAAGCGAACAAAAAATCCATTAAAGCCTTTTTGTATATTAGAAAAGCGAAACAATGGGGAGGGAGTTCGATTGATGTCATTAAATTTTTGCCACGCCATAAAATTCATCGAATTCAGTGTTGTTTGTTGTTGTTTTTATTTAAAAGCCGCCGTAGAAGTGTTATAAAAATCATTTAAAAGCCGAGATTGCCGTAGATTTGATGAGTTTTTTCTGTTTTGTTTTTACCGCACGAAGTCGAAGCGCCCAGGCTCGAAGCCTTCGCTCATGCTCAACTAAAATGATTTAATTTCGAAACGTGCCTGGCACATTTTATGATCAATTTTCGCTTTAAATATAGATTGAATGCCTCTTTCGAATTATTTAAATGTGACTTTGGATTATATATTCGGCGATTCTTTTGTTTTTGCCTTGCTGCGGATATCATGTGACGACGCGAAGGTGCCAGCCTTATTGGAATGCCAAAATAGGTAGGGAGGAGGGAGCAGCTTTTTGATGATCGACAATCGATTGAAATATTGTACATTTTATGGTTTTGATTTACGATATTTTAATAGAACCATGATTTACGGCGGGCGAGATAGAACATATACAGGAATCAGCTTAAAGGGTTTATTTACATAGCTGGAACATGAGATATATCTGTTCGAAAATTGTCTTTATTATGCAAAAAAGGTTCTCAATGAAATTAGTTTAAAGAAATTTAATAATTGGTTAGTAAAATGTAATATTTATGATTAAATCCTAGCATTTACAAGTCATTTAGTCCCCGCAAAGAGCATCAATCTTCTTTGGCTAATTTCTTCTTTTGATCTGATTCGATTGTCCGGCGGCCATCAATGTTGATGGAGTTCACTTCATTTCCATTTCTATTGAGGCATTGATCTCTCGTCTCGGTTTGTTTGCCTCATAAATAAACTGTGGCAAATTCTCTAAGCCAACTCGCTGAAGTCCCATAAATTATGTGGCGAAAAGCAGCAACAACTTGCGGCCACGGCGGCCCGTGTGGTTGTTGTGTCATTTTCTTGGCGCGCTTAATAAACTACACACACTTTATGCGATCTGTGTTGTTGGGAGCCTGCCGATTGCTGTTATATGATTTCATATATCATCGGAGCCATGGAGGATCCTCGCCTCGCTCCACCTCCACCTCCTCCAGCTCCGACTCCGATGTGTTCAGAATGCGCAGGCGTGCAGCATTTAGTTCAGCCTGTCCGACTCTCGATGCTCCGTTCTTCTGCCCAGATTCCTCCTCTTCTCCAGCTGGTTTGTATATATTTATATATATATATACTTTTTGTGTGATAACATTTTATTGTCCGCTTTATAAATTATTGGCGTTTGCCCCGGCCGGCCGGGTTGGGATCGGAGCTGGAATCGAAATCGGAATGGGAATGGGAATATCGGGGCAAAAAGTATCCTTTTACGTTCTGCGTTTTTGGTATGCAACATATGTCCAAATTTGTGCAGCGTACAAATAAATACTAAGGGAAAACACTAAGGTTTTGCTTATGATACCCTGTAATAAAATCATCACATTGGAAAATATCTTTTTGAGATATCTATGGGCAAGAATAAATGGCATTAGAATATTAAAGAGAGAATTAGCTAAAAATTTGGAAAAATAACTATAAATATGTACCTATTATCAGGGTATTTATCTTGAGAATAAAAAAAGTTTTTTTCCATGAAAATTCCATTGTAAAAAAGAATATTACAATGATATAGGAATATATGTGGAAATATTCCTGGATACCTGACCAATAATTAATAATTGTATTCTATTAGTTTGAAAGAAGTAAAAGGCTTACAAAAAATAAGTAAGTATATTTAATAAATAAAATGGTATACGCTTTTCGCTTGTAGTATTTAACTTATAATTCCAGTTTAAGATCAAAAGGAAACATATTAAAGTTTTAATAATAAAAAACTTTCTTTTTGTATACTTCATAATATTTATAAATATTTATTTCTCTATACCTCATTATATTTAACAATAGTAAACAATTTCTTTACATAGATTACTGGGTATTATAGTGGTCCATCCCTGTCCTCTTCAATCTTGAGAAACCGACTTGATTTTATAATTTTTCTTAGTTTTTTCCTCTGCTGGTCTGCCTGGGCTGCTGGTTGAGTCTGCGCGTGTTTTGGCCTTTTAGGGCGCTTTGGCCCTAAAACAGACAATTGAGTGTAGTGTGAAAGTTGCTTTAAATACTCTCAGAATCGGAATCGGAATTGGAATTGGTATCGGAATCGGTATCGCTGCACCGAAGGCGATGCTGCTGACGACTGGTGCTGGCAGGAGGAGGGGTTTGGACCAAATCAAACCATTTATGTCTGGCTCTTGCGACACATTTATCATCGTCAAGTAACAAAACCCACCTGCACCTGTCTGCTGTTCGTGGGGAGGAGGGGTTGCGACTCGGGGAGCTGAGATCTTTAATTATACATTATAAGAGGCACACCCGCTGGGCCAGAGTATGGGGTTCCACGTCCCAGAGTCTGCTTCTAACTGGAGCCCCCGTAATGAGCTGGATTTCTACACTGTTATTGAGAGAAATCGAATAATTCGTATAAATTGGGAGCAGAAGCAACGAGATCCAAGTCTGGTATCCCAGGCATCCCATTCTATCCTTCAGATTCCCGGATATATATACACATACTTGTATGTAATGGGGCAGGCAGAGGAGCACAGCGCTCTGATCAATCGAAATGATATAATTATGGGCAAGACTAAAAGGGCGGCTGTGTGTAAATTGATATCAACAAATTACGCGAAAATATTTCAAAAATATTAACGAATGCGAATGATATAATGATGAGATGATGGATGTCAGCAGCACTGAAAGAATTGGTTTAGCAGGAACTTAAAGGCTAAGCCAATGAAAGGAAGAACTTATTTAAAATAAAAATAGCAGCATAAGAGTTTGCATAACATGTTATATAGGGCATTAACATACTTGAAGTATAAGGTAATCTATTTATATAAAATTACAAATTAAATAAAGTAAATAATAAGCAACCTTTCATCTTAAATATATTTTAAAAAGTTGTCCCTAAATGATTTCTTTCAGTGCCACAGCTCCACCCTAATTATGCCCAATTTAAAAAGGGTTAATTAAGGCACAAAACGCATTTCGTGTCCAGCCTCCGCCAATGGAGAGCGTTATTAATATGCGACATTTTTTGATATCTTTTTGCTGAGAATGCACCGGACTCACTCTCATTGGGAAGAGGAGCAATAATTACATACAGCATTTGTCATAACACCAGATATGGACATCCGATGCTGTTGCGCCGGGCGCGAAACCTTCGAGCCCCGCTAAAGGCAAAAAAAAAAAAACATACGCAGACAAAGAACTCTTTTGGACCCGGCCAAGATCTCCGAACTATGCGACAAATGTAAGCGGAGCAAAAAATATAATGGAAAGATGATATAAAGAGGCAGCCGAGGAAAAATTGTAAATATCATCATTGGTTGCGGCGATCGCTGGGCATTTTATAAATAAAACAAAATCATAAATGCAGCACTCGGCACTCGGATCGGATCGGTTGGATCTTGGGTGCTTGGGTGCTATATAATAATTACAGTCAGCATTCGCATTCGCATTCACATTCGCCGTCGCCGTCGCTTTGGAATTCGGAGCATTGTGTCATATTTAATACAGAAATTTTAATTAAACATAATTTGTAAGGAGTGCACGTTGGTGCATTCTGGCCGGAGATGATTGCTCGCGACGATAGCCCGACTTGGTATCGGAATAGAGTAATTTATGGCATTTTATGGTTTGGCCATAACTTGTCTATCATCCGTTGGAATTTCACTTTGATCTCGCATCGGAACGTGTGAGAAGTGGGTTCCAAGTACCCGGGTATAGGTGACAAATGGGTGCCTTGATTGCTCTATTTGGATTTTAATTTAGAGGCGTTTTTCCTTTTCCAACTAATATACTCTGACTTAATTTTAGCCATTATAGGGGTCACCTTCTGTGGGGCTACCATCTCTACCAGCTTAGCCCTGAAGAGATCTTGAACAATGGATATATGCCAACCCAAATTCAATTCCAAATCGATTCTGCGGTGATTATTCAAATGATTTAACTAGTTCACCGCATTTGACCCTCCGTGGTCAGAGCTCTCAAGTTCGCAAAGGGGCCCAACCCAACCCCGAAAAGGCAAAAGGCCGCAAACGGCTTCCTAAGGTTGGCAGCTCCGGAAAATGCTCCTCGAAATCGGGGGAGTCCACGTAGTGCCCCCGGGCTATTTGACTGACTGACTCCCCGAGACTGTGACTCTCCGAGACTGCATTACATTTGCAAGACAACAATGGGCATTTTTTCGGCGGTGCATTCGGCGGCGTTGGGCGTTTTTATTTTTACAGATATTGTTTACAATTTTCCAGGTCCAGTCCCCAGAGCTGTGCCCTCTCATTGTTGGAGCCAGAGCTGTGGCAAAAGCTGAAACTGAAGCTAGAGCTGGAGCTGGAGTTGCTCCAATCATCATTTTGTAGATATTCGCTTGGTGATATATTTTGGGTGAGCGCTTCCGGCAAATCGGAGCCAGTGAAAGGTCAAGTTGTGGCCAAGAAAAGCAGCCGGAGCAAGCGGAAAACTGCTGCCCAGGGAGCTGTGTGCCATTGGAATGAGACTGCGAATCCAAGATACAGTCTGGTGTCGTAATGAGGGTTTCCTTTCTTTAAGTTCTGCTTTAACAGATATTTTTTTAATATTTTTAAAAGGTTATACAAGGATTTAGAGCTATATTTTATTAATAAAAAATGTAAAGACCTACTAGGATTAATAAAATAAAATTATTTTCTATAGTTTATAGTTGTTTGTCATAAAAATATGTGGTCCTACCTAAAATTAATATGATTAATAAAATCATGTCTTCGTTAAGTAGAAAATATTATTATACAAATATTATTCCTTTATATATTATGGATTATACTGAAGATCAATATAATAATAAAGGAAACTTGTGTATAGACACATTAAGAATTAGTTATTGTAATTAGTTATATATTTTTTAAAAATCGGAAAAAATTAAATATAGAAAGTTAATAAATATTAAAATTTATCTTCACCTTTGTAGGTCTTTATAATCAGCAGACTCGCACTGGCAGGAAGCTTCACTGTGATTCGTGTGGCATCGAAATAAACAAATCAAAGTGAGCCAATGTGCCTTCTTCTTCCTCTTTTCGTCGTTCCTAGTTGTTGGATCTTGTGGTATGTGCTCAATTTTCCATAACATATTTGATCGCAGCGATCTTTGCAATCGCCTCTGACTTTCCACTTTTCCCTTTGTTCGCGGCCTTTGTTCGTGTGTGAGAAAAACTTATCGAATCGTGGCTATCGTTTCGGGATTTTGGGTTTGGATTCGGACTCCAATGGGGGTTTCAAATTAAGCCAGGTGACCATGGGGGCCAACGAGCTGACAAACCTCTGCTCGCCCGGAATGCCAGCGCATACACGAAGATGATCTCTCGTGGCACATACTATATAGTACTTGACAGCCTCCAGATAAACCACATTTCGAGATCATTAATTGCCGATCTTTTCGCTCCAAAAAACTGCCCGAAAGTAGGATTCGGCTGGGCATGGGAAAGCGCACTTGGGCGAAGATCATTCAACTCCCACAAGACACCCACACCCACACGGCACAAATGGCACACAATCCAGCAGACATCAAACAATGATCACGAGTGCTGCCCTCCGCTCTCCTCGGTGCTGGTGCTGTTTTTTTTAAATCTTTTTTCCCCCTTTTTTTATTTAATTTTTTTTTTTTTTTGTACTTTTGGCGGTGGTGCGGGTGCGGTTGCCTTTGCCTTTGAGCCTGAGTGTTTGGCTTTGAGTTTGACTTTGCTTTTGGGCCAGATCGATGCTGGCCGGCTGCTTGATGATAGCCTGCGAATATGACTCGCCTTGGCCTGGCTTTGAATTTGATACACTGAACGAAATATATATTAAAATAAATAAGTTGTACTAGGAGCTGCTTGAAATTATTTAGAGTGTTCAAATAAATTCCTGATTTGTTCGGTGTTTCTTGTAAAATAATTTTTAAGTAAACCTTTGCGATGAAAAATAACTTGTAACTCATGAACTCAGTTCCATATATCAAATTCATGAAATATGTAGACAGAAATAAGGAAATATTATTAGAGTTACTTTAATTTAAATTAAATTAATAAATTAAACAACATTTTAAACATACTTGGATACCAGATTACAATAAATTTATTGTATTCTTCCTCCTTAAATAATTCTTTAACGAAAGCCTTTATCAACTTTACAATTTAATGAAGAAATAAGACTTCTTTCTCTTTATAAATTTAAAATGCTTTTCATAATTCTTCCCGGTGTAAGCTGCCTTTTTCCCCGTTTGATCGGTTTTGGGCCTGGGTCGAGTCGCCCAAGGGCCTTTCGATGTTGAACTTGTTCCACATTTTGATTGTAATGCTGCTGGAGAAAGAGCAGCAAGACAAATATGATTTTCAATTGCCGCGATCGAGATCGCTTTCACGAGATTTGCATTCCACTTTGCATTGGCAACTCCCCTTCTTCAGGTGGTTGGTGGTGGAGAACCATTAAACACTTGGCCAGGAGTCAAAGTTCAACTGGGTTCGATTCGATTTCCTTTTTCTGCTCCGCTTTGGCTCATTAAAACGTCACTCCAGTTGGGACCGGCTAACAGCCTTTGCCACAAATCAAAATATTTATGGCCAGCTGAGCCTAATGAGTGGCTGTACGAAATGCTCGATATACCACCCAAGACGGTTATAGATGCACCGCATAAATAGCCGCAGAGTGTGTCGTAAAAGTCCAAAGCGATCATCAAAATGTTTCTCATTCGGGGGAGAAACTTTTGGGGGGAATCGAAGGAGTCCAGCTCTGGGGGACATTTGCCGGGGGGAGCAGACCCCAGATGATCAGGCCCAGTTCCCTGTACAAAATACTATGCAAATTTGGTTTTTATTTACCAGCGGCTGCCACAACAAGTGCAAAAGCCTGTGCCGCTTGTTCCCATTCCCAGGTGGTCCTGAACTGAGAGAAATTTCATGGATTTGTATTGGAAATTAAACGGGTTTCGTATTATTATTAATTCTGAAACTATGAATATGAATTATTTATTGCTATTAACTACTATATAGCCAGTAAGAAAAAGAAGTAATTGTGAGACTTCTGTGCTGGGAACTATAACATATTTATTCTGGCCCTCGGAAAATTTAATTATTCCATTAAATTCTAAAGAAAATATGCATCTTTTCGACCTCTACAGTAAACGAATTTCTTTGTAAATATTCCTAAATCTACTTTAAATACTTTACCAAATTTTTGTCCCGTGCATCTGATTCCCCAAACCCATATCCCATCCGATGGTGGTGGTATCCAGCGGATGTCCATCGTGCACCATTTACAGAGAGTCAACTCTGGATTTTATGTGTGTTTGGCATTTGCGAAATGCGTTCGCATGCACATTTGAATCAATCGCTGACTCAGTTTGGTTTCCTTCGTCTTTGCCGTTTTTTACGAGGACCGAGCGAGTGGATTGGAGCCGCCATGTGGACCGGTTAGGGGATCGGTGGATGCGATGCTTTTGAACTGCACTGATATCGCTCCGATTTGACATTTAGCATCGCTAATTCATGCGAAATCACCCGAGGATTATGTTCATAAGCACACATTACGATTACACGTTTATTATAATTTAGGAGTCTACTCCTCGATCTGGGATCGGATCAAGTCCGGCGACCACTGACCAGTTGTGGTCTTGGGAAAGTCGCTGACAAAGACACTTCCCAGGCGACGAACTGAGATCACTTAGTGCTGTATCTCTCAGATACGAGATGCGTTTTCTTAGTAATTTTTCTTTTTACGAGTAAGAGATGACCTGGAAAGGCACTGAGAAAGGAAAGAGTTCGCCAAATGGACCAAATTGTTAAATGGAGGCGGTTAGATAAGGAAGTTCGAGTGTCCGGACTCTGGAGAAAGTGAGCAGTGTGTGGGAAGAACTGGGGAAAAGTTTTCTTTATATATGTATAATATTGGAATTGGAATATAATATTGGAAAACTTTATAATGTTTTTGCACTTAAACCTTTCCCAATCTGTTCTAGCTTCTTCAAACTTCAAGAACCCGGCTTTATTCTCCTGATTGTAATATCCCTAGTTAGTCATGATCTATGCTGAACCACAACGGCAGGTGGATAACGATGCTGTGCCGCAAAAGAATACGAATTTTAAGCGCTTTTTTTCGAGTTCGATGCGCTCGTTTGTGACATGTGCGCGGTTCCACCAATCAAGGTTCAGCGGGAGACGGAAATCTGAAGGTAAGAGCCATATCCATGTCCACCGCGGTGGGGAGGCGGAGACTGCAGCGATGTCTCCGCACTAATTGAGCATTTAAATGCAGCGTAATTACTTCTCTAACACCTTCATCAGAGGCAACCGTCAACGGCTCGCCTTTGATGCGCACTGCGAATTAGCATATAAATTGTCCCGTGTGAACATAAAATCAAATGACATGTGAGTTTGTCAAAAAAAGCCAGCCTCAAAGTGCCGCGGATGGCCAAGACTGCTGGCCAAGACGACAAAAGGCAAAAGGCAGAGCCAGAAAAGCTGGCGGAAGGACATGATAAGGTGGAAAAATCGAGTCATTAGCATACCGAACGTGCAACTAATTGGAAATGTAACAGATCAGCATGAATGGCACATGGGACATGGTGAGACATCGATCCACCTCCTTGGGAAATCGAAGAGGCCAACGTAATCCCCTAAATTCTGGCCACCGGCGCCAGCCAGACGTCTTTATGGCCGATCGTGGCTCGTTGTGGTGCATTTTAAATCGGCCAAAGGGCACACAATTAATTAACAGCACAACAGTTAGGATAAAACTCAAACAAAGGGGTACAGAGGGAAAATAAAAGTTAAATATTCCAGAATAATTGAAATGATTTTGGTTAGATTAGGTAAATATATATGGAATGACTTATTAAGGCCTGCTGAATAAGGATAATTAAGTCTTGAAGAGATTTTCTATTTTAGAAACTGAGCAGCATTTATTTTTAAATATGTAAGAAACATTAACGGATATTTTACTAGATTAATACATTTCTGAATTATTTTGTCAAAAAGGTGTAATAATAATACAAATGCAATTCAATTTTTGGGTCTATAATGCCTAGAAAATCATATTATCTAATGCATTTACAGGTAGGTGGTAATAGCCATAGCCGCATCCTTAAGTTGTATTAAATCTTAAACATCCTTTTATACTTTTTTAAATAACCTTTTCCCAACACGTTATAACTTGCTTACATTTATTATAATAATATTGTAATAAAAAAAATTAAAGACTAATTTTTAAAGAATAGCCCCATTTTTTCTGTGTGCATTTATCAATTTCATTCAACAGTTTTTAGCCGCGTCTATGAAGTGTGGGCGAGTTTTTTGACCCGTCGGCGGGCAGGAAATGCAGTGCGTTCTGAATGCCAAGGCGTATTCCAAACGATCGTTCGATGGTCAATGGTCGACGATCGTTGGCTGCCCTTTCCCCAGCCTCCCCACTCTCCCCCCTGGGGGGACTGAGTATCGTTGCACAAATGCGCTTTGCATAACTGAGTACTTTCTGTACTCAACCTTAAAGCTAACGATGACGTTGACGACGTCGTTGGCGCTGCTGCCGCTTTTGGGGGCGTTTTGCGGCTGCACTTGTTGCCACAGAACGCCAGAATGGCCCTTGCACTGTACAAAAAATAAGTGGGGGAAAAAATACACACTTTAACTAGCTAATTTCAATATTCCAAAGACACAATTAAAATAAACTTCTATAAATGGAATTTCTTTATACTTTTAATAGCCCTTTTTGACTCAGAGCACAAGTAGTTCCTGGAATTATTGGAATATTCTTATTTTTTAGCTCACAAATCTTAAAAGTATTGATTAAAGAGAACTCCGAAAATGTTGTATATTTTTTATGGGCACTTTTTAAGACAAATTAAATATTTTCGTTGGGTAAACTTACTTTTTGATTTGAATTTTTACTACATAAATTATCGATTACATTAAGAGTCTTACAAAAAACACACAATTTGAATAGGTGTTTATATAAGGAGAAAATAAAATGAGAGTTTAATAATATTTGTAAATAAATGTAAAAATTCATTCGATTGATTTATAAAAACGCCAAATTGGTATCTTTTTTCTAACCTTTATTCCCAGTGTATGATCAAAGAGTTAGAGAGGGTGGTGGTGGAACCGGGAGCATCCGGTCAGAATTTTTATAGGCGATCATTAAAAACGATAAGTGAAATCATATTTACAATCAATGAAATATGTTTCCAGGAAACTATTGTGTGTGGGCTGTGGACTTGTTGCAATTGCCTGGGAATCAAAGTTAGGTTTTTGATTATTGAACTGATCGTGCCAGAAATAAAAAATCACTGGCCATAGAAAATGCTTCCAGAAACCAGGCGTAGACTGAATACTTAAATCATGACTTCCTTTCATAATTTCTATTCATATTTGGGCTTTAGTACATATTTCTATAGTAAAAGATAGCTCGTTGGAATGAAATCTGTATATATATTATTAATGCATGTATAGTTTTCCATTCAGTAAAATATAGTTGAAGTTGATCATCTTATTTCCTGTCATAATTGCATAATTACTTTTTGGATTAACAAACTTCCACCGAAGTGCACGATTATGTTTTTTCGGGTGCCCAGCTCTATTTTCGCTCAGCGATAATTATGATCTTATAGAGCCAAGGAACTCCGGTCTTTGGGTATAACCAAAGTCATGTTGGCTTATCTTGGTTCGTAGTAACAACGATCTTTCAGGATCGATCAAGATGCTCAGTGAAGACGGGGAATTCCCCGCCAGGGTGTCCATTGACGGCGTTTTTTCCCAGTTAGCTTAACTTGCTTGCGGCTTAGATAGATTATCGAGCATTAGGCCAGGATTATGTCTCCGTGTTTTGCCAGGCAGTCAGTCGGGGAGGTTCCTCTGCGTTCAGCATAGCATCCTGCGGCAGCATCCTGCGGCAACTTGTGCAATTTGCAAAAATTCCAAAGCCAGGATCTGATCAGACAAGTCCCCGAGTCGCCGGGCCAGCGGATTTAATTGAGATCAGCCAAGGGAGAGTGCTCTGTGTGTGTGAAAAACCGCGAAACGCTTTGGAAAATTCACCGCATTTCCCGCCCGGCTGGAAATTCGATTGCCAAACCGCAGCCTCAACTTCCGCTGGTTGGTTTTGCCCAGTCCCAGTCCCCGGAGCAGAGTCTAATCTCAAACATGTGGGTACTACTGGCACTGGTAGTGAAACTAACTCCGACCAACATTAACATATCGTTAGCGATCTGCCGATCTCGCTGGTGATCCGTGGGAAGTTTGGCGTTGGTCCAAGCCAGACCCGAAGTCCAAAGGGAAACTCCAACGGAAAACTCACAGAATTGGCCAAAAAGGCTTAAAAGAACTCGTACGAAAGCCGATAACCTTACTTGCAGCATAATAATTATGTACAGAAAAATGTATAAATACATTTTAATTTGGCAGAATAGAGATCTATTTCAGAGATCCCAAGGGATACTTATAGATTTGTCCAAAGGCTTATCTGCAAATCGCACGAATATTCCTTCGCTGTCATAATTGTAGCGTAATTATTATTAATGCTGTCACACTCGATTATAAATCTCATATTTGCCAAATGTCTTAGCTGCCATTTCAACCCCTTTTCCGCCCGGCCTTTGTTCGCCATCAATAATCATATTTCGGAATTTGCATAATTTCATAATTCCAATACAATATCAATTGTCCGATCCAGTGATAAGCCACTGCGAAGCAGAATTCCCGTCGCGAGAATCAATAAACGCTGGCCATATATCAAATGCGATAAAGAACGCTAAACCATCGGAACGAGTTTTATTTTGTATTTTTTTAAGGTGAGAGAGGAACAACGAAAGCGTAATGAAGATATTACCGAAACACAATTAAACAGTAGACATTTGTCAGCTCGAAACCAAACCAACAACATATTAGAGACATCCTCCAGATGCCATGAGAAATTGGCCAAACAAGTTCTATTGACTTTTCTTCGGGTTCCCCTGCCTGAGATGAATTACTAATTTTTCGCCAATGTGTGCAAAAAATAAAAAAATTAGAATAACAAGAGCCAAGAATAAAAGTAAAAGAGTATTAATTTGATAAATTAATTTCCTCAAATAAATTTGGAAACTTAATATTCCTTAAAAATTCCCCAGATAGGAATCGTTCCGGCACATTCCAAACAAGACCGAATAATAATAGTGCTTAAGGTCGAACAATTCTTTATTTAAACGCCCAAGTGAGATGAAAAATCTGTTGTAAACGATAAATATTTTCCGCCTTCATTCTTTATATAACGAAGAGAGAGAGAGAGAGATGATCGAAGTGATTCTCCTGCCGCCTCGTCAACGCTATTTTTACTATATAATGAAACCTGAACAGTCATCGAAGATAATGAATACATCTCAATCGGCGGCTCAATTCCGTTGTTATCCAACGCGATGTGATTCATTGGTTTATCGGCGGCATTATGCCTAAATCTGTGGCCTGCTAGCCATTAATTTACTAATTGTAATGTTGGCCATAAAGTATTTAGCGGAATCCAGCCAGAGACACGGGCCTAATCTTATCTTTGTGGACGGACTTGGGGACCCAGAAAGACCAGCTCTCGTGTAAGACATCGATATACATACTCGTATCGAAAATGCAAATTACGCCGCGCATAATTACAATAACAATGATGGCCAAAAGCAGAATGGCTAAGTCCGAGCTGTTAAATCAAAAATATGCAAATTACTTTTGAGAGCGAACACGAGTCAGAGAAAAAAAAAAACTGAAACCCGAACAAGTTCAGCCGGAGTCTCGGTCTCCGGGGTCGATTTGATTGATATGTGCTGGTTATACAGTCATTTGGCCAAAATGATGCAATCAAATCTATGTAAATGCGAACGGCCAGAAAGCCGAGAGACTCCCCTGACATTTTGAGGCTGACATATCCGTGGATCCGTGCTAAGGGGTTGCCTAGTAGGCACTTCCGTCAGCTTCTCGACTTTTTGTTTTTTACGACATTCGGGCAATTAAGTAAAGTCGAAAAGTCAAAAAGTCAGCACAGAAATGTGCGTTACTTTTTTAGTTATGTTTTTTATTGTGTTTTTTAGCGATCGGCCTCCTGGAACGGCGACCTTGACGCGATTTCCCCCGAAATTCTGTTGTTTTTTACGCAACTCCTCACCCGTCGTCGTCGTCGTTGGCAATTGACTTTTTTATATGAGGTCAGCAAGGAGGTCCTGCTGCAAAAAAAAGAAATAACCATATGCGAAAAGACCTCAGCCTTATCCCTTTTCCACTTAAAAAAGTGTGGATGGGTGGTGGTTCTGGGTGCTCTGCATTGGCTCGGGTTACGGCCAGTCGTCTGCTCGACTTTTTATGGTTACGACCACGCCGGGACGACTTTATGACTTGCCGCGGCCCAAAAACACAGCCGCTGCCGCCGCCGCCGCTGCGTACGACTCTGGGCCGAGTTTTTTAGGCCAATTCTTGTGGGTACCTAAGCCAGCGATTTCGTTACCTAATCGCGGGATCAGCTTACCTAAGCTGCAGATTATCCTAGGATCATAATTATGACGGCGGACGCGACACTCGGCACTCGGTTTTTTCTTTACTGTTTTTTTTTTTCGTTCTGTTTGTGAACGATGCCAGCACACTGCAAAAAACTTAAGCCGGGGATTAAACCGGATTAAAGTCACATTGTCCTTATTTTTTTCCCTCTCCTTTCGGGCTAACTAATTACTCGGGGAAAATTACCCATTTTGCTTGTGCGGAAATTCGCGAAAACGCTTGACCAGCAATGTTTCCTTGCCTTTCCTTTCCTTTTTTACAGAATTTTCGCAAACGCGTTTTTTGTTTTTATGGCGTGTGAGAAAAAAAAAGGAGGCAGGGTCAATAAAATCGAATCGATTAGAAAAAACGGCGGGCGGCTGGGTCGCCGAGAGATGGTTCTAGTTACTTTTTGACTTTTTTACAAGCCTTTTGTTTGAGTTTTTCCGTTGTTACTAGGAACTGTACTGATGCAACAAACGAAAGTGAATTCGGGAATCTTCCCAGAACTTTCCTAACGATGTTTTCTCAAAAAAATGCTAGTAATAAAGAATCAAACTATGTTTAGCAGATATTCGAAAGTGTGGGCTACCAAACCGCCACACTTCTTAGTCGAAAAGTCAAGGTTCTGGTCAGTTAGTTGACCAACAACCCTTTTGCAACAATGCATATCCATAAAAAGGGTTAATGCACAAGGGGTTAAAACAGGTAGCTCCTAACTTCCTTTCGGCCCCGACACAAACAACAATAAATATTCATAAAAAGAGTTAAGTGCTACCATAAGGTTCTTTGTTTGGACAAAGAGGAAATAATGTTTGGAACTGACTTTTGAAAGGGTTCGAATTGAATTCGATTGATATTTGGTGGTTTATTGCGCAATCTAAAGATGAGAGGATAATGCTGGGAGTTTATTTGAAAGGGATTGATATGAAATATGGGGAACTGTGTAGCTATTATTTCTTATAAAATATTTACAGATTATATCAAATTGTGGAATTAAATGATTTAAGTTTAAATGATTAATTAAATACTTATACAAAATAAATAAACAATTAAATCGGTAACTTATAATATGTACAGTATATTTAACTTGATTTAGTTTTATAATATATAAAGGGGGCTAGGAAAATATCTATATTATATGGAAATATAGTTGGTTATTTTGTTAATTATGTAAAAATGGTAAGTTAAGCTAATAGATTTATAACTTACAATACTTTAATAAATACTAAACTTTAAACTGTTTTTTTAAAGCAAATATAAAGCCTACTTAATGTCGGTTTATGAAGGTTTGAAAATAAATAATAAAAAAGTGGAAGCTAGTGGAAGATTTAAATATTGCAAATTATTTATGTATAAACGGATGCAAATGTCTTCTTATAAAATACCTTAGAGCCATAAAAATTACCAAGATCCGTCGGAATTCTGGCTCATACTCTCTAGAACATATATTATAATAGGTATGATGTGCCTTATCCCAAGATATTTCAATTTTACGGGGTAAATTACCGGAAAAGTAAAGCCAATAATAGTGTGAATCACAGAGCAGAAGGAAATTAAACCCCCGATCGATATAAAATCTTAGATTAAGTACCTAAAAATCCCCAGTGGCCAGTGCCAGAAACCCCACGAAACCGACGGGCTTTGACGCCAAAAAGGCCCCAGCGAACGGGGACCCCTCCAACCATTTCGATTTGCAGCGGGCCGAAAGGCTCCGCCCAAAAAGCCAAATAAAATGAGAAACTGTTAAAAATGAAGTCAATGGCTTGCGGTGGTGTGCGTGTGTTCGAGTGAGAAGCGGCCCTTAGGCACGAGAGTTTCTTCAATAAATATAGCAACGAATAACGAATAATATCAGGGCAATGCAAATTGCCGGATTACGGGGAAATCGAGAGAGAGTGAGACTCGGGACTCAAATTGAGTGAGTGCTAACAGAGCCCTAACAGAGACTCAATATTCGACTCGAGCTGAGTTCGAGCTGAGTGCGATCGCTCTCGCTCTCGCTCACTCTCTCCTGATCTCTCTATAAAGGTGGTGGTTTTAGCCGTGATTTATCAGAGAGCTCTGGGGCTGGAAAACTGGTACTATGCGAGAGTGTATGGGTGCGAATACATAAGACGAAAGAGTTCGGCCAGTTAACGAAAAACACACAGAAACAGACAACACAGACAACACAGAAACGCTTCTTGCCAGTCGAATCTCCCGGCCAGAAATCAGTCGTCAGCCAGTAGCCGAAGTGTCAGTTACACACATCGAGAGTGCGTCGGAACCACAGAGTATATCAGAGTATATCGTATCGCATCAGAGACCGAGAAACTCAGTGATCGAACGACAGTGATCGAAAAAAAGTGACTCCTCAAAGATACAGAGAGAAGAAAATTAACTCGCAAAAGTGAGAAAATCGTGCAGCAACGATCGCGCATCGCTGCAATTAAAAAAAAGTCGCCATAAAATCCAGTGGGCAGTCGAAAATATTTAAAAAAAAAAACAACAACAAATTTAAAAAGGTAAGTTCACTCAAAAGATCGAAGTCAATTCACGGTTTTTGTTTTTGGGTCGCGACCGACGGCGATTTTACGATCCCTTGTGCACTACTTTGATTTTTTACAGTTTCCCGCGAAAAACTCGCGGCCACATTTCCCTGCCTCATTTTTTGTTTTTCTTTTTGCTGCAAAATTTCATAATAGAAATTCGGTTTATTTCCATTTTTTTGACTCGGGAAAAATCGGCGTGAGTTTTTATGGCCGAAAGAACACGTCAAGGTCTGGACCGCTTGCATTTTTTTAGGGAACACAAATTCCGCGCAGCACTTCGTAATGACTTCATCTAAAAAAGGAAATCTACCTGAGTTTTATGACTGGACGAGCGCGAAAAAAATGAAAATGAACGCATAGGGTTGCATAATCCGGCAGCTTAAGTTTTTTCCATTTCTTTTTTTTTCGGCCCATTTGTGATCGTAAAAAACGCCCATCCTTGATAGTTTTTCACAGTTTCCTATAAATATCCTGGGCAGACCCACACTCAGCATCAGTTGCTCGGCAGCCTTACCATCGAACAGATCACAGCAATCGTGAGAGAAAAAAGATTATACACTATACCGACCAAACTCAGTGCTCAACATGGTCTTCAACTTGGTTAGTTTCGTCACGAGCTATATGGATTACCACCTAGAGATACCCGCAACTGGATTAAACCCTTACTAACTCCGGATTTATCTCTCTCTCAACTTACAGATGAACCAGACATGCAAAGTGTGCGGCGAGCCGGCGGCGGGCTTCCATTTTGGCGCCTTCACCTGCGAGGGCTGCAAGGTAAGTTGTGTCCTAGAAATTCATTGAGAATAATAAATTACGAAGCCAAGAACAAAAAGAGGAAGTTCCTTCCGAGCTCTTCAAAGGGTTAGGAAAAATACTTGAGAAACATTCTAAGCAAAAAAGTGATTCAATAAAAAAAATAGTAACAACATCAGAATAATTAAAAATATTTATTAATTAAAAAGAGTTAAGTCAGTTATTTTATTCAACAAAAAAATGAAGTAAAGTACCTATGTAACTTGTTATGAATGATTTCCTCTAGTATTTAATGACCTATCAGCTTCTTGAATGAATTCCTGTTACCTTTTGCCACTTGACTAACCCCTCTACCTTTATCTTTTCCATTGCAGTCCTTCTTTGGCAGATCGTACAACAATATCAGCACCATTAGCGAGTGCAAGAACGAGGGCAAGTGCATCATTGACAAGAAGAACCGCACCACCTGCAAGGCTTGTCGCCTGAGGAAGTGCTACAATGTGGGCATGTCCAAGGGCGGTTCCCGCTACGGTCGTCGCTCCAACTGGTTCAAGATTCACTGCCTGCTCCAGGAGCACGAACAGGCAGCGGCGGCAGCGGGTAAGGCGCCACCCACCTCCGTGGGCGGAGCTCCATCGGCCTCTTCTCCAGTGGGATCACCACATACGCCTGGATTCGGGGACATGGCCGCCCATCTGCATCACCATCAGCAGCAACAGCAGCAGCAGCAGCACCAGCTCCAGAGCCAACAGCATCAGCTCCAGAGTCAGCAGCGTCACCCACACCTACCCCTGATGGGCTATCCCAGTTACCTGCCCGACGCCGCCCTGCCCTTCTTCAGCATGATGGGCCAGCACCCGTCGCCCTTCCAACTGCCGCCGCATCTTCTGTTCCCGGGATACCATGCAAGTGCCGCCGCTGCAGCGGCTTCGGCGGCGGATGCCGCCTACCGCCAGGAGATGTACAAGCACCGCCAGAGCGTTGACTCCGTGGAGTCGCAGAGTCGCTTCAGCCCGGCCAGCAATCCAGCGGCACCCATGCCTCAGTCCACCCCCTCGGCCAGGCAGTCGCCCATCGATGTGTGCCTAGAGGAGGACGTGCAGTCCGTGCATAGCCAGCAATCCGGTCATCTCCTCCATCCGGTGGCCATTCGTGCCACGCCCACGCACCAGCAGCAGCATCTCCACTCGACGCCCAGCAGTCCGCTAAGTTTCGCCGCCAAGATGCAGAGCCTGTCGCCGGTTTCCGTGTGCTCCATTGGCGGAGAGACCAGTGCTCCCGCTCCAGTTGTTCCCGCTCATGTTCCTGCTCCCGCTTCCGTTCCCGCACCCGTTTCCACTACCGCCCAGGACGGACCCATGGATCTGAGCATGAAGACGTCGCGGAGCTCGGTGCACAGTTTCAACGACAGCGGCAGCGAGGATCAGGAGCTGGAGGCGGCGCCGCGCAGGAAGTTCTACCAGCTGGAGGCCGAGTGCCTCAGCAGCAGCAGCTCCTCGCACTCGCACTCCTCCGCCGCGGAGGTGAAGCGGCAGAAGCTGGGCGGCGGCGGAGCGGAAGCATCGCACTTTGGAGGCTTTGCGGTGGCCCACAATGCGGCCAGCGCCATGCGGGGCATCTTTGTGTGCGTTTGAGCTGCACTGGAAGAAAATAAGGGGGAGGAGCCCTCTGGAAAAACTCCCCCTATACCCCTTCTCCTCGTTGTTGTTTTTTTTTTGTTAGTTGAAGAAAATGTAAATTTTTCGTGTGCGCTCGCTCACACCTAGAGAGAGCGAGAGAGGTGGACAGGTTTGGCTGGACAGAGACGGAGTAGGCCAGGCCAGGTAGTAGTTGCACACCCTCACCTAAACACGCACACCAACACGTACACACACACACACCTATTGAGCTCAGATCCAAAAATTACTTTTATGAAACGTTAAAAATTGTAAATATCTTTGAGCTTGTTTGCAATTGTACTTGAAAGTTGAAAGTTTGAAGCTAGAAACGTAAGGTAGTAATCATTCCCACCCTCGAAACGCTATTGTACATAGAAATTGTTAAGTCTAAGCATGATCTTAATTGTGTCTAAGTATTTTATTCTATTTTAGTCCTTAGTCTATGTGTATCTCCTTAGATTGGCTTTTAATTTTATAAAAGAACAAATAAAATCTATGAAAAATTAATCATTTGAGTGTTTTTTTTATTAATAATATATTTACAGCAAGCGAAGTTGAAAAGGGAATTTGCTAAAGTTAAAAAACGACCTAAGAACTTCTCCTTCAGTCTAGGTTAATGTTCCTTGATGACCAAAAGATTCTTAAATCGGATATTTAAATAGTTATCTACAATAAGTTTCATTTAATTTACCAAAGACATACTTCTCTTCTCTCTCTTCCCACTCTATATGCCCTTAGAACCTATCTTTCGGATGTATCTATTAGCTGTCAACAAAGCTCGCTGGCTACCGCACATTCCTAGGATCAAAGCCAATAAATTACTTGGGTATTCCAGCTACCACACTTGTTTCAAAATCAGTTCTGTTCGAACATACAAACATACATATATAGCGGGCTATCTGATCCGCGGTGTCTTTGGCTCGATTTTTTCGTTAACCACGGGCCAAATGGGCGTGGCCTGTCAATGGCAACACCAAAAACGAGAGACGGTTAAATAAAACAAATGCTTTGGCATAAATTCAATCAACATTCGGTTGCAAGTCGATCGCCGCAGCGATGGCGATGGCCGATGGCCGATAATAAAACCGATATAGCGGCCGTTAAGTGCTTTTTGTGTCTGCCCATTGCAATCGGCTGTACAGTATGTTGTAAATTAAAAATGCCACAAATGTTACGCACAGATATTTGTCGATCGCTGGGCCCCGCTTTATATGCCTCGCAAGCATTAGGCCTATGCCTAGAGTACGCCTCCGATATGCCACCACGTGCTGCTTCAAATAATAAACTTTATATTAACACATACAAAAGTCATACAGCCCGTTGATGGCCAGAATTTTAATCACTTAATTAGCCGAACTTTGTTTATGGCCCGACGACGGCCCCACTGTCCATATATCCACTCCGCCCGATGATGAATGGCTCGGTTGCTCGGAGGCACGAGAACTATGCAGGATCCCCAACTCCCCCGTCACTCTTGGATGCAAAATATATATACACATATATCGTAATGCTCGACTTCGCCCCTGTGGCTGTGTCAAAAGAAGTCTCGGGGCGTCAGCGACAATAAATCGGAATGGAGATCGGAGATCATATCATCAATATGCATGATGGAGCGCATTCGGGGGTGGCGGGTGACCAGCGCACGCCATTGTCCATCGACGATCGCATTCCGACGTGTGTTTTGTCGTCATTGTTTCTAAATTTATTTTTATAGTTTATTAAAGAGCCATAGTATAAAAAAAGAGCCACACGAAATAAAGTACAATAAATTCAAGCAGTGTCAATATACTTTTAAGTAGGTCTCAAATCGAAATAGGGAATAAATCAATAAAAGTTTAAGCCGTTTACTAAAAATAAATAAAAATAATATATTGGAAATAACATATACTGGAGGGTAAAGCAATAAAAGATTCCTTGGAATTATGTGGCAAGTAGTGACAGACGACTATCTCTTAAATACCTTAAGCTTGGTTTCATTCCTTTGTTTTTACTTCACAAGTTCACCAGAACTTAACTCCGATCGAATCCCCTCATTAATCATGATCAGTGATCGGAATGCCCACAATTAAGTGACCCAAACTAAGTTAAGGAATGCGTAAGCTCGATTTGTTGACTAGATAGTTGCCACTAATCAAGTTCGTGTCCTAAGTCTTTTGTTTATCACTTGATAAACCGACTGTCACTAGTTGAACTCCCATCCCCCCGCGAGAATCACAAAGCCCACAGCTGACTTGAACGACTTTTAGCCCCGATTTCGGAGTATATCGATATCATTCGTCAAGTTCGTTGGCCAAGTCTTTCGTTTGCATGGCCGCCTGCCTGCCTGCTTTTCTTTGGGCTCACCTGGGCTGTCAAACTGAAAAAGTGGTTCATTTGTCTCATCGCCCCAATCTCTCCAATCAAAAAGCCATTTAGACAACAGCAGACGAGAAGAATGGGACAGGCGGCGGGAAATAAAATCGATTCAGCATTAAAATGGACCAAAAGTATAACATTTCAAAATTTTATTGACTGTCAAAATGCAGGCGCCTATCGCCCATCGAAAAATGTCCGCAGACAAGCGGGCTAGATCAAGTTACCTGGCGCCAGCGACCGGGACATGGGTTTTTTAAGACTTTCAAGATGCTTTATTGGCCCCACGGAGAGTGTATAGCCGGTGTGTGTGTGTGTCCAGTGATCTATGATAGATGCATTACTAATAGAGTTCGGGGCGATAACACACTCGTACAAAGACTTTGGACAAAGACTCGGACTCGCGCTTAGCACATCTTTAAAAATAGTTCAAGACAAGACACCTGCAAGTGACTTTTTAGCATTTAATTATTTATGACCGTTCGCGATGCTAATGTTCCTTGGGTTATAGCTTTCAAATTAATGCATGCAACACATATATAATACGCGCGCCGTAAGAACATGTTTATTAAATTAAATAATTGCACCCGTAGTGGAGTGGAGTGGCATCGCGCTAAAAAAAATAAATTCCCAATTTGCATTTGAATCTGACAATGGAATTGAAGAAACAATATGGATATATAAAAAAAAATCGCAAATATTATTGACACATTATAGTGGAAACATGTTTCTAATGAGAAATTATGCAAAGATTTGCATAAAATTTTGTTAAAGGCAAGTCACAGCAATCTTAACAGAGTCAATGCCTCGGCCCGGCTTTAGCTTCAGCGTCCGGTAGCGGCCTTAATTACTGTCGAGCTTCTCTAGAGGGTAAGGGGCGTGTTCTCAGACTCGACGCAGTCCGCTGACAAATACTCGTAGTCAAAACAAACTATGACATACAGCCGATATTAATATCTTCAGCTGCCTGAAGAGCCAGAGATCATTAACAGTCAAGGATCCGAGGTTTGAGGAAGCGAAACTGAAGTATTTATATTGAGAGGTACTGCAAAATATTATACAAGTATGTGTATAATATAAATAATAAAATTATAGACAGCCAGAGTAAGAAAGTAAAGCACTCACTTTAATAATACTTATAAAGCATTTTTCTGTTAATTAAAAATATGTATATGTACTTAATGAACTGCTGTATAAATATATATAGTAGAAGGTACATATGCCACTTCCCACTTGACCCCAGCGATGAACTCTCTCTCTCTCCTTCCTTGGCGACTGCATTTCAGTGCTATCCCAAGATCCGATCGGATGACGGACAGTTCCATTGTTCTTCCAGAGCCAGCAAGACATTAACCCACTTAATGCAGGCCAGGGAGAACGCAGAGTTGCGAGTTGGCCAAATCACATGGCACATGGCCAATCGGAGGCTCATCTTTATTGATTTCGATTCCGACGGCACCACCTTTAACCTGCGCTCAGAAATCGGCTGAACAAACTCTTTGAAACCCGACTGGCATCTTTGGGGGCGCTTGGCTCACACGAGATCGAGGGACAGAGGGACTTCTGGCCGAATCCGTAGCTGGCGCTGGTAATTAGTGATCTGGTGCACTTGATATGCACCTTAATTTAAACATTTCGTACACACCCAGCCGGGGCACGCATTCTGATATCAGTTGTTTCTTTTTTGTTTGTTCGACCAACTCGACGGACCCTTCTCCAGCTTCCTGGGGCTCTCATCCTCGGACAAGTTCTGCGTGTAGCGCATGCCGTTCGCTTGTTCCTGGGCCATTCCCATTGCCAGTTCCAATCCTCATTCCCATTCCCATTCTGCGGGCTCGGAGTTTGCCTTTTGCCTTTGCCTTTGCCATTGCCTTTGCCTTTGCCATTCCCTTCGCGCGCCGTGTTCTCGTTTAAACGTTTATTTAACTTAAACGAACGTTGCGTGTCGATTAAAGTGCTGCGATTAAGGTACGACCTGATCCGGTCTTCTGGTATCTGTTTCGTTTCTTTTTTTTTCGGATTTCTGGTGACCACTTGGATCGGGGTATATGCGATGGAAGCGTTTAATGCTTACTTAGGTGGCATAAGGATGGTTTTTAATGTACTGAGAGGGCTACTTAGTCAAATATTTATTTAATTAACATTTAAGAGCATTTAGTTTCCTATTCCTTTGTATTAATTACACATAAGAATATTATAATTGTTTCTGTATGCTTACAGGGTACCTCCTGCGTTCATTAATTCAAGTGTTCGACTGATTTTGCAGGTCTTTCAAATGATTCCTTTTGCTCTTCGAGGTGCATGCGTGTCCAGTGAACTTACAGGTCAGGCATACGCATGCCAGCGATAAAGTTGAGCCAGCACCATCGTCATCATCATCATCATGATCATCAGATGATGGGGGCAACGGGGGAAGAGGATCATCGGCATCTTGACCTAACCCAGACACGGTTACAGCTGCATAAATCCTTCCGTTGACTTTCTCTCTGGGGCCTGCTTCTTTACGACAAATTTGCCCATTGTTCTGCTTTGGCCGCTTGATGATGTCCTTTTGTCTTCGTTTACGGTGTGTTTGGCCCCCGACGGCGTGCCACTCCACAACAACGAGGTCCAGCGTATCCTATGTCCTATGTCCACACCGTCTCCGAGGACCGCACACCACAAAAATCCACAATATTAATTTGTGCAGCCAGCACCTCGAACATTTACGAGGACAAAACGCCTAACGAACTCGAGCTCAAATCAACTCAGGGGTCTGATCCTTATCGCGGTAGCTGCACTCGGAAAAATCTATATAAGTTGGATCTTAATACAAAACCATGAGTTCAAAGATACAATAAAGTTAGGAATATGATATACAAGGCAGAAACTTATCTTAAAATAAATAAAAATAATAAAATACTACCATTAAACATAGGATTCTCTTTGTTCATAATTATTTCCCAATTTTTCATAGACTTTTGCCTCAGTGTACTTACCTATCTGGTTGCCTGATTATTGGTTGTTGTTTTTTAGTGCCTTGTCTTATCTTGTTACCCTTATTTATTTTTGAAAAAACGAAATTAGATTTAAGGTCTGCGTGAGGCTGGGCCACAAGTGATTTTGATAGCTCGTAAAGAAGTCAAAAAGTCAAAATTTTTAGTGGGAAAACCCACGATCTCGTACTCGGAGCGACCACCGCAGCAGGAGCTCCTCATCTTGTGGCCAAGATCGAGCAGTGTGGAGACAGGGAATTTATGTTACAGCTCGTTAAATTAGTCTAATGGGGCAGAGAGCCAGCTGTCCGCCGGCTGGGATTTGGTGGAAAGGGTTGACATCATTAGGACGGATCTCGATCGCGGCCAGCAACGTGTGCGACCTTCTCCACTCGCCATTTCCCGACTCTCAACGCGACTCCCAGTCGACTCTCGACTCGATTTCGATTCGATTCGATTTCCCCCCCACATTGGAGCAGGGGCAACCCATCCACTTCGGGCCGGCAATCACCTGAGCTGACACTTAAGGCTTCTTCAGCAGCTCGCAACACTTATGCGAACGGTCGCCGGGTTATTGTGTGGTTAACTGATACGCTTAGTGCACGTATTAACCCAGAACCACTCGGTGTGCACCGCTCTGTGCTTCTGCAGTTGCTGGAGCAGTGTCACTGTCAATGTCATTTTACCCCGGAGCCAGGCCGAGACCCAGACCCATACCCAGGCCCAGAGCTAGAGCTAGCTAGAGCCTAGGCCAGACCTAGTCCCCAAGCCAGAGACACAGGCCCACAGGCAGGCCAAGTCAGCAGAGCCGTGCACTTGGCTCAGACTCAAGCTCAAGCTCAAGTCTTTCGCCAGCTAAAGATCGTGTGATCCATTACCAAACGTGCGCGATCGTTTGCGCCTGTGTTTAGTGATATTTATTTATTTTTTTCGGTGGGCCCCACATACTCTAGCGAAAATAAGGCAGCTGGGTTATCGCAAAACGGTGGGAAACTCTCAAGGGTGCCAGTGTTGGAGGTTATTTTCATTTACATAGAGGAAGATTGCTTACATTTTCTACAAAGAAACTATAAAGAATTCTTGCAAAATATATAGGAAAATATCAATGGGTCTCTTGGGTTATTTTAAGTAGTTACTGAAGTCAATATTCATAATTAATTGTTTAATAATTTATTTTCCATGATTTTCTTTACTATTTCTGCACCCTTTTCCTTAGAGCATTCAGCATTCGATGTATCCTTTTGGCATGCCCTTTTCCTTGGTTTATTTTATCGTATTTCTTCACAACTCTTCTGCATTGCACCTTCTACTTTTTGCATTGACATTTGGTAAATATTGCCAAGGCTTGCACACCATTGAGCAGCAGTTGCCGTTGAAGACGTGACTCCATAACTGGCGGCCGGGCTGCCTCCGACTCCAGCTGGTGCTAAGGCTGGTGACTATGACTTGATTTGATTTTCATAAAGACCATTTGTTGTGTGGCTTTCGCAACCTTCTCAGCCAGGAGTCAGGAGGCGAGGGGCAGGAGTCGCGGCCACTCAATCAAGCCGCCTTTTTGGTTCCAGCTTGTTTGCCTAGCGCACTTCGCCGAGCCTCTGGAGTGGGCCAGAGATGGAATGGTGTGCATTGTGGCAGGTATCTCTACCTGCTGGCAACCCTTCCAGCAGTCGTCCCAGCATCCATCGCACATTCTAATTAACTGCTCTAGCTGGGCAGCACAGAATGCAGAGCAGAGCGTTTTGTTTGCTGGCTTTTAAGTTTTTAGCCGGCCGGCCGTCCGGTCGGTATTTTTTTTATGACACTCAAAGTGACCGCCGGGCGACGCACAATGAACTCCTTTCATGGCCTCGTTAGGCGGGCTGCCTTTGGTCCTCCTCGTCTGTTTGCCCAACATGATCGGTCCGCGGGGTCGGCTTATTAGAACGGCTTCGATGCGATCAGAGGAGCGGACAGGAGCGGGGAATCCTCCTGGCGGGCGTTGCATTGTTTGCCGACCATTTGAAAAGGACGCGACGATGGACAGAGGAGCTCGTGACGGGTTCACACCACTCGCGCCCAGGGTTAAGTAAAGTCAAGTCAAAGGGGTTTTTCTACAGTGAGAGAAAATAAACGAAAAAATTATGGTGAAAGATTAATATTTGAAAATAATTGAAGAACTCAAATTGAATGGAAATTATATTGTTTTTCCCTGTGTAGACCAACGCCCTTGTTCTTTAAAGGCGGTCAGTTGAAAAACCCCTTTTGGGTCGCGATCTATTTGACAAATGCAAACAATTTTCCCCCGCCCCAACGATCACTCCGTTCTGACCGCTTTCCAGTTAAAACAGTTTTTGTTTTCCCCCTTTTTTTTGGCTTGTTATTAGAACACTTTTCCCAAAAGGCCACTTAGGCACGAAACGAATCAGTCCCCGTCTCCGTCCCCGCTCGCCGCCGCCATCACCCCAGCCTCAGCATCTCCGTGTCCATTTCCATTTCCCAACTGCATCAGCATCTGCATCTGCATCAGCATCTCATCGCTCACATCTCCCTCGGCTGCGTTATGATGTAATATGGCTTTTTGACTTTTGTAGACATGATAAAATACAAAACGTTGCGTGGCTGTTATATTGGCTAATGGCCGCGGCCTTTTAGACTGTTTGAGAGCTGGCCGAGAGCTGGGATGTGGACGCGCGGACTTGGCCGAGGTGTCAGGGAATCGACTTCAATGAATGGCCCGCTCTCGGCGGCCGGAGATCAAAGAGCTCTTGTTCTGGTTCTCGATTCTCGGTTCTCAGTCTTTGGCCGAGGACCATAGTCCGATCCTCCACCTTTGGTCTTGGTCTTGGTCTTTATTGACCGTGGTCCAAGTGCCCCCCGTCCATTGTGGATGTGTCCGTGCATTTGTGGCCGCCGTTAGTGCTGCTTGAGACACATTGGGATGCGCGGATTGGGCAAGTGCCGCGGACCCGTCAACATCATAGCAACCATCATCGCAGCGACGGCGATGATGATGATGTTCCGAGCGGGCCTTCTGCAATTGGAATTGCCATTGAGAGTAAATCAAGTTGGCCAGGGTAAAATCCATTTGCATAATTCCCTCATAGTCTAGAAGAAACAAAACATAAAATATGAGGAGACATGCTTAGAAAACCTTATGGACTGTTCAGCAGTATTAAAATGTAATTAAAAAGTATTCCATGTCTATTTAGGAATCGCTAAACAAATAAACTAGCAATGAAACCAAACTCTGTAAAGCCCTTGGTTATGTGTAATTTTTGATTAGCTTTACGAGCCACTCCGGCTGTCTCAGTATAGACTGTAAATTTATAGTAGCCTCTGGCAAATCGGACGCACTATCGAGCCGCGCCCTCAGCCATTTGGCTTCTTTTCTTTCCTTTAGCGTGCCCTGGGCATGTCTAGAAGTTGGCCACTTCATCATTTGGCCATCATTTGTATGCGAATATGTGCCCGGTGACATGTGCTTTATATATAATTTAGAGTTGCAGGTCCGATCCGATGTGATCCGATGCGATCCGCTGGGTCCGTGCCTTCATTCGTGCCTTGGAAACGTGCCAATAAACGCGGCGGCGGCGGCTCTTTCGCTGGAATTGCGCTTCTCCGGCCTTCTTTGGGGACTCATTTCCGCAATCAAGTGGCACGGCCGCTGCTCCTTCGCTGGCATCCTAGTTTTATGTCCAGCCATTATCAATGGGATCACAAATATCGAAAGCATTTAAACAGGTGCAAAATCAGTAGCCGCCGTCGATACCCGATATCTCTTATATCGAGGTACGGGATGCCAAAAGCGTTGCAGCTTCGTTGTTGCAGATATTGTTGCTGCTGCTACCGATGTTGCTGATGTCGCTGATGTTGCGATGTGGCGATGCTGCTGCTGTTGTTTCGAATTGGCCCGTGAAATGCGTGCAACGCGAATCGAGAAGACATCGAAACAATGAGAAGCTGCTACCGGTGCTCCTCACTTACAAGGCAATTAAATGCCAGGCATAACAATCTTTTGGGGGTAACCTAACCCTTGAGAATCGCTCGCTTTCCAATGATCCGCGGGGGGGAATTAGAGGTGGGTGCGTGACATGACTTGCAGGTGGTACATATATAGATTAAACTGTGCAATCATTAAAGATAATAAATAGTTTATGAGACTATAGAATATCTAGAGATATCAGGATGTATTTATTAATAAAGGAAATTATAAATACAACATATTTCTTTATTAAAATAAAATTTTGGTTGTGTTTTAAATTACAAAATAATATCAATAAGGAATACCCTCTAAAGATCCATTAAAAGTGCATAATTATGGCTATATAATCGATATCTCCGCGTGCCTCTCGTGAGCCCGGGTTCACCTCTAATGGCCAGTTTCTCCAGCCGCTCTTAGCCACCTTCCTTCGCCATCATCATCCTCCTTCCCCGCTGCAACTCCTTCGCCTCGGAGGCCTTATCAAATGCGGTCTATCGGTTTCACATTGCCATTTGACAAACACAATTAAAAACGATTTAAGAAAGTAAAATGTTTAGCGAGTGTGAATGGGAACACAGTCGGACTTAAAGTTTAGTTTTTTTTTTGTTTTTTGTGGCCCCCGCCCCCGCCGCTACCGATGCCCCTTGACAATGTTAATTAGCCCACGGTAGGCGCCAGTCTACAGAAGACAGTCTACAGAAGACAGTAGCGAAACATTTTGTTGTCGTCGCTTTTGTACAATTAAAACGTGATCAGGCCCTGGACAGGCAGCTACAAATTTGTCGAACACGCAAAATGGTCTTCCAGGCCCCTGTAAATGCGTGCCCTCCTCCATCTCCACCTTCTTGGCCTCCACCACCGTAGACCAAATAGTATTGCATTTAATTTTGGTGTCGGTGGTGACTTTGGTTTCGGTTTCGATTCGGATTCGATTCCCAGACATGGCCCTAAAACGAAAACTAGTTTTGCATACATAAACACGGCCCTGTCTGCACTACTTCCCTTCGGGATCGCGGTCTATGGGGGATAGAGTCGGGACTCGGACTGGCCTCCTCCATTCCAGAGCAGCTCAGCTGAAAAGTGAACCAAAAAGCAGACGGGGACGACGACAAATCCGAGACGAGTGGCGTCAGTGCAAGCCATGTTTATGAATTGTTAAACGCCGCTGCATTACCCGCGAGGCAAACGAAAGGAAAGCAAGTGACAGGGCCAATAAAAGCCCAGGGATGTGGCTATATATCTCGTCATGGGAACTGATAAGTTAAGAATATATTCAGAAGTTTACGGATCATTTTAGGCTAAGGTAGAAAAAGAGTCTACTAAATAGAATCCTTTCGTAAATTCAATCTAAAATAAACAAAGATGTAAGCCAGAATAATAAACAAGTCTATCCTTAATATTATATACTAAAGAAAACATTCTCTACAATAAAAATAAAGGCAGAAGTTATCTGAAATATTTATGCGTACTTTTCCCATATATATGTTAAAATAATGGCTAAGAACAACTATCCAAAACGTTACGCAGCCCTGGCATCCGCACACTTGTCGGCCAGACATTTGCCTGTCCATATTCTTTATTAGCTTTTTATTGCTACCAATATTTGTTAGGGCCCAGAAGACAAAAAGGGCGGGAGTGAGAGCGTCTCGCAGCAGCTAGTGCCTGGCTAGGTGAGGAGGAGCTGATGTGGCCTGGCCAGCGCTCGACCAAATGTCACCACATCCGGCCCGGCCAGCGAACTGAATTAGTATTCTAAGTCAACAGCAGGCGAGTTGCTGATGACTTGGCCATGGTCTATGACGGGTAGAAGAAAAAAGCGGACAAAAAGTGCCAGCAGTTGGCCAACAAAATGCTGCACTTGCCCGGGGCCAATAGTCAGGTCTCTGTCTCCCTGCTTTGATTTCGTATGCATGTGTGCCTTATCATTAATATTTCTTCTGGCCGCACTCGGGCCATTCATATACTCGTACCTCAATAAATTTATGGCCATTGACAATCAGTTAAGACAATCGGATATCTAGGGTAATAATTTCTAATTGTGCGGAGGGAGGGGCCCGGCCCGGCCCCAGCTGTTGGATGACAAACCAACAAGCAACCCTTTGGAGGATGCATCTCAGGGTTTTTTGTTCTGGAAGGAAGTCGAGCTGGGGCTTCCGCTCCGGAGACAAATCGTAGCACACATGTTAGTGCACAGTCTGGTCCAAGGAGAAGACTAATGGGAAACGGCAAGGGACTTCTCAGAAATCTTGAGGAACTAATTCGAAAAAGAATATAAAATCGATCGGTGGCTGTCAGAAGAAGGTTGTCAGAATATGGGAGAGGTTTATCCATTAGCTGTTTATATATTTGAAGAACAATACTATATTTCTCCACCTAACTACATAGTTAGTTATTAATTAAGTAACCTTTAAGGATCACAAAATATCTTATAGTGAGCCCAACCGAAGACAGTTTTTTAGAAGGCCATCCGACTAATTTGTTCTTTTGTTTTTCTATTATGCGTGTGCTTGATTAATTTGCCGCCCCGTCAAGACATGGAAAATTATTCCAGCCTTGACAGCAAATCTGCTGAAAATTGTATTGAAAAACATGAAAATTAACCCAGAAAAGTTTCGCCGCGCTCAACAATAAGACAAAAGAATACGTCGCTGGGTCTCTCTGGGCAGTGCTTTTTCATACACCGATATGCCGAGCTTGTCACTCTGACAGTCGTCGCCGGCGACAGTCATGCTCATGTGCTTAAGTTCAATGATTCGAACGGTGCAAGAAATAATGAAAGACAATGCCAGAAGTGTGCCAGCAGGGGGGATATATTTTATGATGCAACCTGTATCTGCAAGGTTTTTCCTATGCATTTATTAGGCACAGGGAAGGTCACCGCCGGCAGCAGCAGCGACATTAAGTCAGTCAGCCAATTTCACCCACTAAACTCAGGCACACGACCAAGTAGCCGAAAGACAGAAAGACCTGGCGGCCGAAACTTGACAATCTTTGACAATTGCCAGCACAGAGAGCCCCAACCTGGCAGTATATATCTCTCCGATCTTGAGCTTCCCCCGTGTCTGGGGGCCGCCAATTACAAGCCGGCTATACTCCGCTGAGCTGGCTGAGTTGGACCGAGTTGTGTGATTTTCAGTGACACAGAAAACTGAAATTGTTCATTGTTCGAGAGCTGTTCGAGAGCTCGTTAATGACTTGCTCCCCATATAGCCGTGCACGTATCTCGGCTGTATATATATAGATTTCAGGGTTAAGTTGGGGAAGTTATTATTATTGTCGACGCTTCAGTAACTTTTGCCAAAGCTCTACATTGAACAATTATTAACGAAATTAATTGCCTTAAGCCGGTGTCCCCCCCTTCGGGCTTTTGGTCGCATTGTCAAAGTTATTTTTGAAAACTGGCCGAGCGTTTTATTTTAATCATCATCGGATGGCATCGCATCGATCTGCCGGCCAGGCAATTGTGTTAAGGCCCCGCATTATTTCATCTACATATTTATAGCACACTTTAAGCCACAAGAAATTCCATGATTAATCATCCGCAAAATCCCCATGAATCCCCTTGTATTTTTGAAAGCATCGCCCCATTCTAAAACCCTACTCTGATTTGGTTTGTTTTCTTTTCCGAGTCTCTTTTAAGTTTTACCCATTTTTTTTTGCGGTCACCGATTTGTTTATCCAAGCATTTGGCGCGTTTCAATAAAGAGGAGGCCTTCTTATTTTTTTTGGGGGTAAATATTGTGCGTAAACGCGGTGGCTTTGGGGCAGGCTTAAGCTACACTTGAGCCAAATATTGCGGTCGGGCCGCAAAAGAATAATATTATTCTTTCATCTCGGCATATCTGGCTTCTGCATAACTTTTGAGCTAATTTTTGCGCAGTTTTGTTTGCCCCAGAGAGGCTTCAATTAGAGTCTTGAGACGGGCGCCTGAAACGGAGACAGGGGCTCGAGTGCCCCTCGAGAGTGTGGGCTTGTGGACAATGAACCGCAATCACAATGACAATGCCAATGATGGAGATCACGGCGATGAATCACGGCTATACGGAATTGGTAACAGAATAAGGCTGGGCCTGGTCAACCTGACTGCCTGCCTGCGATCTGAATTGGTTTACTGTGCGGGCCATATTGTTTATGTTTGTCAAGTGAATAACTTTGTCTTTGTTATGTGGGAGAAGTAATGAATTTTAAGTAATATTTCAGGAATTTTTATTGCCATTAATATTTTTAAATAAATTCTATGATTGTTCTGACTTGTTAGGAGATGGTTAAAAACTCATATTTGTTATAAATATATTTATTTCATCAGAATATTCCATCTCAATTCCCATTTATACCATTGCGCAGTTTTCTCCGTTTTTTCCCACAGCACGCACAATCGAAAGACTTAGGCAACGAACCACATTTGGTGCTGCCCGAAATGATTTCCTTGGAAATCACCCCGGTTCGGCCTTAGACTGGCAAGGAACCTGCACAATTGGTAAACCACAAGGAGAGTGACAAACTGGCGCCAGTCCCGGGACAAGGACCACACACTTGCTCGTAGGTGCGAGCCGGACAAGTGATCTATTTAGGTTATTATGTCTTTATGTTGGGACAAGCAGCGAACTCGACAAGGGGCAGCTGCAGGGATCGAACTCATTGTTATTGGGAAACAGTAGGTGGTGCAAGGACGAAGAAGAAGGAGAAGTCAGGGAAGGAGAAGTCCTGGGCATAAATCAAACCTAAGCTGGGATCCACAAAAAAGGTAAGTATTATAAATCTCAGGGCGCGATGCCTTGCTCATTTTCGTACCTTGCTGGCTGCAAATCATATTTAGCCAACAGGAAACCGATCATAACTCAAAAAAGGAAATGCTCATATCCTTTCGTTTTGACATTTCTCCTTCACATAATCAATGCCTCGATTAATCTAACTTAAAGTTTGCTCACGCTCCGTACGTGACCGGATTCCGAATGACCCGAAAGAGTCCACGATTGCGTCGCTCTCGCAGTTACCATTCGATTCCATAACGAGGAAGAGCAGTTACTTACAGATCCTTTTCCTGCCCAGCCCAGCCTTTATCTTTATCTTTATTAAGAATTTCAGTAGCCCTCCGTTTTGATATCTTGATTTTATTCCCTGTGCAGGGCATTAATCATATGGCCACATTATTATATGCATGCATTTTGATTTGTTTTGTGTGGCTTTGATTTCTGTCAGTTATTCGAGTTGCATGCCAATTATCGAGCCCTGTCAGTGGCGTCGGCCCAAGGGGGACTCTGCATCTCTAGCTGCCACGATTGTTTCAGATTAACATTTGAGAAATTCCAAGATTGCAATCTAGTGAAATTTCCTGTGAAATCCGCCAGATATTAAGTTGTCTTTTTTGTTTGGAAATATCGCCCAGTTTCCAGTTCCCGCAGTTTGTTCTATTTCATCTCCCACAAACACCCATCAAATGTATAGTTTTAGAATAGAGCTGTGTTTAATATATATATTTTAGAGTGACACACTTTGATTGCATAGCGCTGGACTTGGAAGACCACACACCATTCCAAACTCCCCCTCATCTCATATTCGTTTGTCTTTAGCACATGCATCACAAAAGTATGATTTAGACGTTTATTAAACTCCAAACAATGGAGACCGAACACATCTGGAAACTATAGGAACTGTGTGAGCTTTTATTTGGCAGTCATTGTGGGAATTCAAATGAAGAGAACTTTGACAAGTCTATTTACCTTTTGGATTGTCAGCTGCGCAGCCTGTAGTTAGCACCTTTCTTTGGGAGTGGAGGGATCTAAATGGAGGCATGAGGAGGTTCCCCAAAAACTCTGGGAAATAAAGTTAACTTTTAAATGAAGTAAAGTGAATATATTAAGAGGAAAACCTATATTTTGAACCACTCAATATTCAAAACATCTTTATTTATCCTCTTTTAAAATAGAATAATAAAGAATGGAGTAAAAATTAATTACTTTGCCCTAAAATTAGCAAAAATGTAGAGTCCTAAGCGGATCCCACAACCTCTGGCAAGTAAATCGAAACTGTCTGCAACCCGTTAGCCAGATCATAAATATTTACTGGCTTAAATTACAGACTTTACAGAGATCTCTCGGCCAGCTCCCTCCTCTCAAATATCCGTCCACGCACCAAAGCTGATATAAATTACAATACAACCTACATCTACATAGTAAAGGGGCTACAGCTTCAGCTTCATCCAAAAGCCAAATTGTTTTTTAAAAGCACCATTTTTATTACCGTCCGATAAGTGATCTCGCGACATTTTCAATTTTAATAGGGTCTCTGCCCAGGTCTCCTTACAAAGCCTTTGCTGCGGGTCCCGGTCTCAGTCTCCGGCTCAGTCTCTCGGTCCAACTTCAACATGGAGCGATCATTTGTCGTTGCGTTAATAAAATTGCATTGGGCCGGCATTTGAAACCGCTTTGCCGCTTTGGCGGTGGTCAAAACGCTCCAGCCCAACATGGCCCAAGCTCGGGCATTATTAATAATGCGGTGGGTAGACCCACACAGGACGGGACGGCGAGAGGTCACCTGAAAATGCTGCAAAAATAAAACGGCAACCATTTTTAATATGATTGTATGTCATCTTAAGCCCACACTCGAAAAAGAGCTACAGAAGAAGGTATAAAGAAGGTTGAAATCAGTTCCCATTAAATGCTACATTTCTTGAATGTTCATTCTATGAATTGACCTTTATTTTTACTATTTAATTTGTATATTTAAGTTCCCATTTGCCTAGACTTTTCGATTATTCTCAGTGCAGCAAAGCCAGTGCCTTGGGCACTGCCTCATCCTCAGTTATAGCCATGTGTTGGCCCGTCTATTCGCATACTCAAATTATCAGCATGCCGGCGAGAGCCGGGATCCGGTCTCCCATTGTGTGGAGTGCTATGTGCTATGTGCTTTGAGGTGGTTGTGTGCCATGGAGCTGGCCCAGGTCTCTCGGTGTCGAAGACAATTTTTCATGAGATGAGCACTGGCTGGTATCAGGTGTGTCTGCGCCCTCCCCCCCTGGGGCCGCCTCTGGGACCCCGCATCGCCATCGCGATCGCCTGGTAATGGGTTCGCCTAAATAGTTGGACAAGCAAACTTGTTGGCCGAGTGAAAATGGGTGATAATCCGTTTTGACAAATTTGCTTACACGCTTAGTGCGCCTGGTCAGAGTTCATGATGGGGAGAAAATTTTCCCCCAGATGTCGAAGTCCTTTGAGGGGATTTTCTAACTGAAGGCGTGAATTGAATGTGGGATAGTTTCTCTTTGAAAATTTGACTTCTTTTGGAATCATTTATTTCATTCAGGTCGAAATAAATCTCTCATTAAATACTGTTCATAATTAAATACTTTTAAATATAAATATTCCGTAACATTTTGTTGAATAAATATAATTAATGCTGACTATATTTCGTTGCCCCATTAAAAATCTTGAAATAAAAATGGATTTCAGTCTCATCTTCTATCTGGCAGATAGTAATCTACGATAGCATTGAATAGTCTCAACCTATCTCAACTGAATCAAACCTAGCCCAGCCTACGTGAACTTCAGGCTCATTGATAAATTCCATGGGTTCCCATCGAGATCGCGGGGTTCTGGCGACCGGCGACCCCCCGTCCGGACCCACTGAGTGGCTCATCTTTGCACGATTCAGATTACAATTAAAGTATCGAGTTCCTCTCCGCACATAGCTGGCATTTCATTTGAATAACTCAATAAGTGATTCGTCGCCGGCAATTTGCAAGTGCATTTAATTAGTTGCCAGGGAAGAGATCCGGCTCGAGTGCAACTGCAGCTCGGCGGCAAAGTTCACTTTTAATATCATATTAGGTACTCAAGCTAGTGCTGCTGCCATTGTTTTTGTGCAATGCAACGTTTTGGAATTACCCAATGGGAATTCGCTCTGTGTGCGCTGCTAAACTAGTTTAGCAAATCACTTGGGCATGACTAAGTGCCATAAATGCATACAAAATTCCATCTGCCACCGGCCAGCCCCAGCCCCAGTCCCAGCCTTAGCTCCAGCTCGATATATGTGCGCAGTCGTAATCGTAATCGTAATTCGTAATTTAGCGAAGATGTTTTGCAGCAGCCACACCATATAATTACGCCATTCGTCTAACGTCCGAAGGCTGGCACGGCAGGTTCAGGTGTGAAATGTGGCTGCAAAATGTTGTGCCAAATCATGCAAATCATTTTAGTTTTTATAGTTCCAATAAACATATTAGACGAGCGTTGCGCTCTCGCCCTAGCCCAGCCGTATTTGTAACTTATTAATATTTTTCCCGCAGCCGCACGTAATTTCTAAACTTGCAATCGCTCCGTCGTCGTCGTCGACGTCGTCGACGTCGCTTGATTTCCGGCCCCTCTCTTGGCCGCACCTCTCTTCAAACTCCAGGCCCCGTGCATCCCCCGATCGCAGCCTGCACACATTGTTTAACGTCATTCAGTGGCTGAAATATCAAGCGTGAGAAAATCTATTATTATCTATAGCCAGCATTAGCTGTAGCTGCCGCTTCTAATGCCCCCACGGCAGCTGAAAGCGGAACTAGCCGGTAGCACCTAGGAACATACTATATATACGTATATATCTATCTCTACAGACCTGTAGACATATAGACGGACAGATGGACCACGTAATCTCGCCCCTGTAATGGGTGTGAGGTAACTTGCCTCTAATTGAGCGAATCTCTAATATTGATGCCAAAGAGTCGAGTTTGTGGCCTAAGTCATTTGATTTGAGGTAGCTTAAATGGAGTTACAGAAAATATTGTAACAGATGTCAATTAAGGGTATTTTAAAACTACATTTAAGTCGTCTGACCTTAAATTAAATTAGACGATTGATTTTGTGTCCTGAGACTTTTGATTTAGTTTCTCCTAAAATACATCACCTCTCAAGAACATTATTATTGGGAGATTACATTATTAAACTTGGGTATTCTTCTCAAACTAAGTATCTTCCAGTCTTCTATATATTTATCGTCTGTTACTTAATTTTTGTATTAACAAAAGCCTTGAATAAAGGAAAGGGAATAATAAAATCACCTTCCGTAACTATGACAGTTTAATTGCATTTGTACAATAATATGGAAATCGCTTCCATCAACCGAACGCTGCATTCTAAAAAGCCTCAAGACTTACACCCTTTATTTATTGGGCTAGGTTATGGGTTCATGGCATAATATTTTATAAATAGACATGTGAGTAAATTTATTAAATGGCAATGATCTCATTACAATTTAATGCCTGTTCGCCTGCCTGCCTTCAACACAAACGTGTGGAACCATTTCGCAAAGGCAAAAATTTAAATTAATTTCATTTAAAAACCACTTAGGCCCACCCCCAACACCAAGTGCCCACGAGCTCTTGACGCCGAAGCTCAAACTCTGAGCGAGCCCAGTGCCGGGGCTCTGGGGCTCCGAATCTGAAGTTTCGAGCTCTTGCAAGTGACAAAGTGCGGCATGGCCAACTTGTTAGCATATGTTAATTAAAGCGGGCGAGCGAACACACTGGCAGAACCCAGCTGACGCGGAGATGGAGTCGCCGGGCGGATGGGGATTGGGCCCAGACCCGCTGCCTGCTGCCAGTCTGGCTGCGTTCGATGCCGATGGTGACTTATGGGCCCGGGGTCTCGAACTGGGGCTCCGACTTCATTTTAGCAGTCATTGCAGAACTGCCAATAACTGCCAGATTAGTGCTGACAACCCGGAGAGGTGATGATTGAAAACTTGTTACATTATTACTACGTTTTTTTAGTTTTGGTTTTATTTTTAAAATTATTATCTGAATAAAATTCTTTAGTATAGTTTTTATTTAATATATCACTCGAAAAAGTAAATATATTTATACTTTTATAGTATTTTCAGGTAAGCGTTTTTTAAGCTGCTTTCAGAGGCTTTATTTTACTAACTTTAGCTTGAAATATTATTAAATTTAATAATTTAAGTAGAATAATTGAAATAGCCCTAACATAATTTTAATAAGCAATAATACTTCGATTTATGTTGATATAATTTTTGTATTTATTGATTATTATTTCTGAGTCATCATGTAGTTAGAGATTTATATTTATGTTATGTTAAATAGCTATTTATTATGCTTTTTAAGTTGCATCTTCTTAATTAATACTTTCCTTGATAGCTGCTAAAAAATTATGAAATATATTTAATAATGTTAAGTGACTTATATGGCTCACATCTTACTTCAAACTCTAATCTTCGAATAAAACCCTAATTGGTTGAACAAGTGCTGCTCCTGTGACTGAGATCACTTTTCCGCGGTGACTGTGACTGTGACTGCAACTGCGACTGGTGGGGGGGAGTTGTTGGCACACACACATGCATATATCAATCATCTCTGTCGAGCAGATAGAATTCGATTTGCGCCCAATTTCAACGCCTCAACTACTTTGCGCTCCGATAAATCATCGCGGCAACAATAGCTGAGTGAGTCATTGACTGCTACATGTGTATTCTGTATCTTGTATCTCGTTTGCATCGCCTATCTGCATCTGGGCAGTGGCAGCTATGAGCTATAAGCGTTTTCCATAACCATATTTTCCAAAATCGAACTCAAAACCCGCGCGCCTTGGTCGTCGGCGGACCCGCGCATTGATTTATTCCACCAATTTGTTTTTTTTATTTGTTTAACTTTGGCTAGGCTAATGGTCTGTGGGCTTGGGACTTGTCAGCGGTGCCGGGCTCCTCCGCCTCGATTTAATTGACTTAATTCGAGGGGAGCTTGCGTGTGGCTCTAAACTCTCTTTAACTGGAGCAGGAAGAGCCCCGAAATTAGAGGGGCCACAAATCGGGCAGCTCTCATTGTTTTTCCATTTCCATGAGAAACCGGCCGCGTAATTTGGCTGGCCTTTGGCAAAAGGTTCTACCAAAAGGAGTTACCAATCGCGCTACCGTGGGAGCTGCTCTCGAGCTGTTTTTCTTGCAGACAATTTTTGTTTTTTATTTTTTTTTTTCTGTTTTCCATCGCCGCTTCCGTTGCTACAATTTCGTTTCGGTTTTCCGTAGCGTGACCACAAATCCCAGCCAACCCAGAAGACATTGCGATTGCGGGAACTTCGGGGAACTGGAGAATGGTACTGGAACTGGGTATTGGGATTGGCATGGTGATCGGGGAGGTGTGGAGATGGGGGCAGCAGCGGCAACGGCAGTGTCGCCGACAACACTCTTGGCCACTAAATATCCGAAAATGATGGCGATAACAATTTTGCGCCCATGGCGTTGACGTTTTGCACTTATTATGTGCGCTCTCTCTGCAAATTGGGGGTATGTCGATGTAGTCACTCAGTTGGCCGGAATAACCAGGAATATATTGGATTTAATCAAGTATATAAGTATATCTATAAATGCAGATTAATATTCATACTAATTTTGTAAAATTTTGACTTTAGTTTAATTAGTAACAATACTGATAGGAAATTAGTTTCTCCAACCTATGAAGATGTTTAAATTAAAATCCCTTATGAAATCTATAAGGCAAAATCGTAGCATCCCAGAGTATCTGCGCTTCATTATCCCCACAATGTAAAGAAAATATGATGCCAGACAGGACCTTGAGCCGAGTTGCTTACTGGCTGCTCATCTGGTGTGGCTTTCGGTCGAGGTTTTTGCTGTGGGCTGGACTCTGATTGGAATCTGTCTGCTCCGCCGTCTGTCCAGCAGGCCGGCCTGTTCTGGCTGGCACGGTGAGCAGAATTATGGCTGTCATCAGGCTTGCAGTTGACATAAACACTCATAGCTACAGGGGGTCGATCATCGTCTGTTGCCCGGGGTCCAAAAGGGGTTCTACCTCCTCCTTCTCCTCCTGGAACTGGCTCCTTTGTCTGGCCGTTCTTCCTTCCTGCGAAGAGAGAGAGAGAGAGCATTTGCATGCACTGCACGCACACTGGGTTCGCGTCCGTAGCCTTTATCAAGCTCAACTAAATATAAAATATGCTTTTAATCACATTTCCGCTGGACATCAAATAATTCCACACGAAACTAAAGTAAATCATTTGGAGATTTATGGGCCAGCGGGCCATGATGAGCGAACGAAACCGAGCCAAATCGAAATGGGCAACACTGGCCCGATCGCTCGCTCGTCTCATCAATATGCAAGGCGCATTTGTTTTATAAAATCCATAATTGGTTCTACTGTACTTACGCACCGAAATCGGGGTAGCCGGGGGCTAGGGGATTTGTATTATGATACACAAACAATCAGACACTTATGGTCAACACTTTAGAGCCAGATTTGGGTCGAGCAAAGTGGCCCGCGTCGCCAAGAGCCAATGACCCAACAGGCAGTTGCTTTGGGGCCTTTAATTCCAGCCAAGACACGCACTACACTCAAAGAAATATAGTTTTATTTTACAAATGTTTAATGCCTAACTATGAAAAATAACTTTTAGTAAATAAACTTTAGTTAATGCAAAATAATCAAGTAATTTATTGGGTTATTTCAGGCTTTTTCCGCGCAAATCCATTTAATAAGAAACTTTTTATAATATTTGTCAGTTTTCAGTTTTTCTTAAGTACTTTTTAGTTAATAATATGCTTAATATTCCGAAATACCTATTTCTTGGTGTGGTTTTAAATCTTTTGCCTTAAAAATTAGCCACTAAGAATTATTTATCATTAACGTAATATTACAATATTTATGTGACTTACATTAGAAATTGTATAAAAATGTTCCATCAATTAAATATAGTTTTTTTTCTTTTTGTGTACCCATTTATACCTATATCTCCACACTATTTGCTTAGGTCGCCAAAAATGGGTCTGGCATACGCATAAATATCGAAATGAGACATATGATTTCTTACTATATCTATATCTGCAGCAGGCTCTCATTTGTGCCATCGTTTTATTTGCGCTACGTGGCCAGAGTTCCCAATTAGCCTGGCTCACTCGCTTCGGGCCCCGATTTTCTTTAGGAGCGGACTCGGTCCGAATGGGGGATTGCAAAACATTTTCGTCCACGAATTGTCGTCGTCCGGCATTTCGGTTATTGGTACAATTATGAAGTTTAATAGACGCCGTTATTATTGTAAATCAAAGCACATTGTGACACTTATGACAACTGAAGTAGCTCACATAACCGTTTGCTGAATGAATCGGGTTTCGGACCTCGATCCGTTTATGGTAATGAAATTGGTAACCAAATCGGAATTTTTCCGTTAAATTGGATCTATGGAAAGCTAAATATCCGGCTGATATAAACTATATAATTAAAAGATCTATAAACTTTAAATTCTATTTAATAAATAAGTAAGTAAAGTAAATATGTAAAGTACTAAATAAATAATCTGTATTTTCGACATAAAACAGCTTGAAACACAGGTTGAACTTGTTATGAAATTAAATATTTAATAAATAAATAGAAGTGTCGCTATAAAAAATCATTATTTACTGCAGAAACCTTTTACTAAGATTTAATTAAATCAATTTGATCAAATATATTGGTTTCTTCGATAAATTTGCATTTAATTTGCGTTTAACAGAGTGATCTAAGTCATATAAATGATTTATGTAATATTCTTCAGCTGATGCCTTACATTTTACCTTAAATCATATTAATTTATTCACATATAGAGCTCCCACGTATTTACTTTTTTCCATTCAGATCTCATTTTTAGGAGCGTTGCCATTTTTTCAAAAGCAAATATGTATATCCCACACACATTCGACTGCTTCCCAAAATTTCGCTCGCCAATTAATCACAATGTGGCGCTTGGCTCTGATCTGCCAAAAGCGGCTACCATCCATCACGGCTCATTTGTCAAAGGTCAAAAGTGAAGCAGACAGACAGAACCTAAAATGGGCCACACACACTCTCCGCTCGGTTAGGATACCTGCCAGACACCTTGCCCAGATCGTTGGTTCCTCGCCCATAATTGATGTCTTACTCTGCCACAATTTTCAATTTGAAATTGAGCGTGCGAATTCCGAACCCTAATTATGGGATGAGCCCTGGACAAGGCACATAAATTTGGCAATACGGCGAGCTAGTGTGTGTGTGGCTTCCTTTTTTGTATTTCCGCCGGAATTAAGTTCTCAGTTTTTGGACAGCCCGAGAGCCCCGGTGCTACCATTATTCTGCACTTGCCGTCGGCAGCCGCCGGTCACGTCACCTTCGAGTTCCATAATCCTCTTAAGAGATCGGAACGTGGGCGTCAACCTTCGACTTCCGCCAAAATCGATCGAAGGCACCAGAGAGCTGAGGCCACCCAGCTAAGAGGCTCTAATGGAGTTATTACAGGAAATTAATGAAGCCATTAGAGAGATAAGCAGGGAGGCTGGCTGGCATTAAAGAGAGTTTAAAGAACTTACTATTAGTTTATGGAGTATTATGGAAGATAATAAATCGAATTGAAGGTATTATAATTAATATTTGATTATTGCCCAATCATTACATAATATTGTATTTATTATTTGTATTTTGTTGTGCTTTTTATACCAATATTTGTCACGCACTAGCATATATAAGCCTGTAGTCGTGTCTGGACAAATAACTTCTAAAGATACATTCATATAGGCTCCTCCCGGCTATCTAATCCAAGTACGATCTCGCCCAAAATGGGTTAAATCTTCCGATATTCAATATACACTCACGATTAAGCAGTTGTCGGCTCAATTTACATGGCAGCCTCCGAGTTTGACTCGCAATTCAATGCGCGGGGCCAAAGGAATTCGGTAGCAAATTGTTGCGTGCGGGCCACATTTGCAGTTGCTGGAAGCAATATCTTCTTTCTGCACTGAAATAAAAAATTCAACTAAATTAACATTGGTTTCGTATTGAAACTACAGGGAAAATGGAACAATAAACTGTGCAATACTCTTCCCTGCTGACTTTTTGTTCTCCTTTAAGCCATGTTAAATTCTTTTGTTATTTTGCAATAAGTAAGATTTGAAAAGGCTAGTATTTTAGCTCAGTGGAGCAGCCACAACTGCCACCTGCCATTTACCGCGAGCGGGGGATCCTGGGCATCAATTGTCTCCACTCGTTTTCCTGGCTTTTTGGCCACCACGATATTGTTGTCGCATTTGGGAGACGTCGTATTTGCGAAAATACTCAAATTAAATTCCAATTCATTGAGGGGCACACACGGAGAAAAAGAAAAAATAAAGGAAGCTGAAGACAGTAAAAGAAAAAGGAAAAAGTCGATCTGCAGGCGGAAGGCGGCGCTTGGCGATCCGCAGATCCGCCGAGGAGCTCACAATGTGCCCATGCTCAAGATTAACATAAAACAAATTATTCCAACGTGACTTAGCCATAAATGAATTGAGCGTACAAAACTTTTCAGCTTGGATTGGTCTTCTTTTCGCTGCGCGGTTTTATTTTTGTCCGTCGCTGTTATTTGGCTCTTCTGCGATTCCCGGGAATCGAGAAAATCAAGCGAAATGCTCTGAATGAAAGGCCCTTGGGCTCAAGGAGCTCTGGTCAAGATTTAAGGAGTCGCTGCAGCAGCAGCCACGAGTGGGAAATAGTGAAGGGAGCATGAGTGGCTTTGTCATTTAAAAAAAAAAAACAGAATTCTATATAGCTTTTTGCAATATCTATCTAATCCGTTGACAATCCTAAGCCAGCTTCCGTTGATCGAATTTAAATGTTTTTGCCTTGTTCTTCAATAACTGCAGCCATGTTATATCACCTCCCAACATGACATCAGCGATCCGGCCAGGGGGAGACAAGGCAGTAACATAAACAGAATCAGATTCAGATTCAGGTTCAGACTCAAAGTCGGAGACAGAGTCTGGAACTTAGCTCGGCACGTACGTCACGACGATATGAAAAGAGCAATCGAGTGGCACACAAAAAGCCAAATATGTGCATTAAATGTGCATTGGCATTAATCGTCGATGCTGAACCGTTTAGTGTTCCCCCGATTCACCGATCCAACGATCCACCGATCCGCCGATCCAACGTATCGATCGTATAACTGTTAGCCGCACAATATCGGTCATGTTCCAGTTGCCCGTTGCGGTCTCGGGGTCTCCGCACCTCTGACTTGGCAGGCGGCAGAGCTGGGCTCCTCTTACGTGCTCCTGCTCCACCTGCCCCCGATCCCTGATCTCCAATCACCCCCGATCCCTGTGCTGCTCCTCGCCCATGTTTAATAATTTATAAATTTATTTGTGTGCTTCGAAGTACTCTGAACTCCACGTAATGTGTGTGGTGTGTGTGCACCTCTGCACACACTCGCCAAAAAAATATAATTGGTAAGGGGAAACTACAAGTATAGGTATATTTTTCAGGTACCTGATAATTTATTTTTTTTTTCTAATATGGTACCTTACAGGTAAATTAAAGAATGTAAGCAAACCCTCACTTGAAATATTAAAAGTATATGAAAATATCATAAACTTATTATTAATTAACTACTTTAATTTTGTAAATATTTTGATTTAGCAAAAAATACCTTGCAAATATGTCTTAAACATTTTTAAAGTGTAGCATCCCTCGACCACGGGTAGAATATGATGTTGCGAGGTTGTTCCAGGTACTGCAGGACTTTGACACAATTGCATTCCATTAGCATACACAATTAGCCAACTGGCTGCTGACTGATCGTGACGCTGGCATTGGGCCATGTCAACATTTATGAGTCGAACCTGCATTTGCGCAAATAAATCAATTTTACGAGCATCCTCCGTCCGGCTACCGTTGTTGTTGTTCTTTCATCATTGCTTGCGCAAACATTTGCAGGAATATGGTTTATGTAAGGATGCTTCCAGGGGATTACGAACTTTGAAAATTCGGCTATCGATCAATAGACGTGCCTTGCTTATCGGGCAGGTGCTAAATTGCCAGCTCATTACGTGACAGAACAATAACAACAACACTCGCCGTAATTGGCAGCCACCAAAGAACAAACTTCATTGAGTACTCCGAATAGAAAGATGGAAAACCCAAAAGGGAACTTTAAGAAATGGGTATGAGAAAATGATGGACCCTCCGACTGCCCATTGCTATATTGGAGATCAAGAATGAAACAGCTTAACACTTCTCTTCTATTTAAAAATATTCAAATCTCCACAAGTATTTGAAGAAACTTAGCAACTTTAACTAAAATAAATTACAAATTAAATAATCAGCTTTGCCTTTTACTAAGAAAATAATCCCTTAACCCTTTGAAGAACCCTATATACCCCGAGAAACACCCCTTTGAACAAACAGTGACCACCAATGTCGGAGGATGAAAAATCAAAGTCGGCTTTGAGCTATTTAACCAGCCAGTGGCTGGAAAAGACAAACACCAGCATCGCAGCCAGTGTTCGATCGGCGGCTTGTTGTCCTAATAATTGTGTAAACAACAATGACGCGTTCCCAACTCCACTTTTCAGATTTTCAGTTTTCCACCGGACCGAAGACCGAAGACTGGAGTAGGAGATTGAGGACTGGAGAGCAAAGACTGAGGCGATCTGGCCACAAGTCGTCGGCTTTCCTTTCAACTTCTCTGGCGGATTGCGGACTGTGTGAGGAGTGTTCGAGGAGATGGAGATGGAGGAAGAGGCCTAGAACAAAGTGCATTTGTCTGCCAGTTAGAGTTTGGCTAATTTCTAAGCAGCTGCCGCATCTGGCCGCCGAGCTTCTTGAGCAATTCAAATACATAGTAATAACAATAATAACAAATACTAATGGTGAACAAATACGGACACCGTCGGGCCTAATCCCGCCATCGGCCATCAAAAGTGTTGGTCATTGGGTTTTGGCCGCTCTTCCTTCCACCTGCAAATGTACTCTTTGTGTTCACTCAAAGAAAAGCATATGTAGATGCGAACTGGCCCTTGAAATTGAGGAAAATCTCCTTTTAAACTGTGAAATACATTACAGATACCGTTTCTTTTGTGATTTTACACTATAATTTAATTATTTCCAACACCTTGGGAGGCCCACTGCTCACTCATCGGTCAGTTGGCAAGGGTAAGTACAGACGATCGGATTGAACTTTGTCGGCTACGCCCTCTGAAGTCATAGCCGTTCATTATATGGTAATGATTAAGTTATTACGCTCATTTTCATTCGACTTCCGTTTCATTAGAAGCCTGCTATCTTGATCTTGTTGGACATGATGCACTCAACGCGAAAAAAAACCACAATAATTTTAATTGAAATTATGCAAAAATCCATCTGGCGAAAAGTACACTTCAATAGCCACTTAATAAGAAAATTATTTCGATGCCGGATCAATGTTAGTTCGGGTTAAGTACACTTTATAGATTGGAATTTTTGAAAGCTTTATCTCTGATTGGTGACTGAGACTATGTGGATATTGTGGATTGCCCATAGCCTTTATGCGATTACGTCATTAATAAAGCTGGTGATAGGAAAAAAAAACTATTGTAGTATTCGGCACATCGTTGCACTCCTGGCTTCTGTTCGCCTGGTAAATCGAAATCGTTTAATTAAACCGACACTATGTTGTTGTTGTACAAATGTTATTGTTGTAGCTATACGATTTTACTAACTGATTTATTTTTCAAATTCGGCTTTCTTTAGGCCGATTAACTCTGTGATATCGAATAATGCAATTGTTTTTCTCCCACCACTAGCTGCAAAAACCACGTCAGCGCACTGATCGGCGCATCGTCGTTCTCCTGGTTTCTGTTCGCCGGGTACGCGAAATCGAGGAACGGCCAATTCGTTCGTCGATTTCATTGAATAAAAACGAAACTATGTTGTTGTTGTATAAATGTTATTGTTGTAGGACCCAAAAATGCGCCAATTTTAAAATCTAGCTAAAATTACATCAATGTACTAAGGAAGAGGTGTTAATATTGCAATGCATTTCAGGAGATATTCTTTCAAAACTTTCTATGGGCTTGCAACCTGAATCAAAACCCGATCACGAACTCGCATAAATCTATCACTTCCCATAGTAAAAACAAAGACAATTCAAAAGCTATAAAAAATCCAGAGACAAGAGAAAACCATGAAAAAGAAAATAAGTTAGATGAAATTTGGATTTTCAAAATTCCAAGCGCAATTTCCTGTCGTAAATACTGAAAATTGTGGGCCAAGCCCTGCGATTGGGCCGGTGACACGTTACCAAGGCCTAATGGCTTCATTACCACTTCATAAAGTCACGTTATTATTACGTTCGCCTGTCAGGGCAGCCAAACAAAAGTCAGAAATCAGAAACATATCGACTGACATGCCCAGAGCCGAAAGTCCAGAAAGTTGGACATGCCAAAGTCGGGGGGAATCTTTCCTTCCATCTGCCAAAGAACGGAGTGACAGGCCCAATAATTGAGGAGGAGGAGCGCGAAGGAACTGCTATAGAAACCTGCAGACATATCATTTCGTGGCCATTGTGCGTTATTATGCAAAACTTGTTAAAGGCATTTATCAAAATCAGGCAGAACACGAAAGTTATTGAACTTCACCGACGCCGAATGTCAGGTCGATGTCAAGAAGAAAGCCCCAGCTCCACCACTGGGCCGTAACTGTAAACCTGGCTTTTTCTTAATGAAAATATTGGGAGTGCGAGTACCTTGGAGTTGAGAAGTGCCGTTTATGCTAATTCGGGATTTGTCAATTAAATGCACATTTCGTATGGCCGCCGTGCTCTTTGCGCCCCCCCAAAAGCCACTAAATATATATAAAAAGTCAGCTAAATTAATATGCAGCCAAGAGCTTTCCCAGCTCTGGGACCCGGGATGTCCAGTCACAGGAAATGAAGCATAAAAGATGCATGTACAAATATTTTTGTCATGGCAATCCGTACATTTGTAATTGTAATTATATGCATGACGAATGCCCGCTCTGGTCGATAGTTTGATTTTAATAGTCAGGTGGACGGCCAGCCGGGACTGGGAGTGGGCCAAAAGCCCAGCTATTGGGGCATGCCCCATCGTTTTGAGGCGAGACCCCCGATCCCCGGAGCCTCGAACTATAGCCGATAGGCGAAGCCCACTGCCGTCGACATTTTCCCACATTAAGCGCAGCCAAAGCGACTTGCAAAAGGCAACAGATTTGTGATTCGTTTCAATAACATGGAATTAAAGTGATCAGCTAATGATGGAGCATCGACTGCCCTGCAAGTAAGTATGGCCAGGCACAAGTTTCCCTGACTGTACCTTTAACTACATATATTAATAACATATGTATTTATGGACTAGTTATTCTATAATTCCATAATTAAAATACCACACTCTTAAAATAAACTAAATAAATACATAGAAATGATTAGAATTGAATTTATACGAATTACCCGTTAAGTGACTCATAAAAGTATGTAATATATTTAAAATATTTAAAAAAATGTATTTAAAAACTGGCGTATGAGTTAAGATAGAACCCATCAGAGACCTTGCTACCCCTCCATCGATTTACAATTGCTATGCATAGCATCTTTAATCACGTTTTTATTGTTAACCATTGAAGCCGATGAAACCGAAAACTCCCCAGTTATTCGAATCGAAGCATTAACACTTGGGCCTGGGCAATTATTGTAGCCATTGACCAAGTTTCCGCTGATTGGCCTTACATGCCCCTTGTGCTGTGTTGTGATTGCAGATGGCCAAAAAGTCGGTTCAGGTGGGTGGCAGCGATCGGCGATGTACCGACGATGATTGAACGCTCTCGCTTGAGGTCACCGACGGATGATGGATCATGGGAACAGTCGCGCAGTTCCGATTTAATAATGTGCAGAAAGAGCCGTGGGACCACCCAGTCGGGGGGCCCTAAGAGCCCACTAACTCGCCCGCTAAATGGTAACAAAAACAAAGGGATAGGAGAAATACTTGGGTTAAGCCATTAGACGTAATTAAAATGCAACTCAACGGCGGAGAGACAAAGAAAAGCCGGGGAAAATAGAAGCTTGTTGTGCGCCTTTATCGATGGATTGTCTAAATTATCACACACAAAAGGGGTAAAAAGACACGGTAAACAACGGGCAACACACACACGAAAATTATCAACCAACTGATTGCCAATGCAAACAGTGAGGACCGAAAATAAGCAACCGAAGACGAAGAGGGGGCATACTTAACACTTTTTGGAGCCCAACCAACGAGGGACACGGCTCCTCTCATATTGGCATTTGTTTCAGCAACGCACGAGTGGAGTTGCGCATTGATTTAAATTAACTTTTTGGGGCCCGGGTGTTAATTGACACCGACAACAGGCAACAGAATGGCCTAGACAATTGGAGGTACTCAGGCCACGGGGCCTGGACTGATTTTCACATGAGCAGAGGCGAGAGTATCTGTGAACAAAAAAAAAACCGAAAATCGAATCCATTGACATTTTGCCCTGAAGCAAAGAAAAAAAAAAAACAAATAACTTAGGCAACAAACTTAGCCAGAACTCATATTTTATTTATCATAATCAGCCAGCAGCAGCAGCAGCGGCAGCTACCTAAAGCCATTAAAACAAAAACTGTATATATCTAAAAACAAAACGTACGCTTAACTGCAATCAATTAACTAAATGTGGATGTCGAGAGAAGAAAAAATAACACCGCGGGGGGTAGACAAATTTCGCTTTGCCTTTAATTCTGGCTGTCTCGTTAGGTTCCCTCTTCAAACGAAACAACAATTCCATTTTGGCAAATAAAGTTATTTATCCAAAATGATTATTCTCGATTCCAATTCCGATTCCGATTTCGATCGGCATAAGGCCAGAACTCTGACGGCATGCGGCGTATTCAAAACTTAGGTGTGAATTAGTGGGTAATGACATCATTGAACTTTAACTTGGCACCGGGCGAGACTCGATAATAACTGTAGCTTGTAGCCCGACTATACCTCACCGTACCACACCTTCCAGCCAGCTAAGGCAATGGCAATAACTATAAGCCAAAAGCGACAGATACAGATATAGATATGGCAGTCAATGTGCAAATATCACAGAATTCTATTAGGAGAACCGTTCCGTACCGAACCCTACCTTACCGACGGATGCAAAAGGCAAACTGAATGGGGGCAACGAATAATTGTTTAAGTCATATATGTGCGCGATTTTCGCAGAAAAATTTCCATGAATTACCGCGATGGATCTACATTGCAAATGTATAGATTCTGCTCTGATTGATTTAATGAGCCATTGATTATACAAAATAATTATGAGGAATCACGGCGAGAGATGTGGGAAAACCGTTTAAAATAAAGTGCTTGAGCTGCTTCTTGGAATTGTCTGACAAAATTCTGGGTAGCGTCTTTGAGATGTGAATTATTCGGGTTAATAAATATTTTTAAGTGCGGCTTAGTAAGATATGGGGTTTCAGGTTTTCTTTTAAATATTAATGTACTAATTTAATGGAGAAATTATAGGGTTTTGTCTGAGGCAGTTTATTTAAATTTCTTCAACTTGTTCAACAGAGTTCTTAATATTTAATTGAGTTAGATTGATTACTTAGTTGATTGATTGATTATTAATTGAACTTAAGATCTTACTCACTCTTAATTCGATAATATTTCAATTTATAATTATTAGAAATAATATTCTTTATTTGTTGATAATTTTCTTTATTTTGTTGTACATATTACTGACAGTTATGTTTGCGTATATACACCATGCTCCCAAAATTAATAATTAAGCCTCAAATAAGTATTACCAGATGACAGCTTAGTTCAGATTTATTAAAAGAAATATGTGAATAGAGCTGCAGACAATTCGAAGAGCTACTGTGAGTAGAAGAAACAGTTTCTAATGAGAACGAATATGGGATTAGTTCAGGACAGGTGGACCCTTTTCTGCTGAAAGAAATCCTTTTATGATGCAAATCTTTCAATGATATCATCAATAACAAATGTCGCCAGCTCTACGATTTATGACAGGCCGATCCATAGGCGTGTATGTGTGTTAATTTATGCCACAGACTGTTACAATTAAAAGATAAACGGTCGCTTTGCATTGGAAACGCACCGCTAAATGTGTGCCCCAAACAATGGACCGAGGCCAAGGGTCTCCAGGAACATCGGTGAGATATATTACGGATATCGGGGGATATGGGAAGAAAAGCCCGAAGAACGAGAGATGGGAAAACCGGTTAAATGCATTTTGTGTAACAATGTGTCAGGCCAACTAATAATGCCCAACACAATAAGAACTTGACCTGGCTAAAGTCCCATTTTGGTAGCTCGGCGCGAAGAGGAAGAAGTCAGCCGGCTAAACATTTCAATTTTAATTAAGCATGATAAATGATTTCACTTGGACGCATAAATCTTTTTTACAGTCGCGATGAAACAATGAAGTTCCTTTGTTTTCCCCCAAAAACTCGCAGCCAGCAACCCGCAAGCCGCTTTTTTTTTTTTGTTGTTTTGTTTGTTTGGCTCAGAGGAGATAAGGGCCGAAGCTGTGAAGAAAATTGATTTGAAATTAATGCAAGAATTTGTTATAGAAAAAATAAACAAGCTCGCGTTTGAATCGATCGTGTGCTGGAAAATAAAAGCTGTTAAGGCCTGCGATTTGAATTGATTTCGTTTAAAGAAATGAACCATAGATTGGATTTCTTAAATATGCACGATTCCCCCAAGCCGCATCGAATCGTAGAAAAATCGTCGCAAACGAGCGTTTCAACAACGGCAAACGGGCCGAAAATCTGGTCGTCGAAAACAGATCTTGTCTCAATTGTCAGGGAAATGAAACAAATGTTTTACGAAATTTTCGGTTCGCTTAAGATAAGAGGCTGCATCACTTAACTAAAGTTAATGATGTCGACGACAGAGTTTTGGATAACGAATAACGGACAGAGACAGGGCTAAAGTAGATCACATTTTAAAGGTTTAATATACGATCTTTCTAAAGCAAACATTAACTTGTTCGGCATTCGAAATTGATGTAAAAGCATGCCATTAAATTTAAATAAAATGCATTTATGGTAAATCTAAGTTACACTTAAATGTATTATAATTATACTTAGATTTAACAATATTATTATGTTTTGCAAAAACATTTTCATAGTGCATTTTTTAGATCGTAGAATCATCCTTCCTTTTGTAATTAAATAATTATTTTATATTAAATATATAATATATACTGTTTTCTTAGATTGTTAGCTTAGACCAGAAGTTTTCCAAATTAAATAAACTTTAAATGGTAGTTTTTAGTTCACCTGTAAGCTTGTTTAATCTCTCCAACTTACACAGCCCGAACACAAACTGTAGCCATTGGCTTTTAATGGTAATGGCACTTCCTCAGCAGCAAATCTTTTAACCCATTGAATACTACTAGCTGACATTAGGAGCCTTTTGAAAGAAAATAAAGATTATGAAAGATCTAAGATTAACTAAGGAAGGTGATAGTTTCAGAAATGCTTTCAAATATAATGTTCAAAGCAAAAGTGTTAAGGTATTGCTTTTATGTATTTATAAATAATTTTCCTTATCAATTCTGAACCTATTTAATAAATAATTTATTTTCTCTGTACTTATTTATCTTTTTTATCTTTTAATATATATAAAATACGTGTTTAAAAACACGTATTTAAATCACCGGATTACCTGTGGCTTTTATGGGGTTAAAGCGAATGTCCTCGTTCTCGTTTTCTCCTGCTACGCAGACTGACTGCTGTGCGATGCTGAGTAGCCATAAGTGCTAATAAATTGTAATACAAATACATTAAAACTAAAGACTAATTAAATGACTGTACTTAAGCGACTCGAGGCAGCGCCGAGCTGAGTTAATCACCGCTGGAGGCTGCGATCCGCAATTCCGCATCTGGAAACCGAGATCTGAAATCCGACCAGTGGGCAAATCTCTGGTGACTTGCCTGGCGTAATCTCTCGCCGAGTGTGTGCTCCGTTTTTCCTCGACGGCGTTTCGTTTCTGCAGAGAAAACCTTTTGTGGTCATTAATTCGCACTTAATATGCTTTTTATGGCCCGCCGTTTCATTTTGTTTTGGAACGGTGCGAGGTTATGTGTGCAAAACAATTATTCCGCAATTAAACAGTTTGCACTTCGCTGAGAGAGGGAGCGACCGAGCGAGCGGCAGGTCCAGTCCAGTTCGGAGCTAAGCTCATGGACAGTCGTACATATTAATGAAGTCCCCCATCCAGTCCAGTCGGCTCCAGGGATGGCAACGTGACTGGGATACCAGGGTAATTCACATACGAGGATCAGACAATGTTATAAATGTCCAAAGAATCATACTAAACGCTAAAGCTTAGAGTTATCTTATCTAAAAGTAAGAAGTATTTGGAGTATTATTTATTTAGTTATCTATTTTTACATGAACTAAAGTAACTATTTAAAAATGTATCTTTACACATTAACTTTACTTCCTAACTTTTCCCATAATATATTCCGATTATTATTTACGATTATCATCATATCTGCCATCTCTAGCTGTAAGTCTTAATTCGAACAAATCACTTAAGCGGCACCGCAGGCAAATGACCACCAAGAGTACAGTGAAAGAGCGGCGACAATGCGTCGACTGCTTTTTCTAGTTCGCCATATCGAAAGCACCAAGGGAGTGTTAAATATGTTGCATGCCCCTGCGGATACGCCCCCTGTTCCTGCCTCAACTGCCCCTTCAACTGCCATCAGTTCTAATTGCTGCCGCTGAACGCGGTCGAACTCTCAGGCGGCTGTGGCCTGATTGCACTCTCTAGGCCCACTGATGGTCATCGCGGTGGTGCGGTCCACGACCATGTCCGCCAATGCTACGTTTCGCTTCTTTATTATAATTATTTTGTTTGGCTTTTTTTATATAGCGAGTGCCAGTGTGTGGCAATTATTCACTTAAATCATCGGGAGGCATCCGAGTGTCATGCTGAGTTGCAGTCACAGGGCAAATCCAGGGGCAGCAACGGGAGCAGCACAGCTCGGGGTTAAGCGATAATGCACTGCTAAAAATCTGTAAAGAAAAAAATACAGGGAAGTTAGATTTAAAAAATAAATATTACATAATTTAGACTTATACTTCAAAGTCTAAGGGGGATATTATTATATTACACAGATAATATAATACTGTCAACCACAAGTTCATGATCAATGCCAGCTGCCAGCTTAAATCGGAATAATTTTGAATTTATACCTAATTTACCTTAAATTTTCCTTTATCTTTAAGCCTGCATGGGGTTACCAAGCTGAACTGCATCCTAATTACCCGATAATCCAATTTTTTGGGGCCCAGAGCCTTGGCCACAATTCCGACAATTTGTTCTATTAATAAAGCAATTCCAAAACGATTAAGAGCCGCAAAGTGACCAGAAGACAGAGAATGCCGCCGTAAAGCGGCTCGATGATGGGCAGAAACTCATTTGGACATTTATAGCCGACAAGATGAGTGGTCACAATGCGGCGGCTTTTACGAGGGGAGTTCGGCCGTGTAAGTTGGGCGAAAACCAAGGCAAAACCGAGTTATAAATCACTTTGTTGCGGTCGCCCAGGAGCCTAAGCGGTGCGGAGTGGAGGCGAAATGGGAGGACGCTTTCCTTTTCCCGACGGCGCCATAAATTTAATTTGAAATTAATTTTTTTGCTGCTACCAGAAAGGAGGCTGCTGCTGCTGCTGCCGCCTGCCAGCAGCTAGTCGGGTCATCAAAATGCTAAGCTATGTAAATGATAAGCACAATGCCAGCAGCCAGCCAACCGAGCAAATCCGGCGAGGCCTCCGGTTGGCCAAGTTAACATTTTGTCCCCGTCGCGGACTGGCTTTGGCTTATTTTTGCACGCCAACTAAATATGGTAAGGCACGCATTTGTTGTAAAATGCAAAATTGAATATTGGGTGCAGTGCCAGGGAGCAACTCTCGAAGGAACTGCTGGCGAAGAATAGAGCGTGGATCGGGGTAGATCGGGGCTGCGGAGACGCCGGTGCCCCCTTGTAATTATGAGCAATGCACTCGATAAAAATTGAAGTTTTCATTTCGCGAAAGTTTTTCACCAGCCAACCGGAGGCAGAAAAGGCTGAAAAGGAGCCAAGAGCCAACAACAGTAGCCCCGAAAACAAGGCAGCCAAACATTTATTGTTCTCCCGTTAAGGCAAAAAGCGAGGCTCTGGCCCAAAACTCTTCCCAGATCCCCAGCGACCGCAAGGGCATGCGAACTAAATTTCGTACAATTATGAGACCAAAACAAGAAGCAGCTCAAACAGTGGGGATGCGACAGGATATATACCTCTAGTGAAAGGGAGTCTATAATTTTTATATTTAAAAGATATATAAAATAACTAAACAAAACAAGAAAAAAGAACAAGAAATACATTTTGGGAAAGTTTCAGATTTATGTTCTCTAAATAAAATGAATTATGTTTGCTGTTTTTGCTAATAAAGATTGGTTAATATTTGTCACTGGTTTGTCACATTGATTGTTTGTTTTAAAATGCTGTAAAAATGCTATAAAAGTTGTTACAAGTATTCTGCAATTAGATTTAATACAATATGTACCTGAAAGTTTACCTCTATTATAAGTATTTGAAAACTTGTTGTAATCCTGAAGTATATTCGCCGTTAACCGATGAAAAGACTTAGAAGACAAGGCCTTACTTCTGCGGGATATTACAATAAATAAAAATCTAAAAAATTGTACTCTACAAACCATCTAGAACTAAGAAACTTTAAATTTAAATGAGTTCCCTTAATATCTCGTCAATCCTTTATACCCGACCTTGATGCAGCATCCCCGCTGCTACCGCGGATAGCATTTGGTATAGACGAAACCGACAAACAGAGCTCATAAAACGAAGTTGCAAACGGTAGCAGAAAACCGCAACAAAACAATCGAGGTGCATGTGGGAGGTCCTGTTTGGCCATAATGACAACCGCATTGGGGACCACCAGGTGAGTTGCATGCAAATTCTGCCCCGATCCCTCCTTTGGAACGCTGCCTGGCGAAAATGCAGGCGACAAACTTACGAATTGCTCATGTCAATGGTCGAAGTAGCTAGAGAGTTCGGGTATCTGTGCTTTTCTGTGGATTTTAGTGGCAGTTTTGGTGGGTGGTGGTGGCTTAAGCTGGGTACACACAGAAGCGCCAGGGAGCGATCATAATCTATGGGAAGCTGGGAAACCATGGCCAGGAAGTTTTCGGCAATGTTCGCCTGGCTGCCGGTTTTGTTTGCTTTTTTTATATGCTGATTGGCATTAATAATGGATTATCACGATCACGGGACTGGGGTGTATGGAAATATCGATCTATGGGAAGTGTGAGTGTGTCTGCACTCAAAGAATTTAATTTGTTAATAATATTTGAGGTAATTTACATTAATTACAAGAGGATTACTTGAAGTTTAGAATGTAAATGTTCTTAGAAAAAATAAGGTAAATATTCTTTGTCATTAGATTATGTTATTGATATTACCTGGGGTTGTTCCTTTAAAATATATATTTAAGTCCTAAAGACATTCCAAAATTGGTTAGCTAATTAGCTTCATGCTCGGAGAAGCCTTAAAAATTTTCCGAGTGTTGTCGAGCGCGGGGTGAAGGTTCCAGAGCAAGTCTCTCATCATCGTTGGCTCCTCTGTTTTCGGCAGTGTTCATATCGTGCGATCATCAAATAATGTGAACGTGTGATCAACGCTTCCACCCGGGGCCAGGGGGGAGGATCGGAGCTTGTGCCTCGTGTGTTACACTAACTTATTTATGCGAAATATTTTGGAATCGTGTTTGCAGTGCAGCGTGCGCTTCGTCGTCGCCTTTTTGTTCCTCGGACAGGGGCCAGAAAGGACCGATGGTCCCCGCTTTATGGGCCCCGCAATCGGTCGACATGCAGACAGTTGCAGCTTCAGTTTTCGGGGGCCTCAACTTTAGCATCATCTCCACATCGTCTTCGTTGGCCACAAAACAACGTGACCCTCTTTTTGCGCCTGCAGATCACGAATTATTCAGAATTTCTTTTTTCAGGCCTCTATAACCTTGCGAACGGGTTAGGGTATGGCAACTTTGTTGCCATCTTCATCGGTTCAGGTAGTGAAAGGATTATATATGCCTAATAATACCCACTAAATGAGAAATATATATAAGGCATAAAGTTACACGACTGTCCAGCTATTTATATTATATTTTCTTTATTTTTTGTGCTAAGTGAGAACTAGTAAAATATCAGAAATATCTGTACTTCCTACTGGGCATATCTGTATTCGGCTATAACATTTCTAAGTTCTTCCTTTCTTTGGAGTTAACTCGATTTCGTTATTTGCGCTTCGGCTTCTGCTTTGCTTATGCATTTTAAACATTTTTAAGCATCGCTGGCAAAACGCTCTCGGCCGCGTTATGAGTCATGTGAAAGCGCCCAGATGATGAGGAGCGTCCAGGAGATCCAAAATCGGAGAATCGGGGACTTGGAGAAGGGGCAGCGAGCGAGCGAGATTCCGGGCGATTGTGAAAATTATGTTTGAGTTTTTGGGAGCTCCGAGGGGACTACACGTTCTTCGTTCTTCACCGAGGATGGTACTCTGGCCACGGGCCTTGGCTGCGACCCGGTGTATGGGATCCGATCGGTGCGGCAGGTTCATGTGGCGGTGAAAGGCTACCATCATCAGCATTTCGGCTCACCGCCGGCCTAATCATCATTGGCCATTGTTATTAACATGATTATCTGCATTAAGTTTCAGCCCCGGAGACCAAGTTGAAAGTTCAGGCGGCGTTTAAGCATGATTATGAATTGGGTCAACATGTGGCCGGACGGACGGACGGACAGACAGACAGACAGGCGGTCGATCGGTAATGCGATGTGATGTGCTGTTCAATTATGCCAAGCCAAGCATTTCGCAAATGCGTTTAGCCCCAAAACGACCAAGAGCCTGGGACTCGGACTGAGCCATTGCCAGAGCCTGAGCTTGAGAGAGACCTGCCAGCCAAATGCAATGAAAATGAGACATATCGCAAGGCTTAAGTCTCCTTACGGGTCGCGAGCGATTGACAAGTGACAGGACGAACAGACAGAGCGGCCCCTTGTACTCCCTCTATCTCTATAAGGAGTTGGACAGTCACTGTGAGAATGAAAACTATTTATAAACATTACTAGAACAATATCTGGGAAAATTACTAACAGTATTGTTACTTTGTTTGATTTTAGGTTTGCAATATTTTTAATAAGATTTCATCATTAAAAACAGTTTTAAATGGACTTAAACTAATCCCCCAGCTTGTTTTTAAAAGGCTTCCTGGTTACCCCTTGATTTCTCGCCGTGTTCACTGAAATCTCGGTGAAGAAATCGTGTTTGGCTATTGATGCGGCTTATTATATGCAAATTTGGCCCAAAACAAACCGCACAGCACAGACCCAAAGCGAGTGCTGACCATAAAGAAGAGAATGTCAACCGAGGATGTGGCTGTGAGGATGGCAAGCTCTTCTGCTTGGAGTTCTGGTTTTTTCCCTCGGCTCCCAAATGGAGAGCCTGCGGAGCCTGCGTAAATTCACAAAATATTGACACCGCCGCAACTTGAGGGCCAAAAGCCGTGACAGTGATCGAAATGTGTCTTGTCTAGGAAGCTGGAGAGCTGGACCTGGATTCCCGGCTCGAAACTGAACCCGAGATGTTTGTCTCCGCCATGCGGAATAGCTGACTTGGCAGCCGCCACAAACAATTGCGGGCGGTTTGTTTGTGACGTTTGCTTAACAAGAAGAAAATTGCTGCAATTCTTTACAAGTTTTTGAGACTTGCATTCAAGATTGTGGGCTTCGTCTGCGTTCCCATGTTGTGCCATGTTGTCCCCATACCGGCTCCTGCGATGCGTTCGCCATGCGTTTGTCATGCCAAAAGTGTAGTAAATTGTGTGGCACTTAAGTCAACACATGGCTGCCAGGATGGGGTAGGCGGAGGACGAGGCCAATTTGCATGTGGGGGCCACATTGCGCTCTATTTTGACTTTGACTTTGATAGATGTGCCCAGGTTGCCTTTTGTTTAGCGGTGCAGATCCAAGATATACAAGAAATACGGCACCGTAGGGATTTGGTTCAGTTAGGATAAATAAGAAGACAGGAAGCAGCTGCTCGTAATATCTGCTTGCTTGGTTTCCTTTTCTGGCGGAACACTTTCCAGTTAGCCACTGTAAGTACTGCTGGAAAAGTTAAAAACCCTTTTTCGGCTTGACCTCGACCTCCTAGCTCATTATCATCCGAAATGAATGCAAATCGGCGGCATTAACCTCACATCCTTTGGGCGCAATTAAGTCCGTCTCCCTAGCCCTCAACTGCCAGTGGTTATCAGGAACTTCGGGGGCTTATCACGCCGCCACACTCTCACTTACTTGGCTATATATACTTACTACTTACTACACTGCGGGATCCGAGTGCCTGGCACAAATTTGCAATTATAATTTTGCGCCTAGTCGCTCTTCTTGTTTTTGGTTTCCTTTATTTTTCCTGTGGCGGCATTTTCCTTTTGGCCAGACTCGAATTTTTTCCCCAAGTCGCCGGCTGCGATTTAATCTCCCTTGGCTAGCCGCAGCCAGCTCGGCTCAGACCAGCCTCGGCAGTTCAACAATTGAATTTTAAGCCGGACTCTGGTTGTGGATAGGCGCTGGGGTCCTTTTGCATGTCTGGCGATATTTGCGGGCTTGGGGGCATTTCTCTAAGGCCGCCACAAGCGCAGCTAATTGGATTTCTCTCCTGGGAGAGCTCCTCTCGGCAGAGCCCCGACTACGTAAAACATATCGATAATGTCTTGATCAGACAGCCAGTCCGGTCCACTAGGATGCCCCTGCACAGCCCCGCCGCGGTCTGCTGGCAACTTTGTTTGGCTGTGGCCAAATTGTAATAGTAAAGCACACTGCGAGAAAAGTTATATACGTTTGTTGTTATTCCTTAATGGATAAAAGAAATTATTTTATGAAAATTTCTTGATGTCAATGCCATTGTTCCAGCAAATCGTCTTATACATCGTCGAAAGTCCTTTATCGTTCAAAGAGCTCATTTATGTGCCATCTTGCATTCATCATAAACGTTTATTTTTGCATTTTTACATTAAAAATTATTTGGAGAGTTACCTTCTTCTATAAATATTCATATTAAGCATAAGTTTAATTCATATGTTTCTTATCCTTTTGTATTATTTGTATATTTTCTAAGCTTAATTTCTTCAGTGCATTTGCGCTGTACTTGCATGTGTAGTTTTTCCAGCATCAGATGAATGATTTTGCCAGGCAGGCCGATGAGGAACGCGTGTAAAGCTGCAATTAATTTGTAATACAAAACACAACAAAAAAGCAACGCAAAATCTGTGGCTGTTCCCTTGGTTTTATTTCTGTTTTCCTTGATCTTTTTTTTTTGGGTGCGTGGCCATCTCCTTGGATCCCAACAGAGGTTACAAAGCAATTATAAGGCCCGAACACGCCGCACTCACCATAGTCCTCGGCCTGTTATAATTCTCTTAGCATATGAGGAGCACCTCCCGAGGAAGAGCTCAGCTCGAGATGATCTCTCATGTGGCCGCGACACGACGACCTCTATGAATATTGCTTGCCGCCAGTCGACCCGGGAATAAATTCGAGAAAAAAAAGTAATAATAAAGATCCAAGAGAAGGTCCGATACAAAGATCCAGCTCTGAATCCGATTCCTGGCCGCGTTTTTCTGTGTTGTTTTCAAGCGCACTTTTTTGTAATCTACGCTATAATCATGCACTGAGTAAATTCGCATAGCCGCCCATTATTCCACCCACTTTTGGTTTTGTTTTTTGTTTACTCCTTTTTTTGGTTTTATTTTTTGTTTTTACTTCGGCTTTGAGTGCAGAGCGTAGCATTCAATTTTGCTGTTGGTATTGCCGTTGTAATGGTTATGAGTGGGGTATATTGATTTTTGGGTTAAGTTTGGGGAAACTAAAGAGCTTTTGTTATACCGAACGGTTAATAATTTTAATCAGTCATTTACTTTTACATTTTTTATATTTAATAAGGTTTAAAGGTTTTATTTTTGCAGAATAACTACAAACATTTAAGTTGCAGGAGATGTTCAAGTTTAACCATTTGAAGAAGCCACAATAATGTTTCAGCATTATGGAAATTTACATAATAAATTCAACGATACAATATTTAAGCTCTTCAACAAATCATATAATTAAAATTTAGATAGATTTTTGATATTTGTTTATCATTTAAATTTAAATATTATTATATCTATTTTATTTAGTTTATAAACTAACATTTTCTATAGGGTATCCTATCGATCGAGTTGATTCTTATGTTGCGGCCTTCTTTCTACCCATTTGTGGTTTTTATTGCAGCAAAATACACTTAATTTTGGTCTTTTTGCCGCAATTCATGGACTTCACATGGCTCGGAATACATCGAATACTGCACTGGTTCCCTGGCCAGCCCAGCTCCACTGATCGATCGGCTTCTCAGCGCCGCCAGATGATCTACATTAAGAGAGAGATTTTTGCGGTCTGGCGGACCAAAAGGAGACCACTTGGAGCTGCAATCTGGACTGGGAACTCCACTTGAGGTCGGACCAAAAGGTTTTGACTGCCGCCGTCGATGGGGGCGTGTTCTGTTTAAACTGTGTGCGCCGGGCCATGGTACAGTTTTAAGTAATTGCATTATGTTTAGGCTGGCTTTTTGTGTTTCGCCTGTTTTTGTGGAGCAGAGTTCGCAGTCGAAGTTTACTGGAAGTGGGCGGTTGGATTTTCGCTTTTTTTTCCCCTGTTTGTATACAGTTTTTCTTGTGTTTTATTTGCCGCATTGCAGATAAAGGCAGGCTAAGTAAATAGCATAAACAATACTCGGGATGTTGGGGATGTTCGTTCCGAAATGGGGCTTTGATTAAATTTAGTTTAAATTTTAAATATAATTAACAGAAGAAATATTCTTATTTTAACCAGTTCCCCAAACTTGTACCTCGTTAGGCAGATGATCGGATTGGGTGATCCATTTATGTCACAAAATGTTCATCTCATTTAGAGTGCAGGTTGGATCCACTCTTCTGAACAGGTGCTGTTCTCCCCAAGCCCCAAATGTCATTTCCACAACCATTTCCACTTCAACGAACGACACTTTGACCGCTTGAGCTACTTAACATAAACAAACAGCGATTAGTGGTCCCCCAAAACGATCCATAATCAGAAAAATGCGGCATTAATCAGTGCCGGGGACTCGAGATCTCAGAATCCCAGATCACGGTCGTGCTGAAACCCTTTTTCTGGGGGGGACCCCCCACAAGTCGCTGGAGACTCCGGTGGAGTAGACTAATTAAAAAGCATATTACGAATGTTATTAACATGACAGCGAACACAGCGCCAGCGATCGGTGGATGGCCATAAAGCCGCATCCGAACAGCCACAAAACGAAAGATAATGAGCCGGGAATGAGAACGCGAACGGCAAGCGATTCAAATCGATGTGCATATTTCGAATGCGATTTTGGCCTGCGAAAATATTTCGTTTGTTGCCGGTTATTTAATCCAATTAACAGAGACAATTATCGAAATCAGGTAAAGCCACACGGCGAGCCTCCGCCGATATTGTCACTAATGAGTTATGGTGCACAGACGGCAGAAGCTGCGGCCCAGTCACCGGACTGCGCTATATGCCACATACCATTCCGTAGGCCATACCATCTCTTGGTATCTCAGACCATTGGGGACCAGCTGCACCAGCTGGCGCTGACTTGGGACTCCGACTGAGACGGAGACTGACTGAAATGTTGAACATTTTAAACCATAACATTTTATTAACATAATAAAATCAAAATTATCAACAAAGTCGTCAATGTCGCGACACAAACTGGGACGTCCCAGACGGACGGACAGAAACGGAGTTGGAGTTGGAGAGTCTGAGACGAAAAAAATGAAAATGAGACAACTTTGGAGGTAAGGTAAGGTAACGAGGCTGGAGGTTGCCACTTGGAAGATCTAGCTGAATCAGGCAGCCAAACTGATTGGCATCGCATCTCGGTTTTCACCTGGAGGTGGCCACATCACGTGAGTGGCCCCTGGAACTCACGAGTGTCATGGGGAAGAGTTTGTGAATAAAATCTAGAGTTATGAATGCCTTAAAAATTAAAAATAAATATTTCCGATCTTATGATCTGAAGTATAATACATATTGTTATTTGGTTCATAAACTTTTACGTAGATGTGAAACAAATATACTTCACTTTATTAAAAACTTAATTTAAAATGATTTTACTTTTTTTAAGCATTTATTATAACATTCTTCAAATACACACACAGATTTCCCATCTCTAAACCTTCTCCGACTGACATCCAGACGATCAACGATCATAGTTGGAAAATTTGTGTCTCTGACGAGGCTGGGACTCAAATTTCTTCGGTCATCCATAATGCCTATAATACATATAGTAAACTGCAGCATTTATGTCCGACGAGGGCACTTTGATGGCGCTTAGCCCAGCTGGTTTGTGGTGGAATAGGTGCTCTTAACTTGGCCCACACACTCATTGTCAGCCCAGCGCCGTCCAGTCCATATCTTGCGATAGTTTAGAGCGTGTCCGGGGCATCAGATACACTCTGGTGGTGCCTCCCATCATCACGGTCGCCACATGCGGCGAGGGATTCCTGGATGGCGGAATTATGATTTACTATAATGAAGCGCTATATAGTCGGGCTGATAGGCATCGGTTTGGTGTCGATTGGAGCGTCGATTGTCATAAAGTTGATGACTTGTTATCGATTTTTAAACAGACCTCAATAATCATATTTATCAGACAGAGTCAATTTATTCACTAACGTTTAGCTAATGATTATGGGGGAGTGTTTTAACTTGGTAAATAATTATAAATATAAGAGTCACACAGATATCTTATAAAGTTAAGAATCTGTATCCTTGGTCATAAATAAAAGCAAAAATAGGACCGATAACGATCGCATTCCTTTCGAAAAAGGAGAGCAACTTTTTGGGATTTTCACCCCATGCCGCTCTCATCATTTCCAATGAAATTCCACATGTGACTCCTTGTCCGGGGGCCCCATTCCTTTTTGATTTGCTCAATTCCAAAACAGGGCATTGCTCATAAATTTTATTATGAACCCCAAGTCGAACTCGAACCCGAGTCTCGACTCTCGAACCCATCCCCCCGTCGAGAGCGTTGCGAGGCCCATAAACAACATGCAGAAATTACTTGTTTAAAATTTGTCACACCATTAGTAAAAAATGAAAAATATATAAAAAAGAAAATCGAAAAAAAAAATAAACGGCGGCAAAAGGATCTCGCTGAGTTCGGTGGACGTGATCGCGCGGACCTGGCCCAAAAGATTTCCAGCACTCAGCATATATAGCATCCCAGCATTCAGCGTTCGGAGCCTGCAGCTCCAGGCTGCATCCGAGGCATCCAGTAACCGGGGGGGAGACCTTGTTTGCTCTTGATTTTATCAACCGCAAAACATCTACTCAAGTGTCAGTGTCACTTGGCCCAGCAGGAGGCGGCTTCGATGGCGACGACTGGACGACTCGACGGCTGAAACAACCTTAATGCCGAGAGACCCATGGACCATCCCGGGCGTTGAAAAATGAAGAACAGACAGCCGAAGCGAGAAATAAAGCGGAGGAGCAAGAAATTCCCCAAAACGAAGTTCAAGTCCAAGTCGAACTTTATCCATATAATGAATACACCCTCAACTTAAGTGCATAATTTATAACGAAGTCCGGCGAGCAAACGCAGACAAAGCTGGCAAAATGCCAATGATCACTGGAGCTCGTCGTTATGCACTCAAAAAAAATGGTGACCGGATTATGAGATTAATTAATTGAACAAAAATAATAATATTATTATAAGAGGAAATGAATAGTAAATAAATAAATAAGACAACGTATAAATTACCCAAAGGAAAGACTTAAAAGTACATTTTTTTAAAGAAACGTTTAAGTATAAATAAATCAGAATTCCTTCTTAATACTAGGATAATATTTACAGTGTATCTGCATGCGCATCCGTATCGGTGGAGGCGTGTGTGTGTTAATAAATTTCTTAATAAAACATGCAAATTCAAATGCATTTATCTAGATCAGCCAAAAGCGACAAAATTTAACGCTCATACCATTTATCAGAAACGATTTTTTTCTTCTTATTTCTCATTGGCATTTTTTGTGGCCTCTCCACCTTAGTTTATTTTGTTTTTTTTTTTTTTTGGCACACGTCGTCGTTCCTCCGGGTAGCGATCTTTGGCTTGCGGGCTGGGTCCTGATACGGTTAAGGTTACACAAAGATATTGCGCTCTTGACCACAGCCAAAAAACCAGTTGATCTCAATAAATATTTTGACTTTTGACAAATGCCTTTTTTCGCCAAACAATGGGCAAGGACGGGGACAAGGACAACGATTGGGGTGTGACCACGTCCAGCCATAAATATAAATATACCAAGGGGAGGACTCGCAAACTATTCAAAGCAGAAATTGACACAATTTCTGGGGCAATTTGCAAAAATGTACGAGATGCCAGAATGTGTGGCAAATGTGGCAAGTAGGAGGGGCAGGCAAAAGGCAATTTGTGTCACATTTTATTTGGGTGGCAACTAAGTTTAGATTTATGAAGCAACGTTGGCCATTTAAGACAAGAAAAGGAGTGGAGGAGATTTTCAAAGAAGTTGCAGGGGCATATATTATATATGAATTCATAGAGTATTTTTAGCCTTTAGCTAAAGGCGTTGCCTAGATCGGTAATTTATGGAGACATTTATTGGAAGTCAATAAATTATTTCCAGCAACTAAACCTCATATATTCATTGATATATTCATATATGTTGAATTCCTTAAATAAATAATTGGTTCATAATTATTATTAATCTACATCCGTAACTTGTTTTAGTTATCATCTTAAGCTTACAGTAATTTTAATGAGGTCAAGTCCTGTTAGGCCTAGAAAATGGCTAATAGGCAAGTACTTTTTTCCACAGATTTTCTGATATTATAATTAACGTGCTTTAGTTGATTTCCCCAACTCATTCAGCTTGATAGCTGCCAAACTGTGTCAACTCCAAAAAAAAAAGGCCACTATCTCCTTATATATATATATATATATATATTTTTTTTTTTTTGTATGCTTCGGCCCGCTAATTTCAATGAAAATGACTTAACACTAACCCCATGACCCAATGGACAGATTCTTGTACCGAGAATTGTGTGTGTTTTTTTCGTGGGCCTTCCTAGAGTGACTTTGTTTTGTTCTTGGCGAGCCACGACGAGTAATTATAACGCAAATCCGCTGAGCCGGGCCACGACCATTGTTTTGGCCGGAGCCCCGAGATAGAGATATGCGCACTCAGATAAACCTACCATCACAATGGCTAAGAACGTGCATTATAATTATTTCCATAATAAACTTGACAGAATTATAGTTTTTAGCAATTAAATATATAAACAAGAAACAAGAATGGAACGTCGTCGGTCACAATAATGTGAACAACTCGCTGGATAAGAGGGGGGACAACTGGTGCTTTGGGGTGGTGCATCTGAAATGTGCAAGCCAAAAAAATAAATAGCAAAAAAGTACGAAATACCAATCCTATGAAAAAGACAAGTCGAGCCACGATTCAAGGCCAAAGTTTAAAGAACATGTTTGGTTGGAGGAGCAGGCAGGCAAGGCGGAGGCGGCGGCGGGTCTGTCAATAATGACGATGATGAGTCGCCGGTTCATCATCGCTCGGATCATTTGCTGGATCTCCGGCGTAATTAATGACTAACATTTGGCCAGGCGTAGTCAGTCAAACTCGCGCTTCGTCTAACAGCGACAGCGACAGAAACAGGCAAACCAACCACTGCGGTAACGAACATCAAAATTTTCTATATGTGATTGATAACCCCCCCAAACCGAAATGATGCGAAACCAGCTTTTATTATACTCTCATCGGAAGGGTTTTATTGGCTTTTCAACACAGGTCTGTTCCAAGTATACTCAAGAATTCAGTTTGTTTCCACTCTGCCTAAAATTGAGATCGAAGAGGGGCCTTAACTTTAAAGTAATGCAGAGGGAAACTTCCAAAATGTTTATAAAAACTACTTAAAAATACTTTCCAGGCTATACTTTAAAATAATACAGAGGGAAAAGGAGTAGAATCAATTTAAACTATTAAAATGTTTATAAAGACTACTTAAGAATAATTTCTAGGCTATTTGCTTATTTTATAAATATTTAAATATGTCATTACTTAGCTTTAAATTAAATGAATCAAGTTAATGAAACTGAAATACTTCCTTTGCCTAAAGCAATAATTTTTCCATAAGCATAAAAACTATTGTATTTATTATTCTTTAAGACAACTTAGCTACTTAGTTATCTTAATAATTTAAGGAAAGTATTTGTACTTGTCCCATTTTGTTATAATCTATAGTAGTTCAAGCTTAGATTGAGAGTTCCCAAGTTCTCTGAATTCAGAAATTGATTTCCCACTTAATAAAGGGAACTTCCTACTTCGGCGAGGGAAATGCGACTTTCCTTTTTTTTTCCCCTGACTTATTCGAGTTCGAGTGTTGGCTTGGTTGGCCCGCAGGAGTGCCGTGCAGGTTGAGACTGGCAATATCAATCAAAAAACGAGTACGAATCCGTGTGCAAAATTATTCAAATTTTGAAATATCTCGGATCGAGCAGCAAGTGCATTTGAAAGCGATAACAAAGCACAACAACACACGTCAGACCGAAAAAAAAGTGAAATAAAAAAGAGTCGAGGAGACATGAAACAGGTCTTGGTGGGAATCCGTAAACGAAATCCCCAAAACCAAGATGAGACTCGGCGGAGGCTGGGGCTCTGCTGGTCTGCTGCTGCTGCTGTGTGGTCCTCAGCTGGGGTCTGGGTGGATTTTCTTGGTTTTCTCGGTTTTAATTAACAACTTTACAGCACATTTCAAGCGGTGAAACTTTCGGGGCGTTGAATGCTGCGATCCGCCTATTAACATAAGACGTTCGATCTCCAGTCGCTCCTTTCCTGCATATATGTATATGGCGGCCATATAAAATGCACAGTGAAAATTAACACGCTTTTCGGTTCACGCCGCATCGGAAGTCTCTCGACAAAAATCTCCCAAAAAACTCGGACCCACCACAGCGTTTGTCGTCGTGAAATATGCAAATTGAACTCGACTCTCATCTCCCGTCATATATATACAAATACGAATAAATATATATTCCCGACGATTGCCCCTCATTTACGCATCTTTTCTCGTCTGTTTGTTTGTCAAAATCATGATATTTTTACGGGTATTATGGATTTATGCGGAAATGTGATAAAAATTTGTTGTTGTCTGTCTTTCTACGGATTTTTTTATGCTTGTGTGAACTAATAATTGACTATGGCTAATGCCCCCGAAAAGGAGGCTATGGCCATTATCGATCGACATTTAGTCCGGCTGGAACTAAAGTTAGTTGTTTAATCTTATTTGTAGGTTTCGGGGATGTAAACGAATTGAATACGGAAGGGGATTTCATTTTTAAGAACCCTTTAGGTAAAAAGCCTAATACTTTCTGCAGTAAAAATTAGTTTACTGAGTGTGTTTTGATTTTTATAGGAAGTATTAATAATTTCTTTAAAGCAAATATTATTTAAATTTATTTATAAAAAAGAATAATAATAGAATATATGACATTCTTATAGAAATAATATAAGGAAATAAAGTTTTCTAGTTTCTGGAGAGTTAATCTGAATTTCTCTTTATTTCGTAGTATTAGACATTAGTAAATTAGTATAGACATCCTTTGGTTTTTAATATTTCCCTCTGCTAAGCCCTCACACTCGGCTATTGATTCAAAAATCTTACCTAGCCCATTCATTTGTTCCGTTTCACATTTAGCCACCCAAATCAAACAATCAACACCTCTTTGCTTCGACGCAATTCAAATCCGGAGAAATGAGAACCCCAAAAACTGAACCACACCTTTTCCAGTGCGACTTACTAGCATAATTACGGCGAAATCCTACAACAAAAAAAACCAACCAAAAACCAAATATAAGAATGAAAACATTGGGGGCCGTCATAAATCTCAGGTCCCATGAAACGCAGCAAATTAACATAATTAAAAATTGGTTTTCGACACAGAAAACAAAGCGAAACAAAACGAAAAACAAATACTAAACAAATAATATTTTATTTGGACTAAACTAGTGGCCAGAGAGCTCTGTGTCCCGATTCCCCCCAGGTGCTAAGTGAGGACGTAAACGTTGTCAAGGGAAATCAACAAAAAGAAACCCTCAAAAGTGAACGGAAAATCGAAGGCGCCGCCGCCGCCGCCATTGCTGGGATAAACGATATAAAAAAGAGAACTTTAAGTGTTCAAAACTATCTGGAGAATAGTAAGAGAATTAACAGAGAATCAGGATTTTGATGCCGGTTGTAAATTTTACGAAATTTACGATTCGATAATAAATCAAAACGAAATCTATACCGAGAGAGCGAAACTCAATTCCCGATGCCCTAATTCATTTTTTATTGAGGTGCACTGCGAAAGGAGGAGAATAATCAATAACCAGGCACAGTTGGAAATCAGGACACCCATAAAAAAGGAGACTCTCAGCCTGGCTCTCATATAAATAAAATTTAATGTTTATATGGCGCACACACCTCCGCGGCAGTGGAAACCCGAAAAGCGAAGACAAAGAATGCTGGCCAACAATGGCAAGTCCTTTCTTCCCCCAGCTCCTTCGACAGCTCTCGGCTTGTTTAGTGGATGATAAATTGCTGCCGTGTGTGTGAGTGCCTGTCTGTATATGGATATATGGATCCTACCAAAGATCCTACCACCGGCAATTGTTATGATTTGTTTATGCCTTTTTTTTGGGAGCAGCTGTACCACGCCCGCTAGGAAAACAGCTCGGACACGGCCCGGGTTCGAAATAAATACAATTCAATCAGGAATTCAGAGAAATATCTGTTTGATTTTACACTGCACAAATTTTTAGGATATATTTTATAGAATTTTATATAATGTCTTACTTTAGCTAGATTTTTTGGGGTTCTAAGAGGATGCTTTGCGAACCAATACTTATAATGCCAAAGTTGTCTTACGAGTGGTTTAGTTTAATTTATTTTTTCTAACTATTAAATTTCTATAATTTATCAGTAATATGTGTAAAGTATCCTTTAACCTTTCTACTGCTTTTCGGTTTATTTACCTTAAGAATTTATAGTGTGTAGCATTAGTTCGAGTGTAGATTCTATCGCTTTTCCATTTTCACACCTAAATATAAGCTATCTGGATCGCCATCGATCAGGATGTCCCGCATATTGCATTCGGAGTTACGTTCACCCCGAAATGGCGTACTAATTGTACGAAACAAAACCCCAAAATTAATGCAATCTATTGTGAGATTCAACACGATTCCAGTTAGTAACGGCGATTAGGATCTGCCAGTGGCCTCACGCACGGATCGAGGACATTAATGTGTCAACATGTGCGACGATGGGCTTCCCGTTTCCAGCGCAGCCACACAGAGCTATGTTCACAGTAGTCCGGGGCATTGACGACTAGTTCCTGGTAGCAGCCGTAGATCCCGATAAGGATCAGGACACGATTCGTGCGAATGTCGCCCAGGGAGCTCGAGAGCTGAGCTCTGGGCGACCACAACAATGCACGCATAATGAGCAAATCTGGTTGAGATATCAACTGACATATGGGCACCCGTAACATTAAAATCTTCAACTGCAACTTGGGCTCGACTGGAAAAAATGCGCATAAATGGTATCTTTTTCGTTAATGCCTTTTTGCATGCTACATAAATCTTTGACGGAGAAAACTTGGCTTTTATGGCCCTAAGTATGCAAAGTAGGCTCCTGGATTCGATTCTCAACACTGACCTTCAACCCCTTCTTTTCATACATAACTTCCAAACTCCTGCGGTTGACCGCATTATTTTCTTGAAAAAGGGTTCGTTGGGTTTGCCTGGATAACTTGATTAGACGCCGCATTCCATTTGTTTCTCCGGCGAACATTATTCTTGATTAAGTCACATTAATTATGATAATGATGGCCCCGAAACGAATGCTGGGACAAAGGCGAGACTCTCAGACAATGGCAATTGAAATGGGAACAGGATATTGTCGGGCAGCAGCCTTATGAAATATATATGTGTAGAGAAAGGAAGGAAGCCAGGACGTGTGCGCAAATAAAAAATTGAATGCGTACGCGTTTGTGAGGTACGGAAAAAAGGTAAAAGTGTGATAAATGTCAATTTCCTGCTCAGCATTTCGGACACGCTGACGACTTCATCAGCAACTAGATCCTTATGCGGAAGTTATCTAATAACCGGCCGGCTCTCGTAATCCTTTTATGGAATTAATCAAGTGTGGCCATGACAAAAAAGTACATATATAGAGATGTCCCAGCTGTCCTTGGGGAATGCGCAGATGTGAGAGAATTTCCATGCTTCTCATGGCTACAAATTAATAGAAAATCTGTGAGCAGGGAGAGCAATCTGTGTATTTGTTTTAACATTTATAGATATTATGTATTTGGCATTATAATTTCCTTTGCTTATTCTGATATGTAATACAATTCTTCAATAAACCAAGAAATAAAAGTCCAGAAAGAGTAATCACAAGGAAAATCGTAAAAAATCAATGAAAATTGAAAATTCCTCAATTATTCAGCTCACATTCTGGACGAAAGACATTCATAAATTATCCATAAACCAGTACAGTACAGAATACTCAATATTTATGGACATTGATACAGTGCAATGCCTTGCATCGAAAACAAGCATTTTTTTATAGTTTATGTGGTGTTTGCTGATGTGATTTCCGTCCGAGAACAACCTCAGGTGGGCTCTGTTCGTCAAATATATTGTTTAAAGTGTTCGGGTTTACAGATATCAGATTCAGTCTGCAGTCTGCATATTAAAACAAAAGGGAAAAAGGATGGAGGAATACGGAGGCGAACGGCAGCAGCTGCTGGGCAAATGATCCTCAAGTGACCGCAGAGAGGTGTCCAGGCCCAGCAAATGACAAATGGAAAACTCCTCGAAAATCTTGAGCAACTGTCACAGCAATGCTGACTGTTGGCAAAATAACAATTAGAAAACAGTTGCAAAAGCTGATCTGTTTTTGTTTCGGTTTTTTTCCTCTCTCGTGGCATCATTAATCATGCAAAAGAGCAGGCCGACTCAAGATCCCCTGATCGATTTGAATTTACTCGAAAGCGGCTTCAACATCGAGTGTCATTAATTATGTCAGGGTACTGAGAGTTTTTCTGGTTCAAGAGGGTACCGCCATTAACGGGTTAGCTAAAATAAATAATATCTGCTGCTGATCTGTCGCTTTGAATTCCTAATCAAGTGCCATTAATCACGGGTTCGCTTCGATTTTGGCATACGTTCAAGGTGAGACGGGCTCGAACAATTGCCGCCTCGGGCTCATTTTCATTTTCTTTTTCCGTTTTCCTCACGTGACATTGGAAATGTAATTTTTTTTTTTCCCCCGGGCCACACAACCTCCCCGAACTATTCCATGCCTCCGAAATCCGAATTCAAAGGCATCCACATGCAATTTGCCGCCTTGTTGCTGCGAAACTAGAACACGAATGAGAACTTTTTATTGCCATTATGCTGGCGCTCTTTGTTTGCCCTTAGCCAGCGACAAAAACCAAACGAAAAAGGCACTTGACAGTCGCTTTTAACGAAGTTAATAATACTCTTAACTCTGGGTTGGGTATCTCTGTGGGGATAAGCTGTATGAGGACAATAAGATGGATTTCTTGGATATGGTTCTAAGATGAGCAAGCTGATAAGTAATATATTTATAAAATCACAAGGTTCTTAAAATTGTGCTTGTATACTAAGAACTGAATAGTTTCAATATTTAAATATCAAAATAATACAGTTTTGTATTTTTTTATAACGATGTAATCCGCATAAATCGGGCCTTAACTATTTTGCCATATTATTTTCACAGAACAAAATTAAGGCAAGTCAGCTGTTTCGATTCAACCAATAAATCTCTTCAGTATCTTCTATGCCAACGAATATATTTCCCTTATAAGGCTATTTTAGAAATATCCTTTAATTTCATATTTTACTAATCGTTTTAATGTACTAATTTACTTATTTACTAATTTACTAAATACAATCATCCAATTTACCTTTTTATTACTTTATTTAATTACTTATTTACCTACTTACCTAAGCACTTATTTACTTATTTACTTATCTACCAATGTTTTAACTTCCTAATACACTAACTGATATAATATCATACAACTTAATATACAACATAAAAGCCAAAGTACCTCATCTTCCGAAGTGTATAAAATAGCCAAGAACCTAAGGTCAATTTTAATTCCGAGGCATTGAACTTGTTGTTGTAGTTGGCGGGGTGGTAGAACAGAATTCAGTGGAAAATTGGGAGGCATGGCTGGTGAATGGGGGTTCGGGAGGGGTTGGGGGACTGAAGCGACCTCGCCTTGGCTTCGTTTCTTTGATTTTGGGAGCCAGAGAACTTGCATAAGCATGCAATTAATTCCTCAATGGCTGCATTGTTGTTACGTGCGGAGTTCGGATGCCAAAAACAAAATGCCCACCAGATATCCCATAGTTACACAACGCACAAAATGCGTTAATTAACAGAAATATGCAGCGCCCACTTGCTAAAAACTAAAGAAGGAATAACAAAAAAAAAAAAACGAAAAGAACGCCCCGTTGGGGCATATAAAAATTTGTTTGCCGAGGACTCGATGAACCTGGCAGGCTTATGCCCGGGTTATTTATGATTTTTCGCATAAATTTACGCGAACGCTCGTAAAACTGCGTGAAATACGACATTTTGAGTTCTGTGAAAGTGTAACAGAGTCTCCCGAGACTAAGGCACAGTCTCTCTGAGCAGATCTGGCCGCGGATCGGATCGGATTGCCAGACAAAGCTCAGCAGCTCACCGTGAACAATGTGGCAACATTTGCGTGATTTGTAGCTTTCAGAGAGGGCTTAGCCCCGGCAACAATGTTGCTAATAGACCTGGCCGAAGGCCTGACGAGGAATCCGGCATCTAGGCAGCCCAAAACTTCAAGCCAGCCAAGTTTAGGTCCTTTCTCACGGGCTAGGAATTTAACAGGAACAAGTAGCTGGCGACACAAAATGATCTTAAGACCTTTAAACAATGCAGAACTAGCCTGGGAAAGTTATCCATTGTTTAATTATTATTTATATTAACTCAATGATATTTCCAACACTTCCCATAAAAGGTAGAAAGAAATTATGTTTAGTTTTCTTTTAAGAGCTCCCCTTAAAATGTAAAACAATTATCTTTTTCGGTGCTCGCAATACAAATTTATATAATTAAAGGTTTTACAAATACGGTTGACAGTCGTTCTATATTCGGGGTTAATGCATAGTAAGTGTTGTTTGGTTTTCCCAATGATGGCCTCAATCATCCGCCAGGTCGCCCACCGTGGTCTGCAGGGGCGGAGCTGTGGTCACCGCACTGAAGGGCAGTGCGTGCTGTGTGGCCGAGGCCCAGCTGCGTCGAGGAAGGATCCGGCCAAAGTTGAAGTACTTTTGGCGGAGCTTGTCCTTGATCTCGTCCTCGTTCATAATGGCGCTGGCCTCGCGGAAGTTGAGGAAAATGCGCCCCTTCTCGTCGGTCTTAATGGGTAGGATTTCGGTGCAGACATTGCGCGCCTTGAGCAGGAATCCCTCCTCCTCCTGTTCCCCAGCTGCCGACGGAGGTCCGCCGGCGAGGTTCATCAACTGATCTTCCGGTAGCACCGCCACACTGTCCAAGCGGGAGTCCATAGACTGAGATCGCGGAGGCTTGGCCGTGCTCGGATGGTTCTTCTTTTTGCGCAAGCAGAACGGATCCCGATCGCTGGCCTTGACGTACTGGACCATGGGACGATTGACGCCCCATTTGGGGCGATCGTCCATCTTGTTGGCATCCTTCTCCTTTCCCAGGCTCTTCTTCAGGTTCTTATCCTTGTCCTTGTCCTTGCTCTTGGCCTTAAAAGTGGTTGTTGTGGTCGTGGTGGTCGTCGTTGTGGTCTCGTGATCCTTTTCAGCAGTGGATTCCTTAGCGGGCTGGGTCTGGCTCTTGGAGGTCTGGGTGGTAGTGGTGGTGGACACCTCTCGCTTAAGCAGTACCTTGTAGAAATTGTCGTGGAACAGACAGAGATCGCAGTTTAGGGGCAGCTCTGTCTGGGTCTCCACATCGGCCTGGTGACCCAGCTCCTGGTGGAGCTCATCCCGCTCAGTCGTATTGTTTGGGTCGCCCAAATGCAGAGGAGTCTTCAGGGGAATGAGGGCCAGCTTATCCTGTTCGGGGATCGAAACAGGGGCCACATCCACCTCTAGCGAGTCAGGAGAGAAGCAACCACTGGCGGTCACCAAGTCGGTTCTTCCGGATCTCGCCGTCTCCAGTGGATCCTCCTCCTCCTTCTCCGCCTGGTAACCGTCCTCTGTGTATATCGAGGTGTCTGTGCGATGGGTCATCGTGGCCTTTGAATAGGAGCAGGCGGTATGCGGTGGCTTCTGCATGGGCTGCTGGACAAAGTATGTGGCTATCTGGAGGTTACCAATGGCGTTTTGTAGGCCAAAAATGTCGCTGGTGACGGGCAATGGGATTAGGGTAGCTGGTTGCATTAACAGGGCCATGTTCTCTTTGTCCTCCCCCAGGAAGGAGGCCTGTCTGGGTCCCTTGGGCTCCTCCTTCTTGGGATCCGTGGGCTGCTTAATGGGCTTGGTGATGGTGCGTCGTAGATTGATGGGCGTGCCGATCAGGACCTTCTCCTCTGTGACTACAGGGGGTGGACCTCGCGGAGTGGTTGAAGGCTCCTCTTCGTGGGAAGTTTCTTGAGTTCCGGTGGCCACTGGCTCATCCTCTTCTTCCTCCTCTACGGACTGAACGCGCAGCAGCTCCGACTCGTCGCCCTCAGTATCCTGGGATATCTTGGTCGACTGTCGTTCCAATCGCTTCTTCTGCTTCTCCATCCTGGCAGCTACCTCAGCCTTTTGGATGGCATCCAGCATAACTTGCTGCTTCTTCTGCTGAGCCTCCTCGCGTTCGAGGAGCGTTCTCCGTTCGTAGTCCATTCGCTCCTGTTCCATATGGTTTTGGCGACGCATGCGCTCCTCCTCAATAGCCTCCTCCTGGCGATGGCGTTCCAGCTCCCACTTTCGGATCAACTCCCGCTCATGGAGTTGCTTCTTGATGGCATTGTGATATTCGGCTGCCTTTCGCCGCTTGTCCATCCTCTCGGCCAGCGTATGGGCATCCAGTGGGGCATTCTGACCCCGCAGATATGTGGAGGAGGATTGCATGGACTGGACGTCGTCCTCACTATCCTTGAGGTCGTGCATACCCCGATTGAGCCAACTTGGTGCCTGCTGGGAGGCCGCATGGCCACCATTGAAGTTGGCCCAGCGAGCGCGCTCCCGCTCGTGCTGCTCGTGGACATAGAAGTCGCCGTGCTCCGGATTGCCAATGTGCACCTGGTAGGTGTTCGAAGTGGACACGTCGCGACTGAGGCTCATGTTCGAGGAGCTCGGCGGAGCGGGCATGTAGCTGTATCTGAAGGGATAAGAGATATATTAATTCTCACATAAGATAAGCCCTTAAATAGGATAGAAATTTCTTGGAAGTTAATATATACATATTCTAGTAATTAATATTTTAATAATAATACAAATAATCCTAAAAAATTCCCCTATACTTTTAATATTTACAAAAATATGACTCATTGTGTGTAACTAATTCATTCAGCGACTATTCAATTAATATTCCGCTTCACCCAGTTTAATTACTGCCCCGATTAATTGCTCTTTTGTTTGTTTTGTGTGTGATTGGGTCACTTGGTTACACTCACCCATCGGCCATGTAGCCATCGGCAGCCAACGGCTCATATCCCTGCCCTGGCACACGTCGTCCCTTGATGGTGTACGCTTTGCTCAGTGGATTTCCCGGGGGCGGCAGGTTATGGGGAAGTGGATTCGGAATGGGGGCCGGAATGGGTGCAGCTGCAGTTCCCGCCTGTATCGATCGGCGGAGGCGTCGGCAACCGGCCGCGCCTCCACCCACGGCGCCCAGGACTCCGGCAGGGCCTCCGTCCAGGACACTGGCACTGCCCACCCCACTAATGCTCTCGATTTGACTGGCGCCGTCGTTGAACCAAATGTCGGGGGTGTGGGGATTCTTGGGTGTATCGCTCAGATAGCCGGAAGTGTCCTCCTCCTGGCAACCGACAGCCGCCGGGGGATTGTTGTTGTTTAATCGATGCGGCCCCCCGTTGCCGGGATCAATGTCAGTTGGCTTTCCTGCTCCTGCTCCTGCTGCTGCCCCTGACTTTTCCTGGTGCTTCACCCTGTGCCGAATTGCTGGCAAACTGGGGCTCCTTAGGCGCTGCTGCTGTTGCTGCTGCTGCAGATGTTGCTGCTGCTGCTGCTGTTGTTGCAGCAGAAGTTGCTGGTGCAATTGTTGCTGCTGACCCTGTCGCGAATGCTGCATTCTGCCCTTGGCCGTTTGCAGGGATGTCGGCACCAAGTCCATGTAGCGAGCTGGGTTCTGCATCTGGCGGGAGGTCATGCCGGGGGCATAGCTGCCTCTTCTGGTTCGGCGATACATGGACTCGTCCTCGTCCTCGAAATCCGCATCGGCGTCCGCGTCCAAGTCCTCGATATACCGCTCCAGCTGGTTCATATAAGCCTGGTTCCCGTGCCTGTAGTCTTGCGGTCGCAGGATCAATTGCATATCCTGCGGCGGAGCGCGGCGTGAGTGACTGGATGTCTGGTTGGAGGTGGAGCTCTGGCTGAGATCCAGGTTCGAGTAGTAGGTGCGAATGGAGGTGCGCTCGATCTTGTGGTGCGAGGTGTGCTGATGATGGTACATCTCATCCATGCGAGCGATTTCCTCTGCAAATTTAATTAAATTTACTTTAATTTTAGTTCGTTTTTTATTTGTGGCTCGGACACACCTCTCTCCTTGGCCCATTGCTGCTTCTTCAAGTCCAACAACCTGTGCGTTTGCCTGGCCTCCGGTCCCGTAATCATGTCAGTTCATTGCACTGCCACTTCCTAGACCACAAATACCAAAGGTCGGCAGGAATCCAATCCAATCCGAGCCAAACCAAGCTTCGAAGCTACTCAAAAAAAGACACCACCGTAGCACCGAAGCTCCACTCCAAGGCTGTGCAGGAGCCTCACTGAAATTCCTTCGAACCCGTGGCAGAGCCAGTCGAAATTCGATTTGTTTTGCATTGGAATGCCAGCGGGTTGTCCTGGCAACAAGGCGCTCCATTCAAGGAGTAAACAAAGCCAGTTTTAGCTGCCCTTCTAAGGGGGTATTGTGGGTTGAGGGTTTGGTTTGAGGAATTTCTTTAAAATAAATACATTTGTTGATTCTTTTCTAAAGAAATTTGTTGAAGATACAAATATAGTTGAATAGATACTTGTATCAATTTAATAATAGAATATTTTCATGTTTGATGTGGATTAGAAATTTATATCTTAAATAGTTAAAAAGGTATTAACCCTGCACTATATTAAATTCACTTAAAATAACAAAATTTTAAAGATTTAAAATATTTTAAAAAATAGTAAAGGTATCTCCAATTCACTGACTGAACCTTGTTAACCTTCCTTTTTCGTTTTCGGTGGGGGCAGTCCTTGCACTCGCTTTTGGCAGTGGGTTAATGCAGTCGGGCGAACTTGTTATGTTGCGGGCTCTGGGTGGGGGCGCCCAGGAACTGAGCTATCATCATCGCGTGCCCGATGCCTGTTCCAAAAATACACACTCTATTTGCTGTTGCTTGGTTTGAATTAAAGGAACAACCAAGAAAACAAGGAAGACTCCGTGCCGCGATAATGGTGGTGGTATCAAAATAGGGCTCTGTATGGGACTCTGACCTATCGATTTTCCATCGCGGGGTGGCCTGTCTCCACACGCGTAAGTTCAATTACCGCCAATATGGGAGAGTATGTGTAAATACATATGGAAATGCGGAAGGAGAAACGCAACAAGTTATCAAGTGGGATCTCAGCCAGAGCCTGAGCAGGGGTGCCCCCGGGGCTGGCGTAGGTGTAAAATGCAGAACGAACGTCCTTCGCTGATCGCCCTCTTGCCCTCGCTGGTCTGTCCATTCGATTAGCGGAGGGACCAACCTACCCGAGCTCTGGGAATTTATTTCCCATGGTCAAAATAGAAATGGCCAATATACAGATAAAGGCTGGGGAAATATCTCATAACCCATTTTCCATAAACATACACACACAGAGACCACAGAGCCAGATCGACCGCAGTGCTGCCTGCCTTCCTTTCCGATTCTTCTCTGCCTTTTCTGCGGCGGTGGCTCCGGTGGTGCTGTTGGGTCTGTTTTATACGCGTGGGCGTTGAAATCACTGCCAGTCAAAAGGTCATGTTATGATCTTGAGCGAACTATGTGTCTAAGCATGAGAGCATGGGAGCCGAGCCGAGCGGAGTCACCGGAGACTCAACTCAAGTCGAGTCGAGTCGAGTGCAAGGCCCAGTCTCAAAAACAGATACCCAGCGAACAGGAGCACTGCAAACAATTTAAAATAAGAAAAACCGAATGTAAAAAGGAGCTGGAATATTGTAAATTATAAATAAAATAATTGTTAAAGAAACAAAAATTGATTTTATTTGGAAATATTCAGAATAGCTCTTAATACATAAATAAAAACCACAATATCTTAAAAACCTATAGTTTTCTTCCAGTGCCTAGAAAAGGAGCAGCTAGAGCTCTGGCCAAAAGAGAAGAGCTAGAGGGGGGAGTTGCATAGACAGAGACGGCAATCAAGAAATCCCACTTGATACAAGTGCATTTATAAGACATTATAATGAGTTTTTATAAACTTAAACAGGGTCGCCAGCGAGCAGCCTTAGGGCGTCACTTAACTAGACGAAGCCCCGCTCCCAACTCTCGGTCTTAGCTCCCTCGCTCCAGATGATCTCTGGACATTGATCATGATGAAGATCCTCAAGATCAAGCCTGGGGATCATCAAGATCATAATTGCTTATGCAGCTGGGTCAAGAGTTGAAGACCCCATCGTCCCCCATACGAGCACATGTCACCACCATTTCGAGATTTCCCCCCTTTGCTTTTTTTTAATAGAGAGAGAGAGAGACCTGAAAAGAAAGTGATCAGGCCAGGAGTGATGATCGGCTGCGATCATGTCCGCTGCCATTTAGCCAGCAATTTCCATACATCTTCCTGGCCAGACACAGTCCGGGCATTTTCACTTGGAGCGGGCAATCAATTGAATGATCGCCGGACGGCGGTCAGAGACGATCGGCCAGCTCGATCGCTCTATTCAAGCGGCCGATGTATCATTTAGCGCATAACCCCAATACACCTACCAATAAACAAACAAGCCAAATGCCTAATAATTGTAATTTTCCATATTTTTGTCGAGTCTACGATCGGAGACGAATGCGATGAACTCAAACACGATCGGGCCCCCAAGGCAAAGGAGTCGTTTAAATGGCAGATAGAGAGAGATATATATGCTCAAGTACAGCAGCGGTCAAAATTGTTGTTTTAAAAACTATTAAGAGTTCTTTTCTATAAATTCTTCAATAAATCGAAGTTAACTTCATATTGAAATGCTTGCAAAATGTTTAAAACTAATCAAAGACTGGTATTTTGTATAATGAAATATTTTGGAATAAGAAATCATGATTTGAATATTATTTGTAACTTTAAAACTGAACATTAAATGGGTCCATAATTATATTAACCTATCAGAAAGTCAATTGACCCAATTTATATATTAGAAAATCTCAAAATATAATACGTACTCCTACAGAATTTATCAATATTTTTTTTGTAAAAGTTATATTGATTGAAAATAAATATTTTCTTTTCAGAAAGTACAATTAAATTGTTTTGAATATATAATAAACTGATTAAAACACCTATAATTGCGACCACAACTGTGCTTATTTATAGATGGCTAGGGAGAGCATTAGACCATACATATTGATCAAAATTGATGATGTTGACACGAACTTTGAACGACTCTGATCGCCGTCCGCTTTCAAGGGTTTCTCAAGCGATTTTCATAAGTGATTCGGGCAACTCGTGTAGCAAACGACTTTAGGTTTCATCTCAAGTGAGAGTATCGCTCAATTGATATGTACAAAGGTATTTTTTTCGTTATGGTTTTTTGGGGCTGCTGAAACCCCACTTGAAATGGTTTTCACAGCCAAGATCGATGGATCGATCGTTGGTCGGTTAATGGAGCTAATTTAGAAGACCGGCTCTCGAAAATTGACATTTTGCCAGGCCGGACTCTGGGACTCTGTATGCCAGTTCGTAATTGTGTAAAGCCGGCTGGCGGCTGTCTTCTTCGAGAATTTAATTGTTGTGTGCTCTCGAAACACTACGCCGTAGAATATTTGAGAGACGGGCCAAATAGTTGGGAACCGCGTTAGCTGCACTTTCGATAGCCAGTCGCTGCCGCTGCCCAAAAATGGTCACCTGACAAGACGAAGGCCCAGCGCCAGCGCCAACGAACAACTGTCAGGTGCTCGGATATCTCCTCCAGCCTCAGGTTTACCTTCAGTCTCAGCTTTGACTACGCTCCCAGCTCCAGCCAGACACTCGCGTGTGTGAGCCACGAGTCGCCGTTGAAGTCGAGGAAGGCGAAAAACAGGGAGTGTGGCCATGATAACTTTGCGATTACCTTCGCCAGTCCGCCAGAATGAATGTTATACGATAAACTTAGGAAGTATATGCCGAGGCCATAAATAGAAAAGAGTTTTCTAATGTGGGAACTCAATTAGTCGCGGATTAAAGTAAGCCAAAGAATTATCTTCAAAGAGATTCCGGGCATAAAGTGATTTTTTACTTAAAATATAAGTCAAATCGAAACGGTTGGGGTGCGTCTGATAAATATAATTACTAACTCTTTGGGTAATGTAAAAATACACATAAAATACTGGCAGATTAAAAAGAATCTTTAAGTTTAATTCTAGGAATTATTTTGATACTAAATTCCCCAAGCTGGAATCTTAAGGAGTGAATGCAAGTAGTTTGAATCCAACTTTATAGAAAATGCTTACTATTTACTACTTTAATTTTAATTTATTTAGTTTTAATATTAGTTATGAAATATCCTATTTACCTATTATTATATTTTAAATACATATTTTCTTATACTTCATATCTTTTGCTGACAGAGTATTCTCAACTTCGATCACTTAAATCTGACCGCAGCCTATCTCTTTCCTCATTGCATTTGCTTGTTGTCCTCGGAGCTGACAACATGTTACACTTTGGTCACTATAATGAGCCGTAATTAGTGACATCGGTGTATCTGCGACTATTGCAACTGACACTGCCGCAACTGCAGCATCCGAGCAATGCGACTGCAATCGGTTGCGTGTGAAAAGTTGCGCGCTTTTTGATAATTGCCACAAAGCTGCGTCCACATCCACGTCCACGTCTGCGTCTGCATTCAAGTCTCCTTCTCCGTCTCCGTCTGCATTGCTGGCCGTTGGACTCTGGTGGCCAAGAGTTGGAGGTGGCTGGCGATGGAGGAGCCGGACGTGTGATGACATGGCCATGTGTCAACGTCGTCGTCTACGTTGGCGGCGGTAAATGTCAGTGCGAATGAAAGGAAAACTGATTACACTTGACAAGTTCAAATTGTTTAGGGACAGGCGACATTAAAGACCGAGAGTGAAAGCCTCAGCTGTCGAAGGTTTGTTTTTTTTTTTTCTGTTTCTTCATTTCTATTTCGTGTGTGTTCGCTCTCCTCCGATTTTTTGCTGGCATTTTCCTTAGGACTTCTTTTGGGCGAAAATTTGACCAGCAATTTCCCACCGCGGCGGGAAAAAAAAAATCTTAAAATGTCCACTGATTGCCGGAGCTTGTTGTTGGCCACATGCATGGCGGTTAAGGCCCGGCCCGAAGCTGCTGGCCTCAACTCTGGCTAACGGTTAATACAGTCCATCATTATCAGAAATGCGTTTGCCAGCTCCCAGAGCCAGATCTCTGGCTAAGGTCAGTTTAGAGACCGAAAAATTGTTGCCTACAAAGTCCCCCACGAAAGAACAACAACAAAAAATTACAAAAAATATTCTCACAAGGCGCTGGCTGCACTGAAAGAAACGGAATGGATCAAAGGAATGGGTTAGTTAATAGGGATATTAGTTTACAATTGCTAGACCCAAACATTAGTGAATGTAGTCATTAAATCCCTTGAATTTTCGCCCAGTGCACGTCTGGCTGGCTGGTTCTTGGCCAGGGAAGAGCTTGACTACATGAAACAGGTGTGGCACGTCGCAAAAAATGAAAAAAAAAAACGTTAAAAAAAAAGGAAACTGGGAGGAGAGGTCTGCTGCCTGTGATGCTGCTACTCTTGCTGACTGGACCAAGACTCTTGGCCCACAGAGTGTGCAAGTGTGTGTTGCTTTTGGCCAGGTTAGAGCTCTCTGAGGTTGGCGACGCTTTTACCGCACGTTCGTTATTTTTGAGGTCACAATATGCTATGTGCTATGTGCTGCACAGTGAGAAATACGAACATCAAATTATAATATGGATATTTATTGGTTTTCTCAGAATTTCTCTAATATTTTGGCTTATATTTTGTGAAAGATAAAGCAGTGTCCTTTAACAGCTCGTAACGTAAAGTGTTTAAAATTGGAAAGAGAGAACTTTTCTAATATAAAAATAGTAATTATTAATACCAAAGGAGTTCCTTGAGGATTTTGTATAATATTTTCTATACCAAAGTTATATATTTATTAAGGTATTAAGTTTTAAAAATGACAAAACACAAAGATAACCCATTTTTATATATAAGAAAAGAATCAAGCTTAAACTTGAAGGGTTAATAATCGGCACAGTTTCTTCTGTTTTCCCTTAAAAAATAATTACAAAATTTAATCTATCTCCCAATGATCCCCAAACATTGTTTACAGTGTACGTGTGTGGCTGGGCATCAAGAGACAACGACTGGCAGTCGAGGACCGCGGGCTGATCATTGCTGGAAATCTGCGGACTGGCTTGTGTTTGTTTGTCGCCTCTAATGAAACACGCGACATGGAGGAGGAAAAATAAAAATAAAGGAGGATGCCCACACACACACACAAGCTCTGTGGCACACACTCAACTTTGACCCGGGTCAGGGGGCACAGGCAGGCTTGAAATTAAAAAAGATAACTCAGATGCGAAAACAATTGATAGTCACAGATATTAAGCTTTGACAGCAGAAAATACGATAGACACGGCCCGATAAAATTTATTTTGCGCCAAGTCAATTAAGGTTATACTCCTTAAGAATCTGCCAGATCGGGGCTCCAAGGGGATCCAAGGCGATCGGTGGAGATCCACAAAGATCCGCAGGTGAAGATCCCCTGTCAGAGGTGAGGAATCCTCGGTTTAACGAACTGCCGCTTGAACTGAAAACATTTATAACATATCGTATACGTTCGAGTTCTTTGTATGATTGATGGGCCGCGTGCATTGTGCATGGGTTTTGAGCTAATTTATAACAACAATCGGGGGGAATTTGTATGCCGCCTGTCAATATCGAATCAAAAAAGCGTTGTGTAAAATCTCAAACGAAACGGAACGGAAGGGAACGGTCCTTTTGTCCGACTCGAAAGATCGCTTTGATTGGGCGTATATTTATTTTTTTGTTGTTGAATGCGATGAGTAATGGATGGAAAAGTGGATGTATTACCAAAAACTCAAGCTGTGCGAAAAAAAATACTCATAACACAATAAAAGGAAGAGCCAAATCGAAGGAGGGCAGTGCCAACGACACTTTACACCTCCGATGATCCGTCATAACTTTTAACACATGATATAATTTTGCATGGATTGTCGGCCATGGCTTGATTGATGACTGTCTCTTCACCCCGACAGATCCGAGGGATCCGCCGATCCCCTCTAGATCTCGAAATTAGTACAACAAACTCAACGTAACTGTCAATGATTGGTAATTGGATTTTCAATCAAACAAAAACTCCTTTCGAATAGCCTCAAAAAAAAGGTCGGTGTACCCTGTTATACTTACTTGAAACGGGGATTTATAATTCAGGGAATTGTTATTAATTATTTAAATTTGATTCAGGCAAATACTGGATTTGTATACCCTTTTTATCTATTAACAATATTAAATTACATTCCCCTAAGCGCTGTTTGTAAGTATCAAATGGTTCAGAAATGGATTTAGAGTTCTCATTTTAATTGTTAATTGTGTGTAAATAATAGTCTAGATTTATTTAAGTAAGTTAACTGATTGTAAAGTAAGACTAACTTTTAATTGTTACTTTAACGGTGTATTTATAATTTTTAAAAGTGTGTAAATTTTATTTTAAGATATATTTATGCAACTTAATTGGCTGTAAACTAATCAAGATAACTTCATTTCCTATTACAGGGTATCCATACTGTTTCACCTAGCCTTCTACTCTCCCCCTCCCCTATTTCGATTTGTTTTACAAGCATTTCGTGAGCTGTACAAAACACTTTCAATAACAAGAAACCGAGAAAACAACCAAAAACAAAAAAATATTATTCGTTAGCGCTCGCCGATGCACCGCAATGATAAGAGACTTTAATTGATTAGGTTTTTGTTTCTCCGTTGATTATTGAAACCATTTCACTGTTTCCAATTCCCACGCCAGCATCAGCATCCGAGAAGGGAAAGAGTCTGTGATTTATTATGCACAAGAAAGGGAAACTATAGATATATATATATTTTGATTTGGGCGATCGTGAGTCGATCGATGGCTAGTCCGGGGCTTGAGGAATGCGGAAATTTTCGAGGGGAGCTAATACGCAGGTGTTGGGGCTACCGCCCCCCTTGCGAGAAATATGATCTATGAGCGCTGGAAATAAATCCATGGCATGACCTCAGACATCAAACTTCGACACTCGAGAAACTCATCACGATGGAGCTCATTAACAAGAAGCTGCCTGCCAGTCAGTCAGTCAGCCAGCCAGTCGAACTAGCTGGCTTTGTGGTTTATGAATAATCCCCTCGTTTATTAATCAACCAAGAACTGAGTTTGTTTGATTGCAAATAGACGATGATGCTATTATAATGATCGCACTATTAGGGATTACGAACAGCTGACGGACGAAGCCTTTCGGCCGGAGCGGACCCACAGCGATGTTTCCTTCCCGGCCACTTCCTGAAAACTAAACGCCGTGGCAACCGATGACAGCCTAATTTCAGGGCAATTAACCCGGGGGATGATCGGTAGCCTAATGAGTGTATCAATAGCCTGAAAACCGAAATACTACATCCTACCAGCTACTACTCATTTTTACGGTCCGTTCTGGTGATCTTGACCATGAAATCGGCCATATGTTGTCCCATTATTTAGGGGAAACTTTCTCTAATCGCCGCGCGTCGGAACAGGAAGTTTCCCCAGCTTGTAGTTTTTGGGAAAACTGTTGACATGTGACACGACTTAGGGTTAAGGCGGAGGGGCTCAAATGCACATTTAAATAAGCCTTTTGTTGGCACACACACAAACACACACACACTCGCAGTTTTCCAACTCTCGAAAATCCAGCGACTTTGCTAAGTACACACGCACGAGGACTTAGGATCCTTGCAGGGATTCGGGTTGCCAGTTCAGTTTATTCCTAATTACATGCGTGAGCGCTCTAAATGCGCAAAATGCCGAAAGGCAAATATTATTGCTTGTTTAGGCCGGGTCGCCAGAGCTAATGACAATTGCTGTTTATATTCATGATTTCTGCATTATTTTCTCAACTAAACATTGGGAATTTTTAATCTGCGACACACGCTCTTTTCATCATCTGCGGCTTAGTCAGGTTTGTTCTTTTTATTTTTCATATTTTTTTTCCACTCTGCTCGTTTTAATGATTTCTTTCGTTATCCTTCGGCCATCTCCTTTTTGCGGCCACACCCATGCCTGCCTTGTTTTTTCCCTGCCGTACATATAATACATTTTTATACTCCAGTGTTGACGGCTGGAGCGGCAACATCTGGAGTTAGGAGTTTCTGGAGGAGTTATTAGTTAGGAGCTCCGTGTGCGGTCAGGGCTAATTGAGTGATCAAGCGTGAGGGTCAACAGTTAGGACCGATCAAGAGCCCAGATCCAGGCCAGAAGGGAAACGGCAACAGACGTATTATGGCAGTTAAACGGCAACTTAATTACCAGTTTTTCGTTTCGGAAAACTAACAAATTTGTGACAGCATCAAGATTTAGCGGTGTACAAATGGGAGATAACACACAAGGGGATGCAATAGTATCTAAGGATTATCAAGGATTAGACCAGGAAAAACTGGCAGGATAGGTAGAGCTTCAAAGGTGATTATATCCACAACTAATAACGTTATTTAAATAATTCTAATTTATATTTATGATCTTATTTTCTTCTCCAATGTATACTCTTTTAAATTACTATTTTATACTTCAGTTAGATAACTAAAAGTGTATCCCTGACCCTGCCATTTTACAATTTACTTGGCAATTAATATTGTTATGATTGGAAGTCCAAGATCAAGCAAATAACTTATTTCTCGGTGTGTTTCTGTGTTTGATGACATCGAACAATTAACCACACAATAGCTCGAACGTTTACTTTGCAATTATTATCTATATATAATATATACAAATATATTGATTGCGATTTTTTGTTGTTGTATTTTTCTATTAGACAAAACAGTCGACACACCCAAAGTGCATCTATCGCCATCTTTTCAGCTCAACGACGACGGCAAACTGTCATTAACAACGTTTAGCGTTTTTAGCACAATTTGCATTAACAATGCCCCGACGCACACACACGTGCAGATCTGGTCAATAAACAATATTATATAGAGGCATCAAATGGGGAGCCTTTTGGAAGTGCAGAGTTTTGTTTCGCATCTGCCACAAGTCCGAGTCAGAGAGTCAAAGCCGAAGCCATACAAAAATGGAGCTGCAATCGATTGGCATGCTGAAAACGCTGAAAAAGCTGGGAGTTTGGTGCGATGAGCCGCATCACGACTCACTCGGCCATACGAATATTCTAGAGGGAAAATCTTATTAAAATTTTATTGCAACAAAATGGAAAAGCTAAAAGCTAAAGCCTAAGCTTCAGCTAAAAACGGAATTCGTGCGCATCAAACAGCTTCAGTTGAGGTTTTTGTATCTTTTGTGTGTAGCGGAACACCTGCTCGGATGCGAAGTTGAGGCTTCTCTGATTCTGACTATAAATACACTCGAAAGAAATTTAAATCGCCCTAGCTAACAGGGTGGTATTTTATATTAGAAATGTAATATTAAGGTATTACTTAAGGTTAAGGAAATTATGCATAGATCTGTAACATTTAATTTGCAAAACATTTAATATGGTTAAAGGCATTGTAATAAATAATTTAAGAAGGGAGTTAGATATTCCATTTCCTGTTTAACATTTTAAATATAGAATATTCTAAACTTATGCAAATTAAATACAAGATTTTTTTACAAGAATATTGTTAGGCTTATACTAAAGGTAGAATAACTTAAAGTTATCGGTTATTTAATGTAAGCTATTAGAGATCCTGAAAATTAAATTAATTCTTACAGACTCCAGGAGGTATAATTTATGACAAATTACATAATAAAATAATATTATATACATACATATAATATAATAATAATAAATAAACACGCATCTCTAAACATGCTACAATTTATTGGAAATAATTGAAAATCTGAAAAGAATAGCCTTTATAAAAATTTCTTACTAAACAAATATTATGAATATATCAATTTAAACGGTTACTGATTTGTAAAATATATTTATAATTCCGATAAATGAAGCATATATATTTTTTTAGGCGTACCATGACGTCTGCAGCGACTGCAGCTGGCGAGCGGATTGTGATGCATCAGAGTTGGAGCTGGCAACTGGCAACTGGCTAAGACGACTCCAGCGATCCGACGACCTTCTTACCGCCCCGTCCAAACAGAAACCGCCCCATCGGGCCAATTGTGCTGCAAACGCGGCGCGACCTTAGTCATTTGTCAGCCCGAACTGGCAACCTGGGAAAGAAATACAGCACTTGGAACCCGCAGCAGCAGCAGCAGCAGCAGCAGTGCCATAATGCACTGTGCCACAGCCACTGCCACTGCCTTTGACTTTGCCTTGCCACTTTCCTGGCCGACATTGCCTTTGTCTTGGCCAACTTAAATATCATTGGGTCAAGTTCGTCCCGGGCCCGGGCCCGGGCACGGCGAAGAAAGAGAAAAATATGTACGGGCCCGAAGCAATCGATCTGCCAAATTGGATTCCCAAGTGTGGTGCCAGCAGGAAAATTGAAAACATATTTTATACGATTTTCCCCGGCTAATCGCCCGACCATTGATTTATACATTTTCATAATTTTATTGTCGGCACGCAGTCAACGCCTCTATGCAGCAGCAAGTTCATCTCTGGGTCTTCGTGTCATGGTCCGGCCGAGATAAATGTATGATTCACTTCAAGATGATTTGCTTTGCCACGTTGGGGAACGAGGAAGGAGGAGCCCAGTGCAGGTGCCACCATCGCCCCACTTTGGAGGTCTGGGGTCCTCCCAAGGTGCACCTTGTGGGCCTGGCCAGGCCGTTTTATTGCCCACACTCGTACCTTGGCCCGGCGGCTACTTTCTCACAGCAAAACCTGTGGAAATGGGAAAGGCGGCATAGCCACAGGCAACGAATTCGGAATGCTCTGGGTGTTGAATTGCTAGAAATATGCTATAAAGGTATGGAATTTGGGTAAAAATTAAATGAGAATGCATTACAGACGAAGGCCTGCTTGACCTAAAACCCCTTGGTTTATAAGTTATATTTTTATTTCTAATTTTCTTTCGGCATCAAGAACCAATTCTGGCCCTGCCAATTACCAAGCTATCCTACCAATTAAGCCATCTTGGATTGCCACTCACAATCGGCGAAATTCAGAGTACAGAGCTGGGGCATTCAGGGCGCACAGCGTTTCTCGCAATCAGCTGTGAAAAATCTTACCCCATTTATGGCCCACTAAAATGGGCCCGAAAGTAACACAGGTCGAAACCGAACACACAGCATCTTCAGAGGTGCCCAAAGTTCCCGGTGCCCGGGCCGCGATGTTATGAATTTAATGTACGTCCATTATGCATAAATTCACGAAATTCCAGCCACCGAGCGATGAGAGTGAACCGAAAGCTTTGTTTTTCTGGAACACCGCTCTGGACCGTTGGACCGTCCGACTGTCCGACCGCTTTTATTTACGAGTATTTATTTTCTTTTCTGGAGGTTAAAAACCTTTCGCACCTGGCACCAATTTCATAGTCCATTTGGCTGTGAGGTGTTAATAACGCAACAACAAAGGCGTTACAATTACACATTGAAATCGGTCCGGCCGGACAAAGTTTGGCTTTTCTTTGGCCCCCAATGTGTGATGTCAACTCCGGGCAGGTTCCCACCGATCCAACAGCTTGGATCACTGCCGCTGGGACAATTGTTAAATATGGCATTTTAAAGTTCGACTCGTTCACATTTTATGGCCACACATTTGCCCCAAAAAAAAGGGCAGAAAAACACAAATTATAACAATGCCCGACTTTTGTGCACACACGGGAAAAAAGAGGGAAATGGTAATGGCTGAAGTTTTTATTTTTTGGACAAAACGGAAGCTGTTCTCGGACGAGTGAAAATTTGTTGGGGCTTACCATAAACTTTAGGATTAATTCCGCTTTTCGGGGAAGCCTCGATTGTTGGATTGTGGAGCAATTTGTTTGGACCACTTCCCAAAAGCTGATTGATATCGCTTTGGGGCCCCAACTGATCTGTCAATTTATCACTGTCCGCGAAGGGGATGGGGGGAAAGTCGGAGACGAGTGGCGGCCAAAAATTGATCATCGCACAGTTCGCCCCATTGACAATCATAATTAATTTGATTAAATTCAAATTCGCGCTCGTAGAACGGGGACAGAGAGCAAAGGCAGGCAAAAGCCAAAGCGGACAAGACAAATATAAGCATGGCTATATGGTGATATGGTGATATGGCCAACAGTTCACATTTTTCATATGCCGAAATTAACATTTCTGTTTTCGTTAATTTTGGCATGTGGCGGCGACCCCTAAGGGTCAAATATGATTTGGTTTCAAGTTTTCCAAAACTCTTCAAAAACAAATCGATACCAGAAAAAAAAAACAGATCAATGATCTCATTTGCATACATCTGTGTCGGTATGTAAAACCGTCCAAACGGAAAGCTGCCAACCCAAAACACCGAAGACAAACAGAAAATACAACTTAAGAAAAAATAAAAAAATCGAAATAAAACCACTGAGGCTGCCAAATATGAAACATGCAAAGAGCATCGAAATGCCGCAAGGTGGAAATCAATTTTGTTTTCTTTCGTTTCTTTGCTGGCTTTCAATCAAAATCAAACTCGGTTGAGAAATGAATTAAGGGTCCATAAAAACGTTGACGAAGTTTATATGCTCTTAAAACAAAACATTTATAGCTGAGAATCTTGGTTTTGGTGAAATTTAAAACGAGTTCATGGCTTATATATTTAAGTGGGTTTAAGTAGTAAGAGTTTATTGGAACTAGCTTATTTTTAAAGCCATTTAATTTGATATACATTCTATTTTACCTAGATTTCTTGGTTAAATGCTTTTTATATAAATTTAAGGAGTGACCAAAGTAGTTTTAAATATGATTGTAGATTGATTTATAGTAAGATTTATTTGTAGTAAAAAAGTTAATAGAATTTATGTGTAAATTAATTTTTATAACTAAAATCAGGTAATCTCCTTTGATAAATATATTTTTTAATATATAAACATCTAAATACAATGAACATACAAGTGTAAGTGTAAGTAAGAGACACCAAATATTATTTCAGGAATATTATTACCAAAACTCAGTTTAGATTGCGCATATTATTTGCATGTAAAGCTAGTAATATATCAAAATAAACCCATAACTTAAACATAATTTCCCTTTTAGTTGTCAGCAATACCTCATCAGTTCCAGAGTATTTTGTGAAGACAGAATTCTATCGAATCGGAATCGAGTCAGCAGCAGCCCTCAACAACGAGGCAAATTCAAATCGAACGCATAAATTAGTCAGAAATAAGCGCGAAAACGTGTTTTAAATTTTTGTTTTCATTTCACGCGCCGAATCAAAGAATGAATCGAACCGAAACCAAAACCAAAAACCGAGAAACGAACCAAAAACCAAAATGAAATGAAACGAACAGCGAGCACTCATGTCAGTATTTGTCAAAAATGTAAAAAAAGAAAAAAAAAAATGCGGCTCTGGTTGCTGTTGATTTTGGCATTGATTAATGCATTTATAATTAATTTATTGTATGCACAGTCTTCAAAACTGAAAAATAAAGGTAGCCTCCTGCATGACACAAGTTTTTCCTTCTCCTTTTTTTTTTTTTGTTGAAACTGGAGCTGGAAGCAAAGCCGAAAACTGGATGGATACAATTTGCCTGTAACCTAATTTCAGCAGAAATATTTATATTGATCGAAAGGGGCCCGATCATGCTGGGCCAGAATACAAATCGGCCGGGTGATTGATGATCATGATGGCCGAGTGTCAGGACCAAAGTCTCGTATTCGTATTCTGCCAAGTCACTCGAGTTTCGAGTTTAAACGGCGGCAAATGGCAAACGAGGAGAATCCTGGCAAAAGTCACATACATTAGAACGCATTAAAGTGTAACCAGAAAGGGGCGAGTCCTGCAGCGGAAAGGCAAAAGAATGAAAAGAAATTGAGGAAACCCCTTGAGCCTTACCCGCCGCCAATTGTTGCAATTGTAAGGCAGCGATTTCGTGAAAAACTACACTGGCAGAAATGTATACCTCTTAACATATTGTAATATTAGCTTTATGGTAGTTGTTATTATAATATTACAGTCTCAAAGAATATAGGAAGTCTATATGGCTTACAAATTCAAAATTCAGTTTTTTCTAGTTTTTAAGATCAACTTGAAGTAGGCTTTTTTCCTTGAAGAAAATCTTGGCTACTATTTTTTTTTAATATATAAATCTTTTAATTTTACTATTTCAAAGGTTCCATTTGGGAAAAGAATAGAGGCTGATTCAAAAGACAACCTTTCTTATTTACGAACTTAATTTTTTAGTCATTTTGCAGACTTTACTGGTTAGAATTTCTTTAAAACCTTTATAAATCTGACGAAAACGTTGTTTCGAGTGTAGTTTAATAGAAGGAAAGCAGAGATAGAATATAGAAAGAGGCCTTAGTCCTGGCTGCGCACCCATAACAAACAAATCAAGAACAAACAATTGTCGGGGATAATCTGTTGCTCACCAAGGATTAGCAGGCACTTCCTTTCATCTCCCCCTCTCCCTTTAACAACCATATGCAAATGCTGTGGGCTGAGGACCGAAATTAAAGCATGAAAATTTGTGAAAAGTATCTGGCTGAGAGTGCGGGTGCAGGGGAAACCGCAAGATGAAAAACCGCAGAGCGGCGTAGAGGAGAGCTGCTTCTGGTAAGGGCCCTTGTAATGGGTTTAGAACACCCCGTTTTCCACTTTTCCGTTTTTGCGTTTTCCGCCAAAGGAAGCCTCAACTTCGGAGGCGTTTACCGGAGGCCGAAGGATAGAAGGGGTTGCTTCCCACAGAGAGGCAAACGGGATGATAACGAGTTGCGGCTTTGCTCAGTGTGTTTTTCGGGGCCCCGTCGTAAAACAGTAAATTGGATTAACTTCTGTGACATTTTCCGGCCGAAAGTCAAAATGGGATAAGACGATGCGCAAAGAGAAAGCGGAGAAAAGTGGGAAAATTAGTATAGAAATCGTATTGAGGCTCGATCTAAGCCTGGCTACACGCCCAGTTTTAAATGGCAAAAGGGAAATACTTACATCTGCAAAATATTTCATTAAGAAAGCCCTTTGCACAAGAGAAAGATCTGTTGTTTGTGGGAACTGAAGGAAATTATGTTAAGGAATTACTGGGAACGTTGAGGATCATTAGGAAAATGTAATAGAAATCGAAGAGGAAGGAAGGTTATATCTTCTTGAGTTATTATTTTTAAATTATGAAATTTAATACATATTTTAATGACATTTACATTTTTAATAAGACATCCAATTTAAAAGCCAATTTAAAAGTTTTTAAAATAAATAAAATGGGATAATATAGAACTTTATTGAAGTTTGCAAACAATATTTGTAATAAATCTTTTTATATGTTTAGTCTCTGATTACTTTTAAACATTATTATATATTTTACCATTTAAGAGATTAATAATATATGGCAGTACATTTCTTTAAGTTCTTATTATATTTAAAAAAAAGATTTCTAATATCTTATTTAAAATTAAATTCATATATGGATTCTGCACTTTTAAAAGTTAAAGTAAAGACATACATAGATAGACCTTTGATAGTTACTTCCAACATTCGTCGATTATCTTTGCCAAATCATATTCCAGTCGAGATACATAAACCTGCGTATGCTAATTCCACCATTAAATACCAATTTCTACATATTTATGATACTGCAAAGGGTAAGTATAGGGTAACGCTTCAAGAGCTTGGAGATTTGAATATTCATGGACCGGTTAATGGCCCGGTACTTGGCCATCAATTGATAATGACTGCAACTCTTCAATTTTGTAGATCTTGGGCATAAAGATGGCTAATTATAATTTATACTTAGCGATTAGCGGTGCAGCGGCAGTACGAGTGTAATTTCTAGAAACTAAGCTATTTATGATACATTAATCCCGCTCATAGCTGCACATGAAGAAATTCTGGCTATAAGAGCTTCATACTTTTATCTCATTGAAGAAAACTTCTTTATACATGTAATCTAATTTGATTTATATGTATCTTATGGGATTTATGAAGATATTAAACTAAGTTAATGTTCTGGAATATATACATAAATATTCTATTTTTGTTTTTTTCTTAAAAGTCAAAAGCTTGTATTACTTCTCTTCAATTGCAGTTGTTTTTTTAAGGACTTAGGGTTATTATATAGTGCATGTGGTGCATTTCTCTGCTGGCGCTCTGCCGACACATGTACGTTATCAGCACTCGTGCGACTTTTATTTATAGCTAAATATATGTAGCTATTTTTATCGTAATAAGCTGATATAAATAAAAAGAGACTTTAAGGATATATTATTTTCTTCCTGTGCATCCCCCTGTTTGCCTCTCTTTCGCGCCAAGGGGCGCCAGCTAACAATGTTAGTAATATCGTAAAATGCCTTATGGCTATCAGCAGATATCGCATTTAATGATCGAAACTGTGACAGCTTGACAACTGCCAAGCGGGCGAAAAAACTAGTGTAAGATGCAACAAAAAAAAACAAGCTGAGGAGACCGTTAGTTAGGAAAACTCCATCACTCGCTCGGCGACTATGGCCCTCTCTTTCTCAGCCTCTTCTCTCTCTCTCTCTCTGTCTTTCGCACTTTCAATCCAGTTCATGGGGAGGGAAAAATTAGAGGGGGGCATCGCATCGGTGATATCGATAGACCACGCCCACCAGCCAGCCGCTAATACGATTTCGATGAACGCGTCTGTGTGTAGCGATCGCTCTCATTGATCGCTCTCGTTCGCATGGGTGCCTCTCGCCCAGCTGCTCTGCATTGGTCAGCGAAACGAGAACATATATGTGTGCCGGTTGTATATAGTAGATAGGCGACGGCCATATAGTCCGGTCTCGTTTTCGCCCACGGCAAACGGGATCGGTTCGCTTTAACTATAACACCCGACGACGACTGGAGCACGATCATCTTAGGCATCGGTGTTGGTGAGTCCCGCTCTCGCTGTACGAATACTCTTGCACTCGATGCTCTCCCTTGTGCCGTCTGTGTGAGCGAGTGAGTTGGTATACTGGTTATAACGGTGCTCCGATTGTGTTAATCGAGCCAATCAAATGTGGTAACGAATTCACCGAACAGCTCCCATGTCTGCAGGAGTGTGTGTGTGTGCACAGCGAGTGAAGCACTCAAACGGGGCACAAAATGGAGAGAGAGCGAGTACAAAAAAGTGAGTGCTGCTGGAGAAGGCAGTAAATAAGGAAAGTATTTATGGTTATGTATTTAAATAGAAGTTTTACTTACAGAAATATTTATTTTTACACTTGCATTAATTTGAAGATAAATTTTTGACATTATAAAATATATAAATGAAATATTTATACTTGAAATCCAACCAAATATAACTTAAAACATATAAATGTATAAATGATCAACGTATTTTGCTTATATTATACCTCTATTTTAATAAATCACTCTATTTAATGGACATGTAAATTAACTAGTAAAGTTAAAAGCTGAAATATAATCATTAAAACGTGCAGATTGTCTGTAAAATATAGAAAAATAGATTGACAGTCTTCAAGATAAATCTTAGAAGAGGTAATCAACTTTTGCATCATAAAATAGGTTTTAGTCTTTTAGATTTCAGATCAGATTTTACTTAAAAACCTAATTACTTAAATGTGTTCATTACGCATTAAAGACTTGAAAATTAATCACATAAATAGGAAGTTAATTCCCTAAAAATCACTACTGACTTCTATATTTTTCTCTTTTTCTTAGGAAAATGAAGAATTGAGTTAAATATTTATTATTATCAGAAATTCGACTCGATCTCCCTTAGTTCCTCAATTGTGACTCAGTTCCTCAACTCCGCTCTGTAAAGCCATAACATCACTCAGAAACACGGCTCACTCAAGCCGGCTCTCGGGGTCGCTGGCTCTCTCTCTCTCTCGTGCTCACGGGGGATGAGTGTACATGGCTATCAACCGTTAGAGAGAATCTTCTTCCTCACACACTCATACAGACACACAGACAGCACTCGAGCCGAGTTTGTCGCTTTTGCAGTCTTTTGTTTTTGTTACTGACTTCTTCCTCTTGTTCATCTACTACTGCTGCGACCAGTTTGTAGTTTTTGTTTATAGCAGTATCATCTCCGCAGTTGTTGTTGTTGCTGCTGCCGCTGCTGCTGGCAGACTGGCAGAGTCTCTGTGGTAGCCGAAGTTCCAGCTCAGTTAGCTACCGAGCGTCGCTGTTGTTGCTGTTTCTGCGCTGCTTTTAGCTGCTGTGCTCGTCGCTCGTTCGTCCGATTCGGATGATATTGCCAAGCATCTGAGTCCGAATCCGAATCCGAAGCGAGCCGCGATCCGCGAGTCGCGAGTCGCAGAGGTCTGAGCATTTTGCAGAACCGCTTAACATCAGTCTTTAGTGATAGCTCGCGCTTCTTGCTCGCACGCTCGATCGCACGTCGCCGCTGTCGCTGTTGCTGTCGCTCTTGCTGTAGCCTCTCGTCGTTGTGTGTGCCGCCGCTAAAAAAAAAAAAACACAAAAACAAGCCCAGCAAATGCCCCAAAATAATTACAATAAAATAAAAGAAATTATTACATAAATTACTGGGCCAAGAAAAACAAATAGAATTTGTTAATCATCTGAAAGCCAGTGAAAAGCGGAAGGAATCGCATCAATTAAAAAAACTGCTTAAATATAGTTTAAACATTAATAAAGGAAGGAGCAATAAATATATGAAATCCAAAGGAAAATAAACAACAAACTGCAGCCAATAAAAAACCCCGCAAAAGCCACAAGCTCAAGGCAAAATTATAATACCATATATTCCCAAGCCAAATTTAAGCTCATGTTTTCCACGACTCACTTGTGATATTTCCCCTGCTAAAAAAAAAACACAAACACACACTCTCACACAGATAAACCCACAAGATATATGGGCAAATATATATTAAACATGCTTCACGCTCGCCTAAAGTTCTAAAAGTCAAGTGCAATTTGAGCAAAAGTCGCAACAACAAAAACTCTTTACGCTCAAGTGACGTTTTATTGGCGCAAGGTGAACGAAAAACAAAAACAACAATACAAAAAGTCAAATAACAAACAAACTAAGCCGACGAAAATACACAAAACCCTAAACGGAGGAGAATGTTGGGAATAGGCAACCCTAAATGATTTTCGCAACAAAATAAAAGTAAGAGATACCAAAAATAAATTGGATTAACTTGGCCGTGTGGCCAGTAAAAGGAGGTGAGTTCAAAGGGTCACCAGCAACCAAGGGGGGCTCACTCTCCGGAGAAACGGAACGATCATTTCAGCTTTTTTTCGAGACACATCCATCATGCGAACATAAAAATGGGGACTGTGAGATGGGGATCTGGGGAGCTGTGGAGGAGAGTCGCAGCAGAGTTGGGGAACATGTGAATTTCATTAACGAATAGAATTCATAAAAAAAACAAAAAATCAAAAGGAAGATGGCGATGCCAGATAACGCTTGACAATCCGACTAACTGACGAACTGTCCGCGACTGTCGCGCTTTGTATGATTTAATTATACAGACCATATAGACACACTCACACACCTTTAAGACCCCGATGAGACTTTGTGAGAAAGTTTTCTCTCGCCGCTTTTGTTGACCAGTGCACTTTTTAGTGTGGCCATAAAACATGGCTAGATCAACAGCAACAACAGCACCGGCCAGAGCAAGGCAAGGGCAGGGCAAATAAACTTTACGACTATATAGAATATAACAGAATCAATGTAAGTCACTATATAGTCGCCGTACATGTTTGCTTTATAATGCAAATAGCGTGTAAAGCTTTATTTGCCAGAATATTTGTTACAAAAATCCAAAAAACCAGCCAAGATCTATGGGAATATCATTAGCTAAGGCACTGAACAAAATGAATGGCGGGAAATATTAAGTAAAATGTTCTAATTGTAAAAAGCATCAAGTCATTCAGTAATATTATGACCCCGATTTGATTAATATACAATTAGAAAAACGTACAAAGCTTGTGTTCACGGAATAATTTACATTTGAATATAGATTCCAATAAAAATGCAATCCCAAAGAACAATGATAATTAAAGGTTGTTATTATTCCAATAAAGTAAACAAATACTTAAGAAAACATCAATTAAGTTGATAAAATTTTCCAAGGAATATGTACTATATGTTATTCATTTATCAATGGGCTTTTAAAAACTTTACTTCCCGTACGTTTCTCTTAAAATAATACATTGGTTTCTAATTCTTCTTGATTGACACATTTTCTGCAAGTGCATTTAGCTTGGAATCGCTTGCAGGCCAATGAAGAATCTAACTTGATTGCCTTTGCATGTGTCGCAAATATTGACAGAGCCTATATACTCGTACTTATGGCGAGTGCCTTGTAAGTTTACTGTGTTCTACAACTCGGCGAGTGTGCACTTATTCTAGTTACCTGGGGCAGACAATCATCTTTACAGGTTGTTTTTTGCTAGCACCTTCTGAGATCACAGCCCAAGCCTTTTTCCTGGCCGCGTTCCTATGTCCCAGGACACTTGGAGAAATATTTGCCATTTAAAAGAGCTGTTATTTAGATGTAGATCAGTTTTATCTTTGAGCTTTAACCCATTTAATTCAATAACGAATAATTTTTAAGGTATATATAAAGATATACAGAATATATAATCAAATAATGGTACGAATTGAACCATTAATAAATGTGTTACAATACGAACGATAGATCACATGATATGAGCTAATAATTTGCTGATTATTGGGTAAACTTCTAGCTTACTTTGTCACGCAATTTCTTCTGCAACGATAATGTATATTTTTACTATATTATTATTCTTATTATTAAGTAGAACTGTTCTCCTAAATTATAGTATATAGCTACTGATTTCATAACAATATATTGCTCTACAATTCACATAGTCTTAATTAAGGACTCCATACCCTTTAACCACAAGATCTACTTGGTATTCAAGCAACAAACTTAGGACTATCTCTATTAAGTCTGTTATTTTTTAAAGTGTGCCTGGACGGATGACGTTCAAGAAATGGCTGGGAAATTAACACATCAAGGTCGTGTGCTGACTTAAACATCCTTAAGGGGTCCGAGGCCGGAAGACAACAATCGCTGCGAAAGGAGAGCGTCAGAGCAGGGCAGCTAGGAGGGGGGCCAGAGTGTGAAAGTATTTAGTACAAACGCGTTAACAGCGGCAGCAAAACAAGCGTACGAAATATCAAATGCAAATGTGGCAAGCAGGCCGCAGAAAACACCTGTTGTCAGTTAACATGCCATCTCGTTTGCTGGTGCGGGGATCCGACCTGGCCGTGTCTTCTGCTTTCGGCCAGGAGTATGCCACGGTGACTCACGTTCTGTGGAGGGGTTCTGGCTTCAGCGAGATGTGAGGCAACTGATTGTTATGTTGATTCAACGGCCGCTTTTTAGGTGCAGCTAAGCAGCTTCGTTGTATCGATATTATTATTTGCTATTATTATTATTGTTATTATTAGCTGGCCGCGTTCAGCTATCGGTCTAAATGTCAGAAAGCCACACTGATTTGGAGCGGATCTTCAAGTGGAATCCTCGATTAAATGTGTGCGGTTCAAGATCAGTTCAGAACAAATTATGGTTATCATAACAAAGTCGATAAATATCTGTTGGCTAGAAGGTTTCACATTGTAGAGCCAATAAAATGTGCATGTAGATGCATTTAAAGAAATTCTTTTCAAGCATTAAGCCATCGAATATATCAGTGTTTATAGATAGATACTGAAAAATATATAAATATATTATTAAAATTAGGTATGAATACATTTAACTTGCCATATACTAACTATATACCTATTTTTTTTATAACTTTAACCTACTTATTTACCTTTGCAGAACTTTCCGTTGAGCCCAGCGATCCCAGACTTCCATAATGATGAATCAGGATAATCCATATGCGGTAAGCGATCTCGAAATTTATACAGATTTTATAATAAGATATTCCCCTCCAACAAATAAACAAAAAAATAAATATTTTACGAGGCAAATATTGAGCAAAGTCGTAAAAAAGTTTACGACAATAATAATTTCATATGCGGCATCATGAGGGCAAGACAATTTGTGCGTTGAAAATCTGGCAGCAGGCTGACAGGCAGACGGGCAGACGGACAGCATTGATAACATATGTATGATATGGCCCCAAAAAGCATCAGCAGGCAAATCAAAGCGCTTCCGCATTTTCGAATATGGGCTCAAAATGAATTTATGAATTATGGGGTTTGGGGGCATGCATAATTGCCCCGGCAACAACAATGCGACACCGACAGAAAGATAGCGACGAAAACTGTGAGTAGCCTAAACCAGTTTACACACCGAAATCTGGCTAACAACGGCGAAAATATTTAAATGATGTCATAATTTAAATAGGAGAGAGAGAAAAAAAAAGAAGTAAAACTCATAATAATCATAATACAAAATACGAACTACGTCAAGTGTTTCCAAGACTCACCTGTCCGGCCTTTTGTCTTCGGTCCCGGCTTGAAAATTAATGCAGATCAATTAGTTAATGCTAAGCGAATTGCGTCGTCTCTCCTCCGAGCAATCCACATGCATAATTTAAGGCTTATATTGTCTAGGAGGAGGGCCGAAAGATCAGAGCGACGACCGAGCGCGAGGAGGAGAGGAAAACACCTAAGTTGCTGCTAACATGGCACTAAATGTCAATATTTGAATATTAAATTTTATTTAAGTGCGTTTTTTATGATTTTAAGCTGATTTTCGTTTAGTCGATCAGTCGGATGCCGGCACAGGCCGAAAATCCACCAGAAAACGTAGCCGAAGCTAAGCCAAAAGCCAGGCAAGAGCATAAACCAAGTCAGAGATCTCACAGCCAAAAGAGGCGGTCCCGAGGTAGTGTTAATTAGCTGAAATGTGAGACGATAAACTAAATGTTTGATTAAAATGAAGGCAACAGCCAGCGGCTCGAATTTGGGCCACATTTCTGAAGATGTCGCACGGGTCTTGGAGCGGCAAGTTGGTAGCATTAGCCAATAAATTTATGAATATGAAACAAGTTGGGAGCTGCTAAGGAATTCCACTGGCAAACAGAAGCACAAGGAGTAGGAATTCCAAACTAATCTATTCGGTATTTACTAGAATGGTCTTTCAATTTGAGTTTATTAAAATTAAATGTGGAAAACATGAAACCGATACCACACTTATTTATGAATATTAGAAAATAATATTAATAAATTCAAACGTATGCTGGCAAAAAAAATGGCATCAAATTTCTGAATAGCCATCATTATTTATGCATATTAGAAACGAATAAAAATAAATTCCAATTAATACAAAATATACACAAAAATTAAGGCGGATCAAGTTACTATATTGCATTCGATTGGTATTAATAGTGAGTCATTAATAATATAGAGCAACCAAAACAATATAATAATGAAATGATTCAAGAAACTCCCTTTATCTTCTATTTCTACATAATTTTTTAATATATTCCTATACACGTTAACCTAGAAGATAGTTTTTAAATCTCATAGGCATTCATAAAAGATATAGGAAATATTCCCATGTAATGAGAACTTCGATCACACAGAACCATGCGAAAGATATACAAATCTGCATTTGCTGACCATAAATGTACGGGCACTTTAATGTTCTTGCAACATCTCCATATTGCCACGACCTTCGATACAATCACGCCTCCAAAATCCCGTTGATGACACGACGCTGCGGAAAAAGAAAACTAATTTCCAGGGAGGGTGAGAGGGGGAGGCCGGGCGGAGCCGCTTGAAAATGCATTACAATGTTGTGATGTATGTGAGAGAAGCTCACTTGACTCCGCCGGGACCGAGACTCGACTCGGTTCCCATCTTCTTCCAACTTCGGTCCGACTTTTGGGGCACACGCATCTGGGGGCTTTGGCAAATCTTTTCTATTTGCATTGGCAGCAGATGAAGAGGCTGCGGCTGCTGCTGCTGCTGCCACGGCTTCCATGGCTTCTTCGGCTGCTGACCATTTTGGTCATAAACATTTGCGTAATGGATTTTTTTTCATATTTTCGTGTGTGTCGTTCTCCTTTGCGGCTGCCAGCGGGCAAACACACAAAGTAAATTAATTACGAGCCATGCCAAAGTGCATATTTCCACGTTGGAAAATTCTTTCAAACAGCGGCGGCAGCAGCGGCAGAAAAACAAAACAAAAAATTAGTTATAAATGCTCAAAAACTAAGTAAGGAAAAACAGAAGCAGCAGGCAAATTAGCGAGAGCCCAAAATCTTACACACAAACACACACCGAAATGTAATTACTGCACTTACCCGGCGACTCTCTTGTGGCTTTGTTGCAATTTTCGTGGTCGGAAATGTTGCCAGCCGGAGGGGGGAGAGGAGCGGGCTCCATGTGTAAGCCATTTTTCACATGCGTAGCCAGTTTGGAAGCGAAAAAGCACGGCGAACACGCTTTGAGGACGACGAGATGAGAAGCTGTAAAAGTTGTCCGGTGTCGGTATCTCCTTCTCCTACTTGTTTTACCTCCTCGTCCTCGTCTATGCTGTTTTCTTCTCGGTTTTTTACTTCTTTTTTTTGGCATGTGTATGTACATGTTGCGGTTGATAACTCAATTAGAATGTTAAATTTATGTTCGCAACAAGAAATTAACTTGCAATTAGAAAATGCCTGACTTGAAGCGAAAAACGTAACGAAACGAAAGACTTAGGACACGAACTTGATATGCAATCATTGGCGCGTTCAATGGGGAGTCGGAGATGCCCTTTCATATTGAAGACATTTGGTTTTAAATAGAAGTTAGGACTTCTTTCAAGTATTATAAATAGCTTACATTATGTTAAGCTTATGTTTGCGTCCTTTTTTGGGATCATTTTACGTAGGCATCTATTATGATAAATAAAGATATATATTTAAAGATTTTATAACCTCAATATGTTAAAAATTGATTCTAAATAATATATTTTCACCTAGTCTTACCTTTCTTATGAATATAATATATTTTTCTCTAAAATTTTAAGACTTACAAGGTTTACAAAAATATTTTCAAACAATAATTAAATGAATTTTTCTAACAAACCCACTGGAATTGGAAGAGTAACCTTCTTATAGTGATGCCGTAGTTATGCCTGCCACAAAACAAATTGAAACAATTTAGCAAACGAACCTAAAGACAGACACATGGATTTGTATAATTGCCATAGACCATAGTTCTAGGGTTATGGAATAAGGATGTAGAGGGGGTTCGAGACAAGTCTATTGCCATGGTTGCTTTTTTTTTTTTTTTGTTGGCCGAAAACTAATGATGATGATGCACTGCACGCATTTGCACTATTTATAATTCGTGAGCCGACGAGCGGATGGCGGAGGATTGAGTGCCAAAAGATCAATGATCAATCCTGGACTTGATGACTCTACTAGCCGAGTCCCGAGAGCAGCCTTAGAATTCAAGTGTGTTGGCTGGCTGGCAGACAACTTCATTTGTTTGCAGATACATTTCACCGGCAGGGAACTGATGAACAGATGACTTCATGTTTGCTGGGCCTTTTGGCGCAGCTTTGATTTGGTGGGCCGTACATGTGTAATCAGTTTTCGGAGCGATTTTCTCCCGCAGCCGCGGCCGCTCGATGATTAATGAGCGAAATTAGCCAGTTAGCCGAGACTGGGAGAGACTGGGCCCAAAGGCACATTGGGAACGTTGCACATTGGCACTGTATGGCAGAGAAGTTCTGCGGAGTTCGTTAGGCTCTTGCCAAATGACTTAGGCAGCGAACTTGAACGAACTACACACAATTACAGCGCTCTTAAAACTGAACTTCCTCCCGAAAAGCGAACAAAAAAAAAGAAAAACGCGAAATCCAAACAAGAAGAACCGAAATTGATGCTGACTTTGGCTTCCACCGTATATGCATCATGTCATTATATCCGCTAACACAGCCAACTGGATAACCTTGACAAAAATCCTACAGCTGAATGCATTAGTAGTCCAAAAACGAACAGAAAAAAAAAAACAGGCAAGAAGGCACAAGACACAGCACAAACACAACTGTGGTGGAAGCGGCAGCAACTGGCAGAAACTAACGACTTGCAAATGCGGCCGGCAAAAAAAAAAAAGCTATTAAACTTCTATTATTTAAGTACTACATTGTGCACTGATACTGAAAGCGAAAACGAAGAAGATCGTCGGTCAGCCGACGATAATGAGACCCCAGACCAAAAAGCCAAAGTCTCCGAGACTCGGAGAGACTCTGAGACTCCGAGTTTCCAAGTTTCCGAGACTCTACGTAGCTAACAGAGCAGAAATCCCAAAGCGACCGAGTACTTTTTGCGAAATTATGCAATATTATGTAATTATACAGACAATCAACAAGTGGGAGGGCCGGCAACCACAAGGCAAGGAAGGGGTCGCCACCGCCAAAAACTTTTATTGCTCACTCCACGGCGATCGTGAAGAAGGCTAAACCTGAAGCCGCCTGGAAATGTGAAAAAATGTGAAAATGATTGGGGAGCATTATTTTCAAATTAGCGCGTGGCTTAAAGATAAGTTGGGGCAGGGTTGCCAGCCCTCCCCCTGGCCCGACTTGCCCCAGACACTCGACCAATTTCAAGTGCTTTATGCCTCATGGCTCCCCCACCCGAAATAAAAGGAAAAATGGAGTGTGGGACCCTCATCGAAATACCCTTTCTTGGGGGGAAGTTCTTGAGATAGGTAGCTTTAATTTATAGAAAAAATTTAACGTTAAATAAAATATGCGGAAAATAAAATGCATTCTAAAAATAGGAACAATTTAATAAATTAAGGAAGTGTAAATAATATCAACATACTGAAATATTATCTATTTTTTTGTGGCATTGCCAATGATTTCCTAAACTTACGCAAGATTTTAAGCAGGTCACATTTATCAGCAAATAACACACAGTATTCAAGTCGAAAAATGGTTAAATTAATACCTTTAAGGGGAGGCATAAGAAGTGGATCAGTTGAAACCAATTAGGCATATAGATTGGATATTAATCACCCCTATAAGGGCATTCTACTATCGACTAGCTAAGTCGAGGCTTATTTCCCGTTTTGCTTTTGCTTTCGTTTTCAAGTTCAACACTTTGCCGCCGCACTGAAAAGTGTTCCAACTGGTTGCTCCGCCACTTTATTACGCTGATAACTTGGCGCCTAATAACGATAGTGGATCTGGGGGAGCGGGACGCGACTTTGGTGCGGTGCCCTTTCCTCAAAGAAGCGTAACAAAATTGTTATAATTTTCGGTTTGTAATCCATAATAAAAAATAATAACAGCAGCAGCGACAGTGGCAGGGGCAGGGGCATGGGTTTTCCACGCTGCCTCGCTGTGGTTTATCTTTCATTTGGCTTAAGGTCAAGGTTGTGCATCGTTTATTGGAGTCAAGTTGGCGTGGTTAAGCGAGCGAGCGCACCGCATAATGAGCTGCCAAATTGTTAGAATTGTTTTCGAGTCAAGGCATTACACATTAAGCCAAGACCCAATCATGAAATTAACAGGGGCCCCCGCTCTTCGCACTCAGCTCCCCGCCAACGACCTCTGCACGATTGTGAGCAAGACAAAAACTAAACAATTTAGCTCGGCAAATTGAATTAAATTTATATAAATTGCATATACTATAGGCAAATAGATACACATATATCGAAGATCATTGCATGCCCGCATGTCCGCTTACATTAGATCCGAGCTTGAATCCCCCGCTTCAGACTCAGTCTCAGGCTTAGATTCACATCTCAGCTAGAGCTTCAGTTTCGATTTCGATTTCGATGCGATGCCAGCAAATTGTGCCCATTGTTGTATTAGCTGTTTATTTTTAAAGCGCACTCCCGGCAACTAATAACAAATGCCTTTGTTATTGTTATTTTTGCACACACGTGACGGAGATTCCCCCCCTGCCGCTAACTGCGGGACGGAGGAGTGCTGGCATTGAGCGGAGATTGGGCAGTAGTCGAAAAGTAAATATCAACAATGCCCGTCGAATGATCACTTTTTGCCCAAATCTCTTTGGCTCGGCTGTTATTTTTTTTTTTGTATTCCCACCAGTCAACGCCACAAAACCGCAAGTTAATTCAATTTTAATTCATCGGCCTTTAATAGTTTTATGGAAAGTGAAACCCATCTTTTGAATGGACTGAGCTCTGGGAATATCTTGAGTCAATCGAAAGGGAAATTTATTCGTAGTCGTAATCGCACCAAAAACGAAAAGAGACAAAAAAGATAACCTTGATATTAAAGCAAGTTTCTTTCAAGTGATTTAAGTAAATTTAAAGAGATCTTATTATTCCAATGAAATCAAAAGACTTAGGCAATGAACTTTACACAAATATAACATATACGAATATTCTTCTTGGTACAGAGATCAGCAATTTAATTTAGTTGTAACCCCTTTAATATACAAAATCAAATGACTTAGGGAGCGAACTTATATCTCTGCTTTTCCAAGGAAGTTTCCCTAGAAGCTGCAAACTCTTCCTGAACTTCTCTTCCCCAACGCTGACACACAAAACCTGAGAATAGGCGTCCCATAAACCATTTTCATAAATCACCAAAGCAATTCTTCTCCCGAAACACTCTTCAACTTGGCAAACTTTTTGGTGAAATGGTTCCCATAGTGCACTTCTGGGCCGCAACCCAAAGCGAAAAAAAGTCAACCACATAGCACGGGCACAAATTGCTCGTTTCGCAAAAAAAAAAAACACAACACAACAGCGGCAGCAACAAAATAGCAACAATAATAGCAACAACATGCCGCTGTGGCAACAGCATCAGCAACAACATGTACAAGCTTTTCACTGTGCACTGCTCTTATTTAATTGACTTTTGACTCCCCCGAAAATCCACGAGAAAAACAACAGCGACCACATCGGGGCAGGGGAGAAGAAAATCAAAGGAACCAAAAAAAAAAAAAAGCGAAATAACACAACTGAGGCCCAAAGCTTACTCAGATAACAACGAGACAACAAACAAATAAATCGCATACAAAGAAATAGAAGCTTAAACCAACAGAGAAAAGGGGCAGAGGAAAAAAGACAAATAAACAAACAGAAACGGCGAGGAAAAAATAAAGAAAGAATTGTTGGCTGGTGCAAGTGCAAATAAAACGAGGGAAAAAAGGAAAACGGCCGAGAGACGCGGACACATTTACTTATCGCGCCTCTTTTCAACAAGAAACGGTGGCAACTCTGCCACAAACGAAGCCACCAACAAAACACATGCAAAATTGCCCGGTGGGTTGCCAAGGCAGGCGGATCGAACCGAAAACTTACAAACATCTGAATGTTGCACTGAGAGATATCCGAGATTTTCAATATTAATAATATAATAAACCTAAAATAAGTATTTCTGGTTTGGTTTTAGCAAAATTTTAGAGCACATTTTGTCGCCAGCATATTCTATTCACATATAACAATTTTAAAATCAAGTTCAATGGGCATTTTAGAATTAAATTTTCATATTATATGTTCACCCATATTTTTCAGTCTTTATTTAATTATTTTCGTTAAAATCCAATTGTTACAAATCCACGTCAGCGATCAAATCACATTAGAAAGTATTTAAAAAAGTAATTCTTATATTTTTAAGAGGCTTAAATCAAGTTAGAGCCGCATCTCAGAGAGTTATTTCTCTCAGTGCCGCCTTTGACCAACTTCTGCTCACTTCTGCCTCTGCCATCGCCTTCGCCTTTTGCCGGCTTCTAATGATCCAATTCCCACGAGCCGCGACGCCGATGACACTGGCTGCAAGGTAAAGGAGCAGCATCAGCAGCCAGGCAGCAGGCAGCTGGTGCAGACAACCAACCACGACGACGACAAAGAGGAGCTTCCAATGCAAAAGACAAAAAGAAAAAAAGAAGAAATAGAAGGTGGAGGTTCGCCTCTCGGCTCCTCGCCTGTTTAAACAACTTTCAAAGTTAATAGTCTGCCCGGCGTCGAGACGCTTTGGCCAAAAAGCCAACCACACCGCGGCTGCATACCAAACCAGCCCGAGATCCGAGCCATCGAGCCACTGAGCCTCCGAGCCAGCAGGAGTCCCGGGCCTCTACCATGAATCATTTTTCTCGCTGGCAAAGAAAGCTGGTGGCTGCCTGCCACCGCCTAAAATCCAGCTCTCTGCACTCTCCACCCGCTGCACGTTGCAGGTTGCCCGTTGCCAGTTGCCAGTTGCCACTTGCAAGTTGCAAGTTGTTTGCTGGTGGGCTGGTGTAAATGTTTTGCAAGTTGGCTGTTATAATTTCGTTCGGCTTTTATGGCCCCTACCACACACAGGGAGGGAAATGGCCGAAAAGGAGGGCGCTGTGGGTCCGATATGGCGTATACGTCATGTGCAAATGTCTACTAATTAAAATGGAATTTGATTTCGAGGATATGTTGCGGTCAAAAAGCGTGGGAATATGATTGGAGACCTCACATTGGATTGATGGCATGTAAATCGTGTAGCATCCCATTAAATGTTGTTTATTTTTTATAGAAACATTTTTCTCTTCGGTTATAAAAACTATTCTCCATGTAAATGTTTTCTTCAGTTTTTATATATTTAAAAAACATTTATTAGACAATTTAAAGAATTTATTTATTATCTAAGACATACAGTTAATGAATTTATTTTCTAAGTGCTTAAGGCAGAGTCAAATAGTGGAAATACTAAAGAAAATAAACTTCTAAAAACGTGTAAGACTGAATAATTAAAACAATAATATCTTACTAATACTTTCACAATTTTTAAACGTATATTTTTGAGGTCCTACCTTCACAAGCTTAATATACATATATTTTGTGTACTTTAATTTATTATTTTAATGTTTTATTTGCTTGGAGTAAATCAAGTGATGAATTCAAGGCCAGCATTGGCCCACAGGGGTAGCTGACAATTTTCAGACAACCAAGTCAGCAATCTATCCATTCAACCATTCATCCGCTCAGCCATTCATGGTGCAATCCATTCATTTTGTCGCATCCTCTATTTGTCTGAATTGTCTGCCTGCCATGCTGAGCACAAGATTTATTTCCAAAGTTTTATCTGCACTTGTTTTTCGCTATTTGTTTTTTATTTTTCGTGAGCCCCCCCGGTCTCCCTGTTTGATTCGCATACGTCAAGTGAAGTCAAGTCATTGGCATCTGGTGCAGTTCAAATGCTCAGTGTATCGAACAGACGGGCAGTTTATGCCAAATCATGGATAGTAAAAATCACAAAAACCAACTTAAAATGCAATTTTCCAAGCGCTTACTAATTTGTTAGCCAACTTTTGTGGCCTTTGTGGGATTCGGTTGGCTGTGATTAATTTCGCTGAGCATTTCACCTGCGGCTGCGCCGGCTGTCAATTGCCTCCGCCGTACTATATGAATACACTCGGCGAAAAGGAGAAGCGAACAAGTTTCTATGGTCAAAAAAAGCACACACTGAGTTGGGGCTAATATATAGTATGTGCACGGGGCCAATTCCGTAAAGACGCGCACGCCGAAATGTCAAGTCAAACACTTGTAAGCAACAATTGGCACAAGTTTGTTAGTTTGTTAGTTTGCCGTTGCCTCGCTTTTGCCTGAGCTAACATTTAAAATTGTAACAAATGCCACAGCGATCGGTGAACGTGTGGCTGGCAGCCAACAGCGAAGCAACAAAAACAACAACAACAGCAGCAACACCGGGCAACTGCAGCAACATTGAGCATTGCATTAGAGTCTCGGAAACAGAAGAAAACCTCGCACATTTGCACGCATTTGCATAACAAGAAAAATGGGTTTGGACAAGATGCTAGAACGACATGGGAATTGTGAATACCCTATGAAAAGATACACTATTTTATTCAGACACAAGAAAAAAGCAAGATATAGTAAACAATTTAGTTTCGGAAGTTTTGATTATTAATAAAGGTTATATAAAAACACATGTTGATTGTAAAACATTTATTTATGTTTATCAACCATTTTATTGAAGTTTTCTATTATATTTAAGTGTTTTATAATATTACATTCTTCACACAGTTCCCAGAAATATCTAGACCTTTCTTTTCTAACGCTCAGCCATGCAAATATTTGCATTTTCAACTTCAGTATTTGCAAATTGCACTCAAAGTTCTCAGGAAAATGTGTGTACCCTTGCCAGCTCCCTTGCCTCTCTCCCACTTGACGTTTTCCTGTCAATTTTTCAGCATAATTTGTACTATTTTTGTCGGAAGATTTCAAATTTTAAACGGAAATTGCACAAACACTTGGCACTTGGGCGCTGAAAGCGCCTCTCGTCGACGGAGAAAGAGCAGAGGCTGGCAGGCGTTGGATGGGGACGGCTGGAGAATACAATTTAAATTTCACATGAGCTCATAAAAATAGTTACAAATTAATTATAATGACAAACAGAGACGAGACCGAGACCGGACCGAAGGGGAGTGAACTGGAGGAGGGGTGGGACGAGCATTATAAATCCAAACGTTTCCTGCTTGACAGCTTAAAGAGCTTCGGAGATTCGGAGCTGCAACAGGCAGAGTAACAGAAACAGAAACGGACGGCAGCGATGATGCTTCAAGTTGCAAACTCTGCTGAGCACTTTTCATCATCGCGATAATCATCATCAGCGGCAGGCAGCATGATCATCGTGGCTCATAATTACAGTGTTTGGCTTTGGGTTTTATGTAGCTTAAGAAGGCGAACAGCCACGACAGATGAGGGACGGCGACAGCGACAACGACAACGACAACAATTAGCTAAGTACGAAAATCAAAACGAAAGACTTAGGCAACAAACTCGCCCAGCCAACCGAGCGATAAACGATGATGGATTGACTTTCGAGGGATGTTAAGGTCCACAACAACAAAGATAAAAACTCCCGTTGAAGTCAAAGATAGGGAAAGGCGAAGGGAGAAAATAGTTAAACGAAATAAGGGCGTTTTCATTGACCATTCAGTAATTGTCAAACAAAAGATAAATTAATCATCAACATCAAACTAAAGATAAGCAAGAGTACTTCCATAAATAAAATAAACAATGAGCTGAGATAAATTTTATTTAATTTGAAGAAATTAGTACATAAGAATCTGAATAAACAAATCTGTTTATGTATCTTTATAATATTTATGTATATAAAACATAGTCCTGCATAAGTATCAACTTATAAATGTTCCCCTTGACCATTGAGTAATTGTCAAATAAATGAAAAGTCATTCATCAAATCATAATTGAAATTATGAAATATTTATTGTGATCAAAAAATGCTGGTAATATGCAATTCGCCTGCGAAAAATTCGTAATTAAAAACGAGCCCATCTAAAAATATTCTCACTGAACAAACTATAACAACTGCGAATAATTTCCTCACGCGACGGACAGAAACTGAAAGATTTCCTATGATTGATCACTCCCCTGAGGGGCCTCAAAGGGCAGGGCCCCCCCTGAAAATGTGTGTAAAATTTGTTGTGTGTTATTTTTTTTTTGACAAATTGCCTAAGCATAAAGGCCGCGTGACTAAGCAAAGAGGAGTGCTGCTGGGGCAGGAAAAGCGAGTGAAATGCGTGTGTGCAGCTGACTCTCGGATGCCTCAAGTATTTCTGTAATGCGGCAGAAAAAAAAAAGATGAAGAAAGATGAAAGAGATGAAAGCCAGAAAAAAAGAAACATATCAAACATGCGATATAACCATTTTGACAAATTTCGCTCCTCTTCGGCAGATCGAGTGGAGAATAAACGAGTTTGCAATGCCAACATGACTCATCTGATTGGCTGGATGGGGAGGAATAGATTCTGCGACTAGAGCAATCTTTTTATTTTTACAATGCAGCTGCCTTTGCAGGATGTATAAGTATAGTTGCGAATAGGATAGACTCTTCCCCTCTTTACATAAAGAATTTAAAGAGTAAGCAACCTAAGATTTAAGGGATTAAATCCGGAAATATAGGTGAAGCTAAGTGTCAGTATTTATGTAATTAATAAAATATTTACTATCATTCACTATGTAATATTTTTAGACATTAAAATGGCTATTACAAATTAGCTATAAATCAATCAAGTGGTTAAGATACATCTATAACCTTTTAAAAATAAGTTAAACTATTAAAAAGCAAATGCTAAGGGGCTCTGTTAATCTCTTCTAATCAACATTAGCCCTCTAGCCCATCAATTTGTATTCTGATAATATAGAAATACAAATTTAAATAGCAATGCCAGCTGCACTTGCACGATACTACTGTCAGTCGGGCTGATCAGCATTTGTTTATACTTTTTTATCTGCTCGTCACAGAATAAGCAACACCAACACATCGAGCAGCAAACGAGCGTCTTCAGTGTCGACTGGTCATGAATGTTTATAACAAAAACAAAAAAAAAAACTGCAGAAAACGAAAAAGGCGAAAAATAAAACTTAAAAAGTAGAACAATTTGCCGTAGCGCACAATGAACAAAGCGAGGCAATTGCTCTGTGCATGATTTCATTTTAATTAAATTATGTTTTTGCCTCTAGCCTGCGTTTTTTATAATTGCATGCTTAGGGGGGGGAGCTGAGGGGATCCGATCTGCGCACTGGATGTGCAAATTTGGATTAGTATTAGTACATGCCAGCCAAGGTCAGGCAATTATCATAATTTTTTTTTTTTGCCAACAACAACAAAAACAAAATAGAAGCGAGGGAAGCGAAAAATAAATGAAAATAAGCAGAAACTAAAACCGCGCTTGGACTTGGTCTTAATGGCACTTAGCTCTTAACAGCTGCAGGCGAGGCGAGCCAAGCTCAAAACTGGAGTAAACGTGCCTTAAATGAATCTTAATAATTTTATTTAACCTTTTTTTTCTGCGACCGCATCTTTTATTTGCCAAGCTTAATAAGCCATATAACAAAGCATCTTATTATTATGTGTGTGTGTACATATATAATATTTTATCATTGCATCATCGGGGCATGAAAAATTATAAATTCTACTTGCTATTTTTGCTGCGCGTTAAGGTTAACAACCAAACAACATCTAACAACAAACAGAACAGCAATCGCCATAATTAATCACACACAAAATCAACAGCATCCATCCACTATTGTGGATGATGACTGGTGAAGTTTTTTGCTGGTATTTATGTTTTGTTTTTGTCCATATCTTTTTGCACGTTTTGTTATTTTTGGCTGGCGTCTATTTGTCTTGGATCAACTTGTTGCACTTCTGGCGAACTGGGGGAACTTTTAAATTTGGAAAATATACCAACTAATTAAAATAAATTGGCATTGTGCAGTCGAAAAAGCTCATCAATATTCGCATGCCATCAATAACTTGCGCACTGACAAATATTTTGTTAGTCTCAGCAAAAAAACAAATTGCCTGACAAGGAAAAATGTTATTTATATATTTAATTTGAATTGTGCAGATGGTGACGATACCTGGTTGCTCTCGCATTTAATTTATAACACTTTCACTTAATAGCCCGGCTAATTGTGACTTTAAATGCTTTCGGCCAGAGCTGTTTTAAGCAAATTATGCAAAATACAAGCAGAAATTATATCTTCGTTGTGAGTAAAGAAATTAAAACAGGTCTGAGCCCGAATCCAGAGGACTGATCGTAAAGATAAAACTGAGTAGAACAACTCATAAAATAATGTATGTTCTTGTAATGTATGTATTATATGAAGTCGTTAGTATTGGCTTTCAGGATGGCGTTACACATGTTTTATTTTAAGTGTTCCATAAAGTTGAAGCCGTGTCTTAGCTATAAAAATTTTAAGGCGAAGAAAGGTAATCATAATTAAACTAATACTTTATGGCGCTATGTATAAAAAGAACCACTAAAAGTAAAGTAATCAAATACAATTATACATAATTGGTTACTTATAATAAATAATTACAGGGTATTAATACATTATTTAAAATCAAAAAAATATATGCAACAATTAATCAAACTTCCCCTTAGCGTCTGATAAAATGTCTTCATTATTTTTGAGATTTTTTATTTAGAAAAAACCTCACAAATCAAAGTGGAACTTTGCTTTTAATTAAAATTAGATAATTGTTAAGAAAAATCGGAAAGAACATCAGTTTTAGGCTTCCTAACTTTCAAAAGAGGGCTGTCATCATTCCACTTCCCCCATTGAAAAGTCATTCCAATGCCTGGATAAGAATGTGTCGCTTGTCTGTTGTAAAATAAATGTTTATGGCTTTTTAATATTGCACATTGTCTGCATAAATTTCACGGCGAAGCTCATCTGCAACGTGTTTGGGCCCTCTCTCTCTCTCTCTGGCTCTGGCTCTGACTGTCTGGCTGTGATTTAAAATCAAACCAAATCTGCTGCCAATCCACAGGTTGTTGAAACTTGAAACTCATAATTTTTAATTTATTTTATGTGATTTTTATTTGTCGATTAATCCCAGGCAGGCGGGTTGGCAGGCTGGCGCAGGCACTGCGACCAGACCCGACGACGCTTTATGAAACCTAAACGTAGAAAATTTATTTCCTACCAACTCCAGGGGCCCAGAGACCTCAAGTCGGGGCCAGAAACTCGGGCCTCCAACTCAACACATAACACGAAATCAGATTAGCATGTTTTACAGTCAAACAAGGCAACAAGAAAATAAGGAACCCAGACCTGAACGAACTAAGCCAATTGCCATGGGATTCTTATAAGACCTCCACCTCGTCGGGGATTTGCTTATTGGCCGGTGAAGGAAAAAAAGTGAATGTGTTGAGTGCTTTCTCCTACTTTGTAATGTGCCAAATTGTTTGTTGGCCGCAAGAATTATGGCCGAGAATCGCCCGCGGGCCAATTGGTGCTATAAAACATAACAAAAGCGTTCAGAAATGGTGCTTGCAGTCGGGTTTTGAAGCTGAGGATAATGTTAGACCATCTGCACTCCGGCTACTAGTTGGCCAGCGCATTTTCAGTTAGTTTGATATATTTGAAAGCATTTCAATTGGTACGTGCATTAATTTCAATGAAATGTTAATGATTTAGTAACATAATTTAATGCTAAGCTGCCGGCAGACTCAATAAAGAACCATAAAAATGTCTTCCACGATCACCTCCTTTATTCCCCCGCTTTGCATGTGCGCGTGTCATCATCATTGGAGTTTCTGCTCCAATTCCAAGCTACAAGTGGCAATAAGGAAAACGCAATTTCCTCCGATCCCCAAACCTGACCGTGAAAACACTGGGGGGACAGGAACCTGGGAGAGCAACAGGCACCAAACTCCTGGCCAAACAAACAACAATTGATGGCAATTTGTTGATAAACATTTCGCTCGCAATAAATAAACAAATATCCCCTCTCAGCCACAAGTTGTGGGCCTATTTGCGAGAATAAGTCAAAGGGGGAGGCAAGGCACCAGGCTGTCCATATAAATGCAAATGTTGCTTGTTTGCTCAGAGAGTGTGTGTGTTGTGTGTGTGCTCTGGGGCAATTTTTCATTTGATTCCATCTTCATATTTTATTATGGGCACCAGGAGAGACTCTTGGGCAGAGACACAGTGAGAAATGGGTGGGATTTAAGGGGTAACCTATAGTAAAAACAAGACTTTCTTAAAAAGATGGTGAGCCTAACTATAAATTTGATGACAAAAAACTTAGCTATACTTTGTGACATTTTAATTTAACTTCAGAAAATAAGTAAAGTCCTGGAGTTTTATAATTATTCTTATTTGTATTATATGAATTATTCTCAAATTTATTACAGTGCTGTAAGTTCATGGTCGGCATTGGTTGTCCATTTGTTTGGCTGACTCCTTTGGGCCTGTTTCCCATTTCCATTTGTCGTCGTTCGTTTTTCGCCTTTCGTTTTTCACCGTGCTTATTTTTTAACTCCTTTTTTTTTAGTTTGTTTGTTGATACCAATTCCGCGATATGACAAACTATGTTTGCATTTTAATTTTTAATGCGTGTGAATTTTGCTAGCGGCTGGTTTTCCAATTCTCTTTGGTGGAGATGGAGAGCTCTAGATGCGCGTGTCATGATTTGCTGTTGCTTTTAATTGAAATTTTATGAATTTATTGCCTCAGTTTTGTAGAGCGGGGTGGGTGGGTGTTTGATCCCCTCACCTCCTTCCCGAATTATTTTTTGCAATCCCATTCTCATGTCCGGTGTTCTGTTCTGTTCCCATTCCAGATGAATCAGACGTGCAAGGTGTGTGGAGAGCCGGCGGCTGGATTCCACTTCGGAGCCTTCACATGCGAGGGTTGCAAGGTGAGTTCGATATCGAAATTAATCTTTTTTGTGTTTTGTTTTAAGCAGGGATATGATAGTGTTTATATTAGACTGTTTTATAGTCTTAGATAATTATTTTAATGGCTTAATGCCTTTAAAGTAAGAATAACTATGAGTTCAAGTAGGGTTTGTGTATCTCTAATTATGTTCCCATTTCAAGGTCAGTTGCAAGTTCTATCACCGAAGGTCATATAAAGAGTATTGTTTCGCATCTTATTCTTTATATTGTCTTTTGTATAAATAAATATTTTTCTTAAATATTTTAAAAGAAACTACATATAAACTCCCATGATCAACACCATTCAGGTTTCTTGAAAGAGTGCTTAGCCAAAGAGCTCAATTAAAGCGCATCCCACGGGCCAATTTAAATACCGCTAACAATCCGGTTCAAACGGCCAACCCTTCGCATTTTGGCCACAACTTCAAACACTTTCAAACACAATCAGGCAAATTCCGCTGTGGCCCAAAAGTTGTTCATATCAATCGATTCAATCGATTTCAATAAATCGAATTCGCCGCCTTCGTGATGCAAACGCTAAGCAGAAAAAGTTATGAGGCCATTCTCCGCCAGACCCGAGCTCGGAGCCGGAATGTTGGGTTCATCACTGGGAGCAGCGACGGTGGGGGAGGTGTAGCAGCGGCAACAAATGGATGGGATGCCCCAGGCTAAGGTCAAAGTTAAACAAAGCGCCCCACAAATAATTGATTTAAATAAGAATACTCCTTTAATGGTGGGATGATCATTTTTTTGTTCGACTCTCCGACTCGATTCGGGTTCAGTCGCGGGATTTCTGATTTTGTTATTTATTTATATTTTTTGTATAGTTTTTTCTTGTTTTTTTCTTCTTCTTTTTTTTTGCCCACGCCAAGGAGAAAAGGTCAACTAACGTACAATTTGTGGGTCAACGTTATTTGATTTGTGCTTGGGCCTCGTTCGCAATGGCGTGGGCCTCGCTTGGCTAATTTAACGCCCACAAGAAGACAAACAAAAAACAGCAAGAAAAAAAATACAGTAAATGGGCCCAAAGAAAAAACAAAAAGACAAACAAACAAAAGTGAATCTGCCTTGATGCACAAAATTGCTTGTAAATAGTCGTCCGTCCGTCTGGGCTGCTTCTTGACTTCTTGAAACGAAACTGAAAACGAAGAAACGCCAGAACGGGCATCAAATCCTCCTCCTCCTCCTCGTCCGTTTCCATTTCCATTTCCGACCCAGTAATCTTGATGCCCAATTAACCTTAAAAGTGGATTTTCGCATTGTTTCTGCTTCTCTTTGGATTTTTTTTTTGTTTAGTTTCTGTTTCGGTTCAATTTTGCGCTTCGTCGTCAGCATCAGCACCGGTGTTTCGGTGTTTCTTCCATTCAAAAGCTCCACCTACGATCAGAAAACGACGGCAACCAACTTGAATACTGACAATCTGACGCAGAGTCTGTAGGTTACACTTCAAGAAAGGGATAGTAAAGCTCTAATAAGTATAATTCTTAGATTAGAAGAATGAAGAATCATTTTCTCTAAAGTTTTAGATATTTTTTTAAGGTTTTCATAGTGAAAAAAGGCTGTTTCAAAAGCCACCTCCTTCTCATGAATATCTAAACCAAATTTAACATTAGTTTGATAGTTAGATGATAGAAACCGTTGCGAATTTTAGTTTAAAGCAATCACTAATGACCCCTTCTGGTGGTTGATGATTTTAAACAAATGATTTTAATAGGCTCTCGTAGTTACGCAAGGTCTAGTTGTTTGACTTAATCCAAATAAATCGAGATTTAACTTTTTCGTGTCCCTGAATTCGTACTTGGAAATTTTTTATGTACTCTGTGCAATAATTAAAATAAAAACTAAGCTTTTAGACAAGTTTCAATTTGATTACTGATTACAGTCTTAAATAACGAATTGAAAATATCGTATTTAGTGTATTTTTATAATTTATTATTAACCAAGCTGTAATTATTTTTATAGTTTCTCCCAGTGCCGCCATTCAGTCAGTCATTTAGGCAGTCTGTCCCTTTTGGTTGATTGCAAAGCCGGGCAGGCCGTGAAGCGTTGGTGATTTACTGCCAACATTGCAACTTGGCATAAGTGTTGCACAGCCATAACCTTTGCAACATGCAGCAGCAGCAGCAGCATTGGAAGCGGCAGCAACATGTTGCTGTCTGTCGCTGGCTTTTTGTTTCTTTCTCAGCTTTCTGGCTGGCTCTCAGCTTTTTCATGGCTCCTCCGCATTGAATTAAATTGTTTGTTTGCTTTGTTGCAATTGATTGTGGTGCCCCAGCCAACGGTTAATGCCGAAGGTGTAGGTGGCAGCCTGGCCCGGCCGCCGCTTGTGCATGTCGATTTGCTTTATTTCGCCTCAGCTATTTTTTTTTTTTCGGCGCTCACAGAGCGTTTAAAGAGGTCTCGGTCTCAGCAGCGGATGAATCATCACAAAATTTAATGAGATATTATTGTCGAGCATTGAAAGCGTTTTACCGGATGACATCATGGGCTGGGTTGCCGAAGAAGCTGGGTGGAGTCGAGAGAGTCCTCGAGTGGTTTCGATTGAAGGCACTCGAAGATTGGGGCTTGATATATATTTATTAACTTGAAAAAGAACCCTGAAGTCGAGGGTTATAGTTAAAATAGCTTAGTTTAATGTGTTCCGAATATAGTTAAGCTATTTTATTTTTAATATTATTTATTAATCTCTTAATTTTCCCCTCCAATTGCAGTCCTTCTTCGGTCGGTCTTACAACAATCTCTCGTCGATCTCGGACTGCAAGAACAACGGCGAGTGCATCATCAACAAGAAGAACCGCACCGCCTGCAAGGCCTGTCGTCTGAAGAAGTGCCTCATGGTGGGCATGTCCAAGAGCGGCTCCCGCTACGGACGTCGCTCCAACTGGTTCAAGATCCACTGTCTGCTCCAGGAACAGCAGCAGCAGGCGGTGGCCGCAATGGCGGCGCACCACAACAGCCAGCAGGCAGGAGGACCTGGTGGCTCAGGCGGAGCGGGCGGAATGCCCAATGGAGTGAAGGCCATGTCGGGTGTCCCACCACCGGCGGCAGCGGCAGCGGCCCTCGGCATGCTGGGTCATCCTGGTGGCTATCCGGGTCTTTATGCCGCGGCCACCGCCGGCGGCGGAGGAGTGCGGAGCAAGGAGGAGCTCATGATGCTGGGCCTGGAGAGCGCGGTAGATTACGGCTCCCTCAAGCACCCGGTAGTGGCCTCGCCCTCTGTTAGTTCACCCGACTCCCACAACTCGGACAGTTCCGTGGAGGTGAGTTCGGTGCGGGGCAACCCGCTGCTGCACTTGGGTGGCAAGTCCTCAACCGGTGGAGCTGCTGGTGGTGGAGGCGATGGTAGTCAGGGGAGTGGAGGAGCGGTGCCAGGAAGGCCGCCACAACTGCGTAAGGATCTGTCTCCGTTCCTGCCCCTGCCCTTCCCGGGACTCGGCTCCATGCCGGTGATGCCGCCACCCGCCTTCCTGCCACCCTCGCATCTGCTCTTTCCCGGCTACCATCCCGCCCTGTACTCCCATCACCAGGGTCTCCTGAAGCCCACGCCGGAGCAGCAGCAGGCAGCTGTGGCAGCGGCGGCAGTCCAGCATCTCTTCAACTCCAGCGGTGCGGGTCAGCGCTTCGCGCCAGGCACCTCGCCATTTGGCAACCACCAGCAGCACCAGTCGCAGCACCAGCAGCAGCAGCATCACCTCAAGGAGGAGGAGCAGCCGGCACCGCCAAGGAGTCCCAGTGCCCATGCGAACAACAACCACCTGCTGACCAATGGCGGGGCGGCCGATGAGCTGACCAAGCGCTTCTATCTGGACGCCGTGCTCAAATCGCAGAGGCACAGCCCGCCGCCGACCACAAAACTACCGCCACACTCAAAGCAGGATTACTCAATATCGGCTCTGGTTACACCCAACTCGGAGAGTGGCCGCGAGAGGGTGAAGAGCCGGCAGAGCAATGGCCAGAACGACGAGGACGAGGAGGAGGACGAGACGCGGGCGGATCAGATCATTGACGGACCCGAAGAGGACGAAGAGGAGGAAGATCTAGTGGTATCCATGACGCCGCCACACTCCCCGGCTCACCAGGAGGCGGAAACACCCGCCGAAGTTGGCATAAGTCCCAGTCCCGGCCAGGATAATCCCATCGATCTGAGCATGAAGACCACGGGCAGTTCGCTGAGCAGCAAAAGCAGTAGCTCCGATATCGAACCCGAGCCCGAGAGCTCCAGCGAAGGCGGGAAGATCGAGGCGGAAGACGAAGCGGAAGAGGAGAAAGAAGAGGAGGATGAGGAAGATCTGAAGATCACACCCGAGGACGATCAGCCAGGGGAGCAGGAGGAGCTGGAGGAGGAGCAGGAGGACCCCGAGGACACCAGCACCACGGAGACGGTGAAGACCAGCATTGAGCTGGCGCCCCTCCTCAACAATAACAACAGCATCAGCAATAATAATAACAATAATAACAGCATCAGCATCCTCAGCGATAGCCAGGCCAGTGAAACGATCAAGCGGAAACTGGACGAACTCATCGAGGCCTCCAGTGAAAATGGGAAGCGTCTGCGATTGGATTCGCCTGCCAACGCCACCGCCACCGCCACTGCCGCCGTCAAGGTGGCCACCTCCAACGCCTTGGATCTGACCACTAAAGTCTAAATAACACTTTCCGAATGACAGTTATCAAGCACTGAAGATCGATCGAGGCAATAGAAAATTAGCCCCCCGCTAAGACACCACCAAAAAGATAAATAAAGACGAAACAAAACAAGTAATAATAATATACATACGAGACAATAAACGCATGTGAGTTATATAAATAATGCGAAACATGAAACGGACTCAGATGCGATCTCGGAGTGGGTCTCGGAGGAGTCCGACTCTGATTAACAAGCGCTAAATACGAGTTCGTGCCGTTTGGGCTCGAGATGTTATCACATCGTTTAAAACAACTAACCAAATTGCCAAAATATGCAAAAGTCGAGCGGCCCCCGAAAAAAAAGAGAGATACATTTGCATATGGGGACCGATCGACCGAAAAGTATAACACACATTTTGTTCATATCGATAATTTTATTCAGTGAATTATAAACAAATTTTTCGGTTGCCCACAATCACAAAAAAAGCGGCAAGAATATAAATTCGAAAATCTAAAATCTAAAATAGACAACAAAAATATGGAAAGAAAAGCTAAACAAATGATAAAAACATAAAAGAAACTGTAGCAAAATATGCAAAAAGGGCAGCTTATCTCGTATATCGCGTATGCATAATATCGTAGTGGAATTTGTATAGTCCGTAAGATTCGTTTTCTTCTAAGCTATAAACCATATATACACAGTAGAATATTAAACGATTAGCTATATTATTTAGACGGTTCCAATCGCCTCCCCCCTTCCCAAGAGTATTTGTTAGTTTAAAGCACCCGTAATCGTTCTTTATAGATATATAGATGTTAGCTCGCCGGTAGACAAATTTTTGTGTGTAATCTTACTCGTTTTGAGGTTTAGTTCGCTCGAGTTATTAGTCACAATTAGCAAATTCTTTAAATGTACGAATAAAAATCTATAAATAAATATATAATATATATATATATGCGAGTATGTAAAGCAAAGGCGCACAAAGTTGTATAGCAAATAGCATAAATTATTAATATTAATGTTGCATAAGTATTTTCCCATTCCGTGTGATGATTTGGTATGCAAATCAAGAAAATTATTATTGCTATCACCACAAATAAATATACGAATAAATATTTAGATGAACTGGAGTTTCTTTTATTGATTGGGCTTGGCCTGGCCTCGGCTGGGATCGATCCATGGCGAAGATCTACGAGATCGCCGGAGAAAGCTGGTTTCTCAGACTCCTGCGGCGATCAATAAAAAAACAAAAAAAAAAACACAAGAAGGCACCGCTTCACCGGGATAAATGTGTCGCATAAAATGTAGCTCCGCGTGGCAGCTTAATTAGAAATTATCCCAGCCGGAGGAGCTCTTAACCTCCTTAACCCCTTCGGAGAGCACACAACCTGCGCGTCCGATTCCCAGGAACTCCAACTGCAAAGCAATGTGCATACCATCCAGCCAATCAATCCGAAATCTATTTCAATCAATCTTTGCGTAATTGTAAATACTTTCAGCATAGCTTCGCTTTGCTCAGACCGAATGTCAGAGAGACAGACAGACGGACGGGCCAAGACGACGGCAAATGGCGCGAAAATTATAGCAAAATGCTAGACTTTGGGACCTGAATTCGTTTCTATTTATTTCACACTTGAATTGATGCACAGCACCAGATTGACATTTTGCAAATGCTCACGGCACCGGAGCACCGGAGGAGGCAATTGCCAATTGGCGAAATCACAGCCAGACCCGGCTCAGCACAGAAGCTGTGAGCTGAGCCCTCGGCTCGTGAATGAGGCTGCGCTTCAATCAATCACTGAGCGGAAAACCCCAGACTCGAATGGGTACGGAGAAAGCACCATTTGAAAGAATTTAGATTAAAATTAATCTGTATTTGGGCTGCTTACAGGGGAACTTTACAGTAAAATATTAATTACAACACTTCAAGTTAATAAAAAATAAACTATATGACTTTAAAGATTTATTTAAATATTTAATAAACTGATTTTAAATGTAGTTAGAATATAAAAGGTTATACTTGTATAAGATAGAATTACTAATGATAGATATGGGCTTTCTATGCTAGCAAGAGAACCCTCAACGAACTACTCAACTTTCCTGTGAAATAATAATTACAACACCTTAAGTTAATAAAAAAATAAGCTTTATGATCTTAAAGATTGAATTATGTATTTAACAAACTGATTTTAAATTTAGAGCCTATATTTATAAATTTAAGATCATAGAACATGGCCTCAAGGAGGCTACTCTTGAGGTTGAGTAGCCTCCTTCAGGCCATGTTCTATGAACTTATGCCTTAGCAGGACGGGATAATTTGGATTATTTGATATCTGGAATAAACCCAAACTTTCGCCCAGTGTAATCCTCAAGGCAGGCTTGGCCGTCGTCTTCGTCGTTGACTTTGTTGTGGATTGTGGATTGACGCTCACAGCTTGACGAGTTGACGGGTTAGAGATCGCTAGCTCCGACTGTGACTTTTGGGCAGAGGGTTTTTCGGGGGGCCTTGCCGACTGTGAAAAGGGGCGGCTGAGAGCTGGAGGAGCTAGTGCAAAAGTAAGGTAGTACATCCCAGTGCCTCCTCGCATTGTCAGCGGTGAATTGTAGTGCAAATAAATTTCAATTGCGAGACACATTCTCCCACTGACATTGTTTGACACTTCTTTGGCTGCACAATTTGCATGTCGAAGGCGCGAAAAGGCAGCAAGGGGACCCCGGGCAGATCTTTAAGTTTATTGTTTGATCTTTTAAGATTGGCCAACACCCAGCGGCGACCGTTTCGTTTTCCTCCTTTTTTTTATTTTCGTTTTTTTTTTTTGCTAACAAGCTCAACACACACGCTCAAGATGACGACGGCGGCGGCGATGACGATGATGCTGATGCTGACGGAGATGAGGAAGACGCACCCAGGCTACCAATCTTAGACTTGGAGCTCCATTTACGGGCTATCTGGAACCGTGCCTGGGGTGAGTCCGTGCACTGGGGAAAATTTGATTTGAGTTATGAGGAAATTGTAAAAGTCCTGAAAGATCAAAGGATGGGAAATCACTTTTAATATACTCTGTATTTTTGTTTATTCATTAAATTTATGAATATTTATTAAAAAGAATCTATTATTTTTAATTAGATAATTTCTATAATATTTTATGTCAATTCAAAAGATGTATACATATATTTTAAGTAAGAAACTTATTTTAAAATGCAAATATTACTCTTCCTTTTTGTAAATAAAGATCCTCCAGTCAACAAAGTATTTTAAATATGATCTAAAATGTAAGTTGGATTATTAAGGTTTCAGAGGACTTAACAAATTGCATTGATAGCCAGGAAATACCTAATAAAACCAACTAATTAAACTATGATTTAATAATAGTTTTTAACACATTTTACCCTGCATTTTTCCCGAATTTGTTTTGTGTCTTGCAGTGTGTGTCTGCTCCAAATGCATTAAGTGTTTTGGCGCTTTTATTTGCTACCCACTCGCCGGGGAGTCGCAGGCGGAACAGCAAGACGACTCGATAGCTACACCCTAATCTCGTGTGGACCACTTTCCGCACCTACAACAACGCGCCACATCGCACATCGCCCAGATAGAGGCGACACCAACGCGCGCGCGCGCGATAAATGTCTCCGCTCCGCTGGAACTCCCAGATGGATATATTCGCACTCGCACTTGGATCGGTGGAAGGAAGCCGGAGAAGCTGCTGGCCGGGCCTCTCGATACTTAACACCTAGGCAGGGAGGCTGACAGACCGACAGACAGACGGAGACTAAACGCTCCAACTGGATTGGGGCATGGCCGATAACCGGCGATGAAGCGTTGAAAAGCCAGACCAAAGACTGCGATCTGGGGGCCCACTTTTGGATGCAATTGCCGCAATCTGTGAGTAACAAGCATAACACGCCCACTGTGCCGGCGACTGGCCCGGGGGTCCAAATTGGGCCTAACAGTTGCACAAATGGAACGGAAATTGTTAGTCAGTCGGGCAAACAAAGTTATCAAAATGCGACTCAATTCGATTTAAACGATTTCAACGATTTATGTGTGCAGATTTCGCTATAGCCTAGAGTGTTTGCTTTCGGGGGATAATAAAGAATATTTATTTAATTTTTTTACTATGAAATTTGGGCGTTTCTTTTCGCTTAATCTTAAAATAAGGATGTGTTTGCTACAGGAGCAATTGAATGATATAATAACTAGGGCTTTTCACATTGTTTTATTTAAGCATAATACATTTTTATTAATTTTAATATCTTTTACTTACATTTAAATTAATTCTTCTTTATGAAGAATAAGAATCAAGCAATTAACCTCAGACAAGTGTGCCTCCTCACAATCACAATCCAAAGTCATCGAGTAGCTCCCCTTGAGATTTACATACTGAACTCCGATCCCACTGATTTATACCAACCGATTATGGAACAGGAGTAGGATTCTGAAGACCATTCGATAATTTCCCAGGCTAAAGAAAAAAAAAATAAAAGAATATCAAGACAGACAAAAGCCGCAGCCTAAACGCCGCTAAGTGCTTGGGTTTTGTATGGACTTTGTGGTTTGGTGGGTGCCATGAATCGGGATAGAGTGTATCGCTGCTTTTGGGGTTCAAGCGGGTTCGGGGGACACCCGGCATGACTTTGCTCAATGCGAGACTTGTGCGCATACCGCATTAACTACTCCATAAAAGGTGTAAAGAAATCACTTAAGTACTTGGATGTCACTCCTTTGTCAAACTAAATCATAGTAGGGAACGGAACCCATCGTGAATCCATCTTTCTTCCATATATATATATATATTTCTTACATGTCTATATGTACACAGAAAAAAGAGGTTGTTAATCGAGCTACATTTTCGTATATAAAACATTATTTCGATTAAGTCCTGATCTATTTTTTGTTTATAAAAGAGTGTAATAGGGGTTTCCAAAGCCTGGATATACGATTATTCAAGAATTTAAATTATAAATGAAGGGAAAAAATATATATTGTTAATTCCAAACAAACCACTTAATATTTCTTGAAGTGTGCATATTCATAAGGAAAATATAGGCGTAGAATGCTTTCGGTTGTAAAGAATAAAACGGGGGAGTTTTATTGACAGCCGCAATTACCACATAATCATGCAACAAATATGATGGTTTGCTGGCTGGCTTTTTCACGATTGAAGAAGGGGGCTTCCCCTTCCCTCGGACTGGGCTGCTCCTGCTGCCGCTGCTGTTGCTGTTATTATTGTTGCTGATGACGTAGAGACGACGTCTGAAAGGCAACAGGCTGGCAGGCAGCTCAACTCAACTTGGTCCCAGCCCCAGCATAGCGGACCTGGCAACGTGCTGATCCATTACGGCAGCTATCCCCCCAGCCGCCAACGTTCCCGATCCCGCTCCCGCGTGGCACGGTCGCATCGCATCGAAGAGCGACAATCACAGGTACCAGGTACATTTTGTCTAGACTTATTGAGTGATCGTGGCAGGAGCCAAGGCAGGCACACAGCAACACCACCAACTAGAAGGCGCAGCCGTTTTTTTAATGGGGTGGCAATCACTTTGAACGACGACGTAGAGTTGAGCGTTAAGGTCTGCACTGTGGAAAAAAGAACGTACAAAACTGCCACATTTTTAAACACAATTAAATTTTAGTAATGTAAAAACGCAGCAAACTAATTTAAAAGTTCTTATCTGCATCCTTTAAAAGAGCATTTATTTGAAGCAGTGGAGCCCAACGCCCTGACCCACGGAGGCGGTGAATTCTCTGCCCGAGCTCTGAATGCACAGTATTCACAATGCTCCATAGTTATTTTAAAGACCTTAAGAGTTATTTATCTATATTTCTAGTCCTAGTTATTTTTAATGCAATATTACGAAAGATGTGTTATATCTGGTCAGCTCGTTCTATATCCTACTCACACCAATGAAATTTAAAATAAATAATACATATATATATAAATAAGAAAATATAAAAATAAATAATAATGGAGCAAAGTTTTTTTCCAGTGCAGGCGTGCGATCGCAGAAGAGGGATCTGAGGCAGGCCTCACAAATTATGGTCAAGAGGCGAACGATGCCGAAGAAAGCCCCTGCATCGTGGCAGAGGCTCGTTTTGTGCTCTGAACTGGGTTGGCAGATACTTAAGAAATATGTTATTAAATAATAATGGAGTGCGTGGTTAATAGATACAACGTCAGCGGCCAAAGGCAACTAACACAGCAGTCGCGCTGATGCCTGATGCTGTGCAGTGTGAAAGAAGTGTGCGATCCGGGCTACGTTTGAGGCATCATCGGCAATCATTGTTAACAATCAATTAAGGAAATAAGTTGTTTATAAAATGTGGCTATTACTCGCAGATCGCCCGGCTACCATAAATACCAGTAAACTATGGGTTTCCCCCAGCCAAAGGCCTCCCACCACTGTGCCGAGCCCAACGATCTTTAAAATTATGACACTGGGCCACAATCCAACTATTTTCGGCGGTGAAAGTTGGCCGAATAATGGGTTTGATATTAAGGATAATATGAATTTCATAAAAATAATTCGTAACATAAAAATGTGCCCAAAGGACTTAAGATAGTTGCATTTATTTTATTTTGTATTTTACTCTGAATGCAATGACTTATATTACATATATATTGTAGAAAAATATAGACCTGCACAATAATATAAATTAATACTTATTTAATTTTGTTAGGCCTAGGAATATTATGTGTATTTATTTGTTTACTAATAAAAATGGCCGAATTTCAAGAATAATTGGAGTAATGAAGTAAACCAATTTATCAGCCCAATTCGCAGATGACCACTGTAAATGGATGCTTGTTTCGAAGCAGAAACAATCACTGTGGCCCCAATGCTGCTGGCGAAAATGTTTTAATTAATGTGGCAGACAGTTAATGAAACTGTTATAGTTATACATGCATATGTGAGTATGACTATACATTATTACCATATACGTAGCAATCGGCAGTCCACTTCGGGGAGTTTATTAACCCGACTAAAACAGAAAACGACAATCGATGGATCGGCTGACCAAAAAAGGGCTTTTATATGCCAGCGAGCGCAGAGCGAAGATCATTAATCAAAACACCCCAGCAGGCGGTTTGAACTTTGGTAGCAGCCGGAGACCAAAAAAGACTACCGAACTGTACTACTTGACCACACGGAGCACAACGTATAGAAAAATCCGGAAAATAGGCTTTTCCATAAAATAATCCTGAATTAAACAAGTCACAAAATGTATTTAAAATATATAAGGTAACATTCGGAACATTGAAATGTATAAATACACTTTCTGTATTAATTTAGAGATTCAAAATTAAAGATATGAAGATTCTGTGGAAACAGTTGTTTAAAAGAGCAAGAGTAAACATATCTTCAGATTTTACTTAATTAAATATTACATAATTTAGTTTAAATAATAATTTAAATCAAAAGACTATCAGAAATCTAAAGAAAATTACTTTAAAGTGTCTTCAGAACCAAGATCTTATCTTCTTCCCATTTAATACAAATCGTTAATGATTTTAAATTACAGTCAAATTTTCAGGCTTTCCCAACTATAATTAATTTATTTCACTGTTCTTTAATATTAACTGGAATAATTTTATTAAATATAATTGGAGATTACCATGTTAGTGTCATTTCTAAAGAGGTATTCCACTTAGGTAACTTGTTTGTGCCATGCATCTTTATTTTAAAAAGTGATTGTTGCAGCCATGTCCATTGCTTTAATATGTATAATCCCTCATATTTAATTCTATATCAAAATGATTTTCGTAATACTACCATTGATATGGTTATATATTTTATATATTTCCTAAATGAATTTTTCTCTCCGTGCCGGTCTAAGAGCGAGCCGCAGAAGTAGGCCCCATATGATTAGTGGCGGTGGCTACTTTAATGAGCGTTAACTGCCTGGCCTCAAAGTTCATTAGGTGCAGTCGGCTTATGATTGATGCCCCCAAACAAATGGCGGAAAATTCTGGTGCCAAAATCAGAATCGAAATCGGCCACAAGTCCGAGATGCTTGAATTGAAACATAAATCAAAATTCTTGTCTGCTTGAAATTCGGTTCTCGTTTTTATCCACCAATTTTCATGGAGAGTTCTGCTTCGTTTTTTTCATTATAAATATATTTTAATCAATGCGGAAACCCAATCAGTCAGTTGCCATCTCCAAATCTCTGGCCAAAAATCGCACAATTTCGGACTTCGATCAGCGGTTAGCGTTCAGCGCATGTGGCGTTAATTTTGATTAATGGCCGAAATTGCTGGCTGACCATTTTCGAATTTTAATTGTTTTCAAATCGGCGGGCGAGTCCGCGAGTCTCGTTCTACAAATAATTATAAGCAGTTTTTAATGATGGTCCGGCCAAGAAAAAAGCCAAACAAAGGCTTCTTCTAGCAGCAAGCAGCAGCACTAATTGTTACAGATCCGGCGAAGAGGCGCGCAACTTGCTACCAGTTCTGACCCGCGGCCTTTATTTTTATTTAGCTTCTTGTACGCTCCAAAAAGAAATATTATTCTTTATTGTATTGTTGTATTTTTGTTGGCTGCCATAAAAGCAAGTGCCGCTAAATGGCCAAAGGGGGTGGACAGCCGGACAAAGGCCGTTTTTGGATGGCAGCACGTGCTCAATCCGGCCGACAAAAGGCCGATACGAAAGCAATTAGCGGGAGAGAAGAATTGAATTTCGGGAGAAGGAAGATCTACTCCGGCAATCCCAGTTAAATATAGATTTGAAAAGGTTTATCAAGTAAAGCGATAATTGAGATCATCACTTAGGTAAATAATAGATATTCTCTGATGATTTCCCGAGAATATTTGAAGGAGTCTTGGCTGTAGATATGGAAATATATTGGTGGACAAAAAGGTAATATAAATATTAAACAAGATACTCTTAAACCAAAAATCCCTTATAACTTTAAGATCCTTTTATATACTCCCACAAAATAAAATGCCATAGCTACCAAATCCCAATAGTTCCTGCATCTTAAAGGTAAGAAGCATCACTCCCAGAAGTATCTCCATATGGCATACTTGAAATAACTGTAACCCCATCGCTGGCCCGGCCTTCAAATCCATCAAAACTCGTTGATTGTTCTTAATTGCCCTGAAATTGCATGACCACCTACTAATCTTGTCCGTTCCGAGGGAATCTCGCGATGTGGATGTGGATCCCTTTAACCTTTCCGCACCGAAAAAGTCCCAGACAGCGTTGACGACGATGGCTTTTGTCTTTCGCTGATGATGCTGATGTTGCAGCGGCTGTTGCGGATTCTGCAGTTGCTGCTGCCGCTGCAAATTCCATAAATCTGTCAAGCGGGGAGCGTCGCACATCTTGCACTTGTTCTTCTCTGTTTTCGCGAAAATCTTGACATGTGAAATACGCAGATTTGCCAGGTTTTATGGGCCGCACTTTGGGCGCGGAGGACCACAGCGGCAGTGAGTTGCAACTGGGATGCACTCTGCAGCATGCAGCATGCAGCAGGTTGCCAGTTGCAAGTCGGGATGCTGCATACGGCATGCATTCCGTGCATTCGCCCAGTGCCATAAACTTTGGCTAAAAGCGCACCAAAAGCGGCGGCGGCAGCAGCCAAAGTACAAAGCGACCGCTCCACACATACACTCACTTAGATATAGAGAAGAGGGGAAGGGAGGCAGGGTAGCTGGAGGTCGGCAGATGGGGAAGCATCCATGATGACCCGGACACTTGAACTGGCTCTAGAAGCTCATACACCGAATGCTTGCTAGGATGGATTGATGGATTGCGACTGTAGTTATTGCTGTTAGCTACACTGCAGAAAAAAGAAGTTCATATTTATATCTGGAGTCGTGGAAAGTGCATTCTTCAATTATCAGGTATGTGAATATATATTTTAAATGCTAATTAAACGAGTGAATATAGGACTTATCTACACACAACTCTCGAGCTGAGGAAAATTTGGAATAATGGAAGATATGAAGTTATTTTTAACAAGATAAGGAATATAAATATATTAAATTATTAAAATATCTTCTTAATATAATAATATTTAATTAGATAAATGATATTTAAGAAGTAAATTTACTTTAAGCCCGCAGGAAGTCTTAAAACCTCTTCTCTAATTGCATTTATTTTGAGTGCACGGTTACTATTGCTGCTGTTCGGTGCAAATGAAGACCTGCTCGGTTAGCCACTTGCCGCAGAACTGAAAGCAAAAAAAAAAAAAAAAAAAAAAGGCATCGAAAAGCTAATTTAAAGCAATTTAGTTTGAAACGCGCACACATTTCCATGCCGCGCCGCAGACGAAAAGCATCTGCACGAAATGAGGTTGAATGCAGCAGCAACAGAACAGAGCGGCAACATCGAGAGCCGCGGCAGTAACAACTTTTGAATGCAACGGTCAGACACTTATTTATTGTTTCCAATGGTAGCTGCCGCTTGCGATGGCCCTGACTTGATAGTCCGAAGGCATTGACACAAACCCAAAAGTATGAGCTGCTCACCCGAGCTACCTTCTCTCGACACCTTATTTTTTTCTTGCAATTATTAGATTAGAATTTCCGTTAGCACTCCGGAGCTTCTCTTTTGGCTTTTTAATGATTTTTCGGGACTACCCCGGCAAGTTTATGGCACAGAATGAATAGGAGTTCCTCGAGGATCAAATAAATATAAAGGAATATCAGTTCAGGTGGGGGAGAAGGGTATAAATGGGAGAAAGGACTCCAGGTGCCATAAAAAAGATGATTTAAAAATTGGTTGGCCACCCACACGGATCCATTTACTGCTTAAATCAGGTGCTGATGGTTGTCTCGAGACCCGCTGCCACAGGTCGTATACTTAATGCGGGCCTAACCATGCTTTCTAACTGTTATTATCATTGCAGCTTGTAAAAACTGTAAAAGGAACTAATTTAAAGAAATCCAACTTGGAAAGATGTTCATTGCCATTTTGGACAGGGCAGAGAAGTTGGCTTATTGGAAGTGTACTTTAAAAGTCTACTCTAAATGAGACAGGACAGTTAAAGCGAGAGTAGAAACGAATATAGAGCAGATACTGACTTTTGTGACTTTAAAATTTATTGGCTAGTGTATTCTGAAATAGTTTCCTTAGCAATTCTACCATAAATCGAAATTAAATCCGCTTGAAACCAAATTAAGAGATTGACGAACCCAAAAGGGTAACATGTATATTGGACTACTTAAAGCCAGACTGCGAAATCCCATTAAGGTTAAATTTTAGTATTTCTTTTTTGTGAATTTGTTCTCTTTTTTTTTGGCAAAAACCAATCTAATTGCTTGGGTTTTTCTTCGTTTTTGTGTGACTGCTACTGGCTACTGGAGGGCTAATGAACCAATTACTAGTGGAGGCCATAAAAAATAGTAACGGCCTCAGAACACTGTATAGGAAAAGCGGGTGAGCGCAGTTAAAGTGCCTTGGTTTTGGTTTAGACTAGAATTCCCACCGTCACCCAGACCAGGCCGAGTGACTAACTATATGCATAGCGCGGGATCCGATCCAAGCCCGAGATCATGGCTGACCTCAAAGCCGGGCTAAAACGAAACGAAACGAAACCGAAAAGCGAAAAGCGGCTGAGACCTCAACTAGACCGACATTAAACAGCCGAAAAAGAGCCGCCAGGCACAAGGCAGCAAGCAGCATCATAGAAGCATCGGAAAAGCAACCCACACTGCGATCCGCCAACAATCGCCCCCAAGATCGATACCAAAGTGCACGATGGAAATGCTTGCCGATGGAGCCGGGGGGAAATACAAGGAAAATATCGAAGGCACTACGAAGATATTGCGACTGTCATAAAACAATATTATTGGCATTATTACATTTAAGTGTTGACAGCATAATAAAATAATTGTCGACAGACAATTTACAACTAGGCAAAAAAACAAAAACGGGGATATCGTTTGCCGGCTGGCTGACTGTCTGCCTGGCTGTTTGGCTGTTGGATATCATGTCGATTCCCATGTAAAACACTTTTAAAAATCACACTCACAACTCAGGCCGAATGCAAAGTGCAACAAGTCATCAAAGGCAGCCCAAGCACGGCTGGAAAATGGAAAGATTTTTCATAACCGCCGAGAGATCAAAAGAATTGTGCGGCGCTTAACGCAGAGATGAGAAGAGCTCTGGAGCTGTTCGTTTTTTTTGTTGTTACTTTTTTTACGGATCGGTTTGCAGCTCGGAGTTCCCTCAACGACGACGCTCATTCATATAATTCACCCTCATTTCATAATAAATTGCTCTCAATTGATCACGACAATCGACAGCGATGAAAAGTCATGCCAAAGTTGACTCGGCGAGCGAGGAAACCAAAACGAACTCGAAAAAGGAAACATACGATACGAAATCCAATCGCAATGTTAAGCCAAAGTAAAGCAATGTCGGCCCAAACTTAAATTGGCAAAAAGGTGCGACGACATACACAAAGAGAAAATCTATTATAATATAATTAAGACTACAATTAGGTTTTTGGATGAATTTATTCCTTCACTATACAAGTAATTAATTATTTAATAATTGGGGATAAACGGATACTAGCACCAGAAATTAAAATATAAATTTGGCACATGAACATTTTTGGGAACAAAAAATAAAGCTCATATTGTAACTCTTTCTTAAAGACTTAAGTATTATTTAAAATAAAACTAAAAGTCTTTAAGCCAAATAGAGAGCTATTTCATCACAGGAAATGTTATATACATTTTTGTTTATTAACTAAATATGGTTTTAACTTCTCTCAGTGCAGGCTTTGCAGGCGTTCATCTCCTCTGATAGTTGGCGGCGTTAAGTTGTAGGTGCAGACTGGACAGAATCACCCACAGAGCCACCGAGATCCAGCTTCCCGCACCACCATCATCATCAGCCAGCATCCCCAGTGAACCACCAGGCTCCACCCGTCGTCTCCAGAGCCAAGCAAATAAGTCATATGCCAAAAGAGCTAAAGGTTTCTGCCCGGCTCGATAGGAAATTGCTCTAATATTTTGCCTTTTGTCTGATTGGAAATATCGCAGGCACCACCAGGCAGATTTTGTTTTTTTTTGTGCCCACAGGCCGCAGGCGGAGGAAACTTTTTGCCGCTGACTGTGTGGATTGATGATGAATTATGTAGAGCACGAAGAGCGAAGTGCATGGCTGATGATGCCTCCTGTGCCTGATGGCGGGAATTGATCTCAGACAAACCGATCTTCGCCTGAACTGAACTGAAATGAGGTGAACAGTTGAGTTCGGTGTGGGAGTTGGGTTGATTTGCCAATCGCTCACGAACTCAAGGAATTTTAATGAAAGGAAAACAATGCAAAAAAAAAATAAATAAACAGAGAAGTGCGCAAAAGATATAATAAGGTGACAATATATATATTTAAAGTTTGCTGCTTATTTTTAATTTAAAAACCTGGTAATATGTTCAATATTCTCATAGAATGTATAATTTATTTTATGAAATGCAGAGCAGTTAATATTTGTGATTGATTTGATTGAAATAGCGAATTAATTCCGAGTTTAAAGCCTTACAAAATGAATACTTTTAAAATTAATAATCGTAAACTGCATTCGAATGGAATTTCTTTCCTTATTTCATTATTGATTTCTGATTATACCTTTGACTATTGTATTAAACACACCTTCCTCGGGTTTTAATCATCATTAGAGCAACTAGTTCTTAAAAACATGTTTTTGATGTTCGAAACGTATAATTTTTGTAACCTTAAACACTTCAACTTGCCAGTTTCTATGACAAACTAGTTACATTCTAGTCAGCGTTAAGCTCTACCCATAAAATCTGTTTTCCCCACACATTTCTAATATAAGCTAATCATCTTTAATACTACCTTTTTAATGAGATTTTTTTATATCTTAGCTGTTCGCTAGAAGCGAATAATCAATATATGGAAGCTGCTTCCAAACCAAATAACAGCCTTTCGAGTGGCTATGAAATAATAAATCTCTAATTGAAGCCAAGTCAAATGCAATTCCTTGGAAAAAGTTGTGTAAGCAATTCGACCGACATTCTTGCGAGCGACAGGTGACCGGGGTTAGTGAGACGTTCCAGGTGAGTCACACCAGCCCAGACTTTGCATAGTCAAATCAAGAAAAGAGAGAAAAAAAAGTAGAAGAAAACACGGGTGAGACCAGAGGACAGGCAAGTGATTTCTGGGAGAAAACTGACCCGTTACAAGTCTACAGGTCTGTGGGGCTTGGTTATTAGTAAGGTTTTAACCGCTGGAATCTGCGAATTATGCACTGCCAAAAAATCTGTAAAGATTGTCGAGGTACTGACAAACTAGAAAATGAATTCCACCTTAAAAACAAATTTTATAACAAACTTAGTAAACTTTTTACCAGGAAAATGACGAGATACAACATTAAAATACTCTCTATTCGTTTTTGTATATATTTTAAGGTAAGCTATTGGAAATTTTAGAACTGACATGGCAGTTTTGAAATATTAACCATATTTTGTTTATTTTCTTAGATTACAGAAGAAAATTTTCTGGTTTTGGTGATCTTGCACCTCAAAAAGAAGCCGTATTTTATAAATATAAAATAAATAAAAAATATAGATAATGATTTATAGATCAAAACTCTCTTTCTTGACTTGATTAAACCTTATTTTATTATTATAAGCGTATTTAAAATAGCTTTGTATAACTTAGTATACATTTTTCTCAGTGCCCAAATCCATATGGGTCCATCGCAAACGCATCGAGAAGTCGGGACAAGAATAGAAGATGCCACGATGAACCCGAACCCACATGCACTTTGCGGTAAACGAAGCCGTCGTCTGCGGCACCAAATTGTGTTATCAAAAGCCTGGGAATTCGCCCTGCATGCCCACCAACCAACCACCAACTTGGCCAACTCGCCAAGTTACCATCTTAACCAAGCCACCGAAACCCAGAGCCAAACCCCCATACGGGCCTGGAAAATTGTGCAAATTTTTCGTACAGGTAGCAGCACCCAGCACACAGCAGACTGGGCACAATGGGAGCTGCCGGAAGGGGAGGGAAAAGCAAAACTCGTTAGAGTTGGAGGCTGCGTGTGAGAGCCAGACTGCTGGTCCAGGTCCGAGAGGAAGATGCAGCTTCAGCTGCAGTCGAAACCAAAGCAGAGCACTCGAACAAATTTAGGGCACAAATTAAAAGGGACACTCTACAGACATGCGCAGTTAAATATTTTAAAAGAATTTTCCTACAACTACTAAAATATTTAACAACATAACATCTGCCTCCAATTATGTATTTTTTTTTTTTTGCAATGGGAGGAAAGGTTCAGAGCCAACTATAAATTAGTTGCAGATGCTGATTATTATTTATATATTTTGTACAGAAATTAAATGAGTGACTCACATTTTTCCAAGTGAACCCATCTAACCCGAACTGAACCGAACCGGTGTCCACTGGCCAACAACATTGCATTATTTCACCAAATCATTTCATGCCACATTAATCCACTTTACCACCGCCATCATCATCATCATCGCCGCCACCACCGTCGCAGCCACCAAAGGCAGCATCGCTACAACCATTCGTCCAAGCCAGCCAACTGGCCAAATCTTGGGAACTTTCCTGGCCAGGAACGCGATCATGATGACGACGGAGACGACGTGTGCCTAGAGGGTGTCAATTGTTGCATATGCTGTAGAAAAAAATTCGCAATTTGGGGTTGCCATGTGCTGGGAGTTACATTCGCCGCCGAAGTCTAAGTCGAAGTTGGAATGGAGCTCAATTTACTATTAGCGTGACTTTTGGGTTAGTTTTTCTATTCGTCATGCAAGGCATCGCTTATTGGCCGGCATTTTCCGTCTGTGGTACACAGCCGTTACCAGACTCCGGGCCAAATGGACCCGGCTTTTAAGTGTTTTATTGCATCAAGTGATCTTCTCTATAAATTCAAATGAGAAAAAGCGTAGCAACAATATCTTCTCTTTTTTTTTTGGGAAAGGAACACTAAATATTTATGCGTACACAGTAGTAAAAGATCCCCAGATTTGTATGATTGAAATGTGAATGACTTGAAGTGAAGATTTAAGAAGAGAAACTTGTTTTTTTCACAGCTATAAGGAATCAATTAGTATTGTATTTATTATAAATAAAAAGGATTTAATTTTAATAAAATGAAGTACAAAATTTAAGTACAATTTAAGAAATAACCAAATAATAATATTATAAAAGTAATAACCAACGGCAGTGAGGACAAATAAGGATATTTAGTGTCAGTATAGTAAACCTCCATGATGAAGTAGTAGCCTTTATTAAATATCGAGGTAAACTTGACATCCAATTGAGTGAACGGTGGGTGTCCCGTTAATTCGATCCTGGCACCTGTTTTCCATATATCCTTGAATTTGACCGCAGTAATAGTCATGCCTTCCACTGAGAGTCCCGTGGTATGAGAAACACTTCGTAAACTTTTACTATGCATGATAATATGTTGCGTAAACATGGAGTCACCCAATTTGGGAAAGCCAAAGGATGCACTCATATCCTGGCCGCAGGATTCCTTTACGGCGGCCAAGATAATAATTACAGGCCAAACACCAACATCTAAACAATTCATCGATAGTTAGTTCTTACTTCGGAGAGCTCCAACAAAGTACTGAAAGCATTACATTTTTTCAAAGCTTATTTTTTATGGTTAATAAAATTTAAGCGTTACGTTCGTAATTATAGTTAGCTTAGAAGCTTTTTACACTCAACAAAAATTGGAGCAAATATCAGGCCTATATATAATATGAAATAATATAGTTAAAAATGTTTGTGAAAGTCAAAATTCAATCAAATCAGAGCACCGCACTTGCCAAATGCCAGGCAATCCAATCAATTACAATCAGTCCGGAATAAGATCATCATTCACCTGCGATCTGTGGGCAATAAAAAAAAATATAAGAAAAAAACCCCTCGAATGATAAACGAGGCAGCGAGCAATCAGAGTGGCAGACAGGCCAACTGATCGATCCTGCGAGATCCACGGCGATGATGATCATCGCAGTGATGATGATGAATGTAGAACAACGAGCAAACTGCTTTAAAGGCTGATTGATCGCCTAAAAGGTTTTATTAAGTCATAGCCGCAATCCGTATGGTCGTCTTGTATTTCTGTTTCCTATATTTTAGCGGCTGTGGTGCCCATCTGTTGATCATATGTAATTTATTTGTCATATCACGTGTTAAACATTTAACAACTCATGGGCTAGGCCAGGTCCTCGGTCTCGTCCCGTCGCTTTGCTCCGCCGCCATCCCCGGTACTCCACATCGGGCACTAAAGCCGCAGGCAAGTGCACGAGACCTAGTCGAAGTCGGTGCAGAAATCGAATAAAAAAAATATATAAAATAAGCTGAGGGAAATCAAGAACCAGCCGGGGGAGAGAAGGGAGGCTTTGGCACAGAGATCAATCTTCTGGCTGCAGAAAGAAAACCCAGGCAATAAGTCAAAACAATGGCCTGTCGCCAATGTCGTCGTCTAAAGAGCTGCATTCGTACACTCAGCTAAAAGGATCAGTTACTTATGTAAAAAAAAGCTTCGAAAATATTTATAATTTAGCAAAGATTAATCTACTTAAAGTGTAGCATATTAAATGATTTTAGACTTGTCTTTTTGAATGTAAGTAAATATAAAGGGAATGGTTAGCATTTCCATTCTATTAAAGATTCAATGGTTAATGGAAAGATTTAGTTTTTGGCCAGTGTAATCTCACAGGCTAAGTTGTCGGTTCATCGGCTGCTCACAGTCCCCCTTTGGCAGTCAGTCAGTCAACCCCTCGAAGATTAGCCTTGACTCCAACTCCAACTCCAACTCCGACTCGAAGCCATGCTAAACGAGCTGAATGAGTCGGGAATGAGACAGTAATGGGCTTCTTTAGTTGAGATACTAGACACCGCGAAAGGGGGGCGTGGGTGGCTCGGAATCGGATTCGGATTTGGATTCGGATTGGGACTCCCATTCGGATTGTCGTGGTAAATGTGGTAACAGCAGACGACACTGATTGTGAGTCCTCAAGCCAGGCTGCAGAAGATGGACTGGCCGATAGGAGGGCAGTCTGGCCTGACTGGAGAATGTGTGCGCTGGAAAGTGAGACAGGAGGTCAGGTAGCTCAAATTGGCCAGGTGAATGGAATGGAAAGCCCGCTTAGTCCTTCTAGGGTCATGAAGGCAGCAATCCACAGCCATCACTATTAATTATGAGGCCTTTGATTAATCGTGTGATAAGCTATAGCTTTGTGGAAAGGACATTTCGGAAACTAAGTGGCAAATCTGGTGGGGAAAAGTACTTTGCTTCAAAGTAAAATATAAAATCGTCTTAATTTATTATAATTATAAAATGTATTACAATTCAAATGAATTTATTTAAAAATCGCAAATAGATAAGCTTAAGTTTCAGGAAATATTTCTATTAATTTATATCATTTTCATCTTCATCTTTATGGAAGATTATTATTTAGTAAAAAAGGAAACTCCACTATTATTTAGAGCCCGCTATAATGTCACTATCATTACAGACATCTGGGAACCGATCCTTTGCCAGACTAATCCTATTCACCGACCGATGGAAGTCACATTTCACCTGACCGCTTTCCACAGTACAAAAAGAAAACTCTGTGGTAAGCTGTGATTAGATGGAAAATCAATTTAAATAGCGCCACATGTGAGGCGAGGCGTTCGGGAGTCACTGAAAGTCGAAGTTTACACAATGCTGGCGATTTGTGCGATTGGGGATCGGGGCCATCGCCATCGCCATCGGATGACAGGCAGGCACCACCGGGCGCGCTAAGACGCAATTACACATCGCGCGGGGCAGGATATGGACACGGACTTGGACTCGGACTTGAAAGCAGATCCAGTACATGTCCAGTACACCGCTCCTGCTCGGCTTTGGTCATTCACACGTCTTGTTAGCGCGTCTTAATAAATTGCACGCAATCAACCTGCGCGCTTAGCTCCATTTAAGCGCGTCTGAGCGACTAGATCTTGGCCAGACTCGCTCTCGGTCTCGTGGCGGTAATTGTGGCGTAATAATGTGATTTTCGAGCGAAGACTTTAAGGCGACACCAATACTTCGCTCGAGGACACTCAAAAAATTATTAGATCATTTTTAAATATACTTTCTTATGTGGTTTATACATTTTTAAAGAAAATCTGGCGAAAGGAATATCAAATGCATCTTCTTTTATTGATATTTGTATTGAAAAACATTTTCATAAGACTCTGATATCTAAGCCTGGTTTTTCATTACAGATATCCTATAAACACAAACAAATACCACAACTAATTAGAATCATTCTTGTGATACTTACATTTCAATTAGAATCTCATTTCATTCTAGCTCTTAACTCCCTTTTAGAACTTTTGCAAGTCACATTTCTAATTTGGAAAATGCAGAATAAATAAATATTAAATATTACCCAGAATTGGCCGAGTGTGTCGGTGTGTGGCGCCACTTATTGATGGACTGGAAAATAGGGGGAAAGGGGCATGCAACCTAAGCTAATAATCTTTCCTGCATATATGCCTCATACTCATACGAGTCTCTGCTATGTTCCCACGCACTCTAGACGCGAAACGCCACTCCAGTGGAAACTGAAAACTACTCCACTGCACTCGAGGCAGCAACAACACCTCGCTTAGCTAAATTAAACTTCTTTATTTCAATTAAACGTCTGTCCAGCCTGTCTGTCTCGGCCTGAGTCCCAGTCACAGCCTCAGTCTGAGTCGCTTATTCGCTCACTTTGTCATCGCCGAGCCCAAAATCTCTGGGCTTTTCGAGAGGAGTCTGAGTTGTGAGTCTTTGTGTGTGTGGCACTGTGTGTTCACAGAGTATGAGCTCGAATATGAGATTTGGGCCCAGCAGAAATGAAACGGGAACAACGCGAGCAGCCAACAAACTAAAGAGTTGGGTTCGGTCTGCGAATGTACAGCAGGGGCCAAGGATATCATTTTAATCTAAGGAAAATATTTATAATATATATTTTACATATTTTATAATATTTACACTGATTATATTACTTTCAAATACCAAATATATATTAAGATAAAGGGTTTTATAAGAATTTTCTATTGTAGCGAGACTATTACCATATATATTATTATATTATTAAGGATGGATATATATTGGAATATATTTTATAAAATCTTTATACCAAATGTATGTTTATACCAAATTTATAATAAGTAAAAGGGTTTTAATTGAATTTTCTGTCTTAATAAGACAAGTAAATGATATCATTAAATTATTAATGTATAAGCCTTTTAATTGCTACTTATGGTTAAATAATTATAGAATAAAATTCGTATTTCATATATAATTAATAGTCATCGTTTTTCTATTTATATTTTTTAAAACAATATCTATTATTACTGCTTACATCAACAATTTCAGTTTAATTTCAATAAAAAAGCAAAGAAATTGTATGAGTTGATCTCTCCATAAAGTATAAATGTAAATATATAAAACAACTGAAAATATATAAAGTGTGAAGTGCTCTTATTTTGATCGCAACTGTACCTTGAGTATCTGCGTCTGGGGCTTGGGCCTTTTTGTCTGGTTCCGCGGATTTGCCGCTTGTAACCTCACCTTTAACATCCCACATGCGTCGGCTGGCGAGCAGAGAGACTTGTTAGATTGCCTCACATGAGCTGGAACTGGGGATATATGCCAGAATCTGGCATAAGTCCCTAGGCTTTCACATTTGTTTTGGGCTTCTGCCAGGGCTCAAATGATTACCTAGGCTTAAGATCATGTTAGAATGAAATTTTAGCCCTGAAATTGCCGCCCTTTCAAGAAGATTATTTAATTGTGCCTTTTGTGAGGCCCCTCTTAATTCATACTTTATATAAATGCTTATGAACCTATATTTTTAAGAGTATATGAAATTCTATACATTTCGCATTGTCACAAGTATTTTGTCACTTTTGCTTTTGAGACACGTCACCAGAGGCAGGAGTTCTTCTGATTCGACCCGAGGCAATTCTTCCAAGCGGGCCAAATGCAAATGATCGATAAATAAACGGCAAATATATATTTTAATTTAAAAATTTGGTACCTTACCTGCGAGATTGGATCAGAGTTCAACGATTATTATGATGACTGTGTGCGGGCGTGGGCAGCCAAAAGACAAATGAAGCCAAGACTTAAGGGAGAGCTACTGTGCTGAGGCGCAAAATGGTGGATTGTCTAAATGGGCGAAGGTGTGTATTTCAGGGCGTTTAATTAGCCGGGCCAAGCCTTGGACCCGATCTGCGAATGCAGACGGAGACTAGAAAAAGAAGTGCTTGGTGCTTGGGTTTTGGGTGGCCAAACAGGAAGTTTGCCACACGCAATCAGCATCAAGTCAAGAGATGAGATGGCCGATGGGAGACATGGGAGGCATACATATATGCAACACTGCACACCTCGGAATCCCCGAGTGCGAAACAGAGTCCGCTGCGACCAAGTCTGCGTCCGAGTCCGGGTCTTGGCCCGGGCACATTCCAAACTCGAACTAGACAAATATTGATGGCCGCTCATCAATAGCCACAGCAGCAGCACCACCACCAACACCATCGAAATTACACTCAGAAAAGTGTTCTCAACTAATTTAATAAGTTCTTAAATGTTCTCTAAGGTTTTTATAAGAAATTTCTCAAGGCGAAGCTGTAAAAAAATGTATATAAATAAATATAGGAGTATTACATTGACCAAGAGAATGATCACGTTTATATATGTTCTAAACAAATGTTATTTAATAAACAGAAGTAGACTTTAAAACATATAAATAATCTATAAGTAATTAAGTCCCATTCTAATTTAATAATTTATCCCAGTCACTTTTAAGTGGCTCAAAGACCACCATCATATACTTATCAATTATTCTATATATTTTCTTTCTTTATTTTCTACCAACATCAATTCTAATTTGTCAAACAAATTTTCGCTGAGTGCACTAGCGAAATCAAACGCAGCAGAAACGGTGATGGAAAAAAAGAGCGCGCAGATTTTTTTTCTTTTAGCGTATTGCGATTGATTTATTTACCACGGCTTAGATTTACCGCCTTGCGAGTGGCATTTTGGCATTGTGCTGATGATGCCCCAAAGTCTTCTTCTTGGGGGCCCCTTCTTAACCCGAGCCGGTCTACCCCCGGAGTGTGCCCCGCGCCTTAACCCCCCAAGCGACGGCGGCATCATCATCAGCGGCACTTGCGGCACACGGCACTTGGCCCCCAAGTTGCAGCTGGAACGCTGCATCGTTGCATCGCTGCATTTGATTTGGTTAGGCCAACTTGTTCATGTCCATCGGCATCGCCATCTATCCGGAATCCGGATAGCCATAGCCAGCCATAGCCGCAGTAGAGGCTCTCTCGCTTTTGCATCGTTACACAAAACCACAAACAATTTATATTCCCATCAAACATTTTGACCGCAACGCTGATTCATCTTAATCAATTATAATCTTTTGGATCGAGCCCCGTCGTCTGCTTTTCTGCTCTCTCCCATCTCTTCTTGTAATGAGCGAAAAATATACCTGTATATATGTATATAAATATATATAACTATGTATATATACTTTGTGGCAGGCTGCATTGCGCCCAGTTAGAGAGGGGTAGAGGTCGTGTACTGGGGGCAACTGCGTGTAGAGATTTGCTCCACAGGCATTGTCCAGATAAGATGTACCCAGACACCAAGAGCCGGAGCCGGGAGTCGTAGTCGGAGACCCCGATCCCATCCCAGCCAAGTCAAGCGATGTTTCGAGGAGCGAGAAAGATCGAGCCGGGCTTAAGCAGATTGCATGCCAAACAATGGACATGGACATGGAATCGGGTGGCTGCGATTTAATGCGATCCAATGGACCTATTTAGCGGAGAAGTTGCCATAGATAAATTAAGATAAAGTGTCAAACAGCGAATAATCACTGATAAATAAGAAGAAAGGAGTATTTTTTAATAAAACATAATGTAATGAAGGGGAATTAATAAATAAATCAAGGTTTTATGTTATAGAAGCTAGCAAGCTAACCTAAGATAAAGTAAAGAAGTAAATAAGTCACATTTCTATATATTAAACTATATTTTTTAGGTAAATGTTTGGTTTTTTTTTACGGCCTAGAATCCAAGCGAATTCTATGAAAAGGTAACCTATTTCTTATTAAAGTTTCCTTTATATGTTATAGCCAATTAGCGTCAACACTTTAGCCTTATCGAATGCCAATATTAGTTAACATGTTGCACCTTTCCGCATAGCCTTAAGACCCCTTCAATCTAATCAAGATCTCGACGGCTATCCTCTAATCAATCATCCCCAGCATCGACACATTGAATATTCAAAATCATTATCAAATTTCGGATTTTACTTCCTGTTGTTGTCAGGTTTCAGGCAAAATAAAAAACACTTAGTTGCAGCAAAAGGCATCGCCTCGATTACGAGGTAAAAGAAATAGAAACAGAAATAAATCCAATGCCAGCTCAATCAGAACTCACTCTATCCGCTATAATTACAGGCCTAACCCCCCGCCATCATCATCATCACGATATTATCAATCAACGGCCAACAACCGTAGAAACAAGAGAAGGAAAAAAAAAACAAGCAGAAAAGCTGTCAAAGCTCACACCGTTTCTTCATGCTCAATTTTCAATTACAAATTACAAAAGTCTCGCGCGCTCGCAATTGTTTAATTTACAAATCATGTGAACCAATTAAACAGACGCGGCAATAACAACACCAAACACAGACTGGCCACAGCCACAGACAAGGCTTAAATAGACTTTACTTGTTAACAATTATGCGTCCGGATGGCCAAAGAGAGGGGGGGCCAAGCAGTTGGAACAATCAAAACCGAATCAAATGATAAATGACAACACCAAAACACAACTAGCCTATGAGATCCATGGGCCATCATCGGAGTGAAAGAGGTGGAAAGGAGACGCTGCCCCACAGTCGCAATCCCATTCCCATTCCCATTCCCAATCGCAATCCCAAATCCCAGTCTGCGTGTGCATGGCTATCTTCAATATGTATGCACGGCAAGAAAAGACTAGGTGTTAGCATGGTTCTACAATAATAATTAATGATTAACTTATTATAAATAATATACAAGCAATTATGATCTTTAAGCTTATGTATTAACTTTATTTACATAGCTTTTCTTTATATATTTAAGACCGTTCTCTTCCTACAAATTATTAAGGAAATTAAAAGCCTCTCTTCGATATTTTCTTCCAGTGCCTACGCGCCTCAATGTCGATCCATTAAGACCGAAAGCCCTCGCACCACTTGACGGATGAGTTTGAACTCACATGTCTGACCCAGAGCGGCGAGTGGTGCGGATCGCAGGGTGAATCGCTGGATTGGTGGATTTGCTGTACATGGAAGTGGAAGTGGAGTGGAGTGGAGTGGCCGTGGAGGCGCCCCTGCCCATGCATCATTGAAGGGAACCACCAAATGAAACTCACACCAATGGGGGCAGTGTGGAGTGCCTTCCACTGTTGCACTTGGCTTGAACCCAGGGCCCAGTTTCAGTTCCAAGTTCCAAGTTCCATGGGCGAGATAGACTCTGGACGATGGACGCTGGGCACTGGCCAAGTTATACATTGTTTGATAAATGGCACACAACCTTTTCGAGGTTGATTATTGTGTTTTGTCTCCCTCACTCGCTGTGTGTGTGCGTGTGTGCTCATGTTTGTTGTGGGATTTCTATTTTGTGATATCAGAATACCCTGAAAGAAAGGGAGTATCTCGGTGCCGGGGCTTAAAAGGTATCACTGCTATACATTAAGTCAAAGAGCGGTCCAGCTTTGCTGCTTAGCTCATATTGTGCCTTGCCTACTGTTCCTTCTCTCCAAAGTTATACAAGTTTTCCGATAATTCAATAATCAATATAACAAGTAAATAATCATTATTAATAATAATTAAGAAAGCCATCTTAAGGAATCCTTAAATATAATATCTCTTGCCCATTTCAAAGTAGAAATTTTATTTAGAAAGAGCATTCAATATTCTGCTCAACTTGCACAGCTACAACCTCGTCAAATATATTGTTGATTGGCCTAAGGGCAAAACCCGAGATCGACCACAAATTTAGCTACAATTTCAAACAGTTTTTTGTGTGCCATGTTTTGTTTTAACCATAACGGGGCCTTCGTCTGGAATTGGCGAATTGAATTAATCGTTTCCATTTTGTTTATTTGTTGGTAATTAAACACCTCTGCTTTGATTTCTTGTCTATCTCGTCAGCCAAGAAAATGAATCATTTACAAACATTTTTTCAACGTTTATTTTTTTGGTTTTGTGTTCCTTCCCAGCATTTTTTAATGTTGAATCGTTGTAAGCCATAAATTTCGGTTACGCTGCGGCTATTTATACTATTATGTGGGGGCCTGGGAATATATAATTTTTCACCCAACAAATTTTTGATTTTTTGTGTGTGTGTGTGGCGCCTGTTGTGAAATTTGTGGGGCAGAATTATGGCGAAATCGAATCGGCTAATGAAGTTTCACAGATGAGAAGCATAGGTAGGCATCGAAAATAATGATAGATGAGGGCATGAATAAATATATTATTCATGGTTGTAAAATATAAGGATCACAAACTTGTTTTTGGTGAAAATAATACTGCAAAGAGAGAGTTAATAAGATAATTAATATAAGAAATGAAATAAGTGATTTAATTTATTATTATAATCTGAAATAAATAAAATATCAATTGCTTTTTGTTTAAAGGTGTAATTATGTGTAAAAAATTCGTAATATTAATCTGAAAAGATCAATCTCAGGTAACACAGTTTGAAGTCTATTTAGTGACACTTATAATGGACTCTTTTGAAATACCTTTAAAATGCTCTTAGGAGACTCTATAAGATATATATTTCGTAATATATATTGATGTCTAAATATATTTACCTAATTTGAAATTTTTTTTAATTTTCCAATATTATTTTTTATATTTTCTGACAGCTCACATATTTATCAGTTAGAGCATTCCATGAAGGTTTCCCCAACTCTTTCTGCATTGTGTTGGGAATGTTTTCAAATTTCAATTTATAGCAAAATGTTAGCAGCAGGTGTTCCTGTTCCCCGTTCCTCTCCTCACCTCATTTAATCATTATTGCGATCACACGCACACCCAATCATCATCATCGCCATCTTAGGAGGAGCTTAGCGCGAAAATAAAGCAATCTAATGTACGCCATTGGTGGTGTTAACCTCATTGGGTTACTTTCGGGAAAGTTGATAGTTTATTTTTTTGAAAAATTCACCAATGTCAAAATGGAAAAATTTGCATTAGCAGAGGCCTCGGCCTCGGCTTCGTCTTCGGCTTGAGCCTCTCAGCTCTCAGCTCGGATCAGCCCGGCTTGGCTCACCCTCAGGCATTCAATTACAATCGATTCTGGTGTGAAAAAGTTCAATTTCTTTGCCGGCCGCAAACGACGACGATGACTGCGACCCGTTTTTATTTTTTCTCCTATTTTTTTTTTTTTTCTTTTAGTTTCTTGCGTTTTGTATTTTTTTTTTTTTTTTTTTTGCGGCTAGTAATGAGGAAATGGCAAAACGCAGTTGTCGAGAGAGATGGAGGAGTCATGGGGGCCTTTGCCGGGTTTTGTGGCCATATGGAAAATGCAATTCATGCACTTCCTAGATTGGACAACTGGTTGAAAAAAGCTGCTGCCGATGCGAGATGCTGCTGCTGCTGCTGCTGCTGCCGCCGCCGAGTGTGTGCATATCTACATATGTGATTGCCATATTGTGTAGATAATTGTGGGGCCCTGGCCCGACCCTCCCCGCCAATACACCTGAAGTGCTTAATGCTTTGTGACTATTCATGGGCACTTCAGCCATAGCTTCAGCTTCAGCATCAGCTTGAGCTCCAGCTTGAGCTGCGCGGAGTCCAGCTCGGAATTGGAATTGCTGCCCCAACAGAAGCAGCAGCGTCGAACTATGGGGCCACATATGCAAATCGCCAGTCGCACACAGGTGGAGTTTGGTTGCTCCGTGCTCGGTGCTTGGATCGACAGGCTGACGAAGGGGCGGACGAACCAGGCCGGCCAAAAGTGCAGCACTCCAAAATGGGCAAACAAACACACAGCCACAGTCAGGCACAAGTGCACGGCAAGAAATTGGTGGAGAAACGGAAATGAATGGAATTCTAAAAGGTGGATCAGTAAAATATTACAGCCTTAAAGAAAAAAAATAAGCTTAGTAACTCATTCGAGTTCAGGCAATTCATTGACACGTTTGAGTTTAATTTAGCAGATTAAGAAATACAACCAAGTACCTAGATAGGACAACATATGTAGATATAATTTGTTTGTTATATTATAAATAATAATATTACTAGAATGAATAACTACTTTACTCAAAAGGTGAAAAAAAAATTGTATTGGTGCGTTGCTTACATTCTGCGCGGGTGCCGGCAGAGGCTGGCAGAGCAATTCTCGATTGTCAAGTCAGGGCTTAGGACACCACTATTCTAGTCCCAGGCAACTGGACTACCTGAAGAAATGTGGAGCATATAACTCAACAAATATAAAATAAACCTTAAAAACGTATTAAATTGCTAATTTCCCTTTACAAATATGATTAAAACGTCACCGATAATTGTTAAATAATAATGATCACTGTTTCGCAGTTTTATCAGTTTGGCTGATACTTTTAGTAACTTTGTCGTTAAACTTAAGTCTACAATGTGTAAATAATGAAATAAATAATATATGGTAGTAATTAAATTCTTATATATTATCTAGGACTTGTTGCCACTATTGAAAGGGCTTATACATTCCTACAAAATAAACCAATTAAAAATTATGTGATGTTAACATAAAGTACAAACATTTTCTCCAAGTGGACAATATCGCGAATGATGTGATGGGAGGGTGGGACCGGGTTTACCCACTCAAGCATTGACAGTTGAGTGGTCAGCGTTTTCTAGCCTGCATCATCAAGCAGCAGCAGCAGCAGCAGCAACTACAACAATAATAATAATAATAACAACAATAATAGGAACCACGACGAAACCTCCTTATAAACCACATGGCACACACAGAGTCAACAACAATAATTACCCACTTGCCTGCACTTGATATTAAAATCAGACAAAAAGGTAAGGCCTTCCTCTCCTCAATCAATTCCCCCTCTCTTTCTCTGTTTCTGTCTCCTCCATTTAAACACTATGGTATATATAGTTTTTTTTTTCTGATTCGACAGGTCAAAGCGAACACAGAAACGTGCAAAAAAACGTGCAAAATTATCAAAAATCGTTCATCAAATTACCAAAAAGAGCGCAACGGGCCACTTAACGACTCTATTACGAAATGGATAAAAATATATATAGAGGAGCTTCCAAAGACATTGAGACATTGCCCGGGCGTCTCGGGGCTGGCAGAAATTGCAAAAGCGTCAACACAAAAATTATTTTAAATTAGAACTCGAAACTACTCACGTTTTGCAATTTTCGCTTTTTGTGTGGAATGCCAATTGAAGTGTTAGGAAAATAAACAAAAGCCAGCCCCAACTGGGAGCTGCAGTGCAAAAAAAAATACAAAAAAAAATAAAACCAAAAACAAAGCAAAGCAACAACTGAAACCAAAACAAAAACAAAACTGAAGCATCATCACCATTGGGAATCGGAGAGTGGGGCAGGGGCGGAGTGATCAGCAGGGGGCATCCAGGCAATGGAGACACCATCCAGCAGCAACAACTAACAGCCAACCGCCAACAGTAGCACTAAAAATAACAAAAACAATAACACGACTCCGATGGGAAGACTTTCGGGCCATTTGGGTCCACTATAGTGGTGGAAGCGTGACAGAAAATCACCAAGAAATCTATTTTAAACTAATTTATTACTTAGTTTATTGTAAATAATAATAGAACAATTATATAGAAGGATGACATATTTCTCAATACAATATTCAATCTATAATATTTAGTTTCTAAAACACCAGCAGGTGTAATTTTAATTTAATAACCCGCATCAAAAACTCTTTATAGGTATTTAGACCCATAAATGTTGTTAATAAAGGTAAGGTTAATATTATGGCTAATATCTGTCATAGGAAAGCAATTAATTGGTCATAAGATAATATATATCTTAAACTTATGTCGTTATTAATTATTATTACCTATTTGCCTGCTCTAAATTTTCAGCAGAATTTCTTAAAGTTCCTGGGCAACGGGAAGTTGATCTTGTAAAATCCCGCTATCATCACTAGAATACGCCAGTGACTTTGTGTGTCCCTCTTTTTGGCGATGGCTTGACAATCAACGCAAATAGCTCAAACGCCTCAAGTGTTTGCTGAAGATGTCACCCACACTTCAGGCTAAAACTCCAACTCTCGCGCTCGCTGCCGCTATCTGCGGCCAAGTTCGTTGCCGGAGTCTTTTGTTTAGACAACGTCAACGTCGCAGCAGATGCTTGCTGCTCGTTTCCTCGCTTTGACTTTTGCAATTTGGCACAGCAGCACTAACAGCAACTACAACAGTAACGGCAAGAAGCAGAAGAAGCAGCAGAAGCACAAATATTGGCAATATTTCGATGACTGCAAAATATCGCTTACAGTTAAATGGAAATTGATGCACTTAGCTGACTCACTCACTTCTGTTTGGGCATGGGCATGGGCACTGCCGCTGCTGCTGCTGCTGCTGCTGCTCCTCTCGTCCTATAAAGAAAACTATGCAATTGTGTGTACTCACCGGAGAGAATTCCTCATTTTCCAGCCAAACTCCTCATGCAAGCAACGTGACTTTGAATAAATTAAGTGCACATATGATATGCAAGCACGAGGGATAAATAAAGGAACAAAAAAAATATAAGAAGGAGCAAAGAAATGGAGCGAACGATTGTATGAGAGTTTGCCGAGGACAAACACAAAAGGATGGTAGCAAACAAAAATATTTCTGCCAGCCTCTTCATAATCATATCGAGTGTCGGGCGAATCATTTTTTCTTATTTTTTTTTTTTTTTTTGTTTTGCTTAAATAAATCCCCCTTCCCTTACCCGCCATCAATTCGAATCAGCATGGGCCTTAACTCTCCCGCTGCACGGCCATAAAAAGCGTATCAAGCCAACATTAATTTCTTGGCATAAACTTCAATTTGAATAAATTGCAATTAATTTAATTTAATTAACAGCTCTACAAACACGTTCCGGAGCAATTGGACGGCGGCAGCGAGCGATGGAGGATTACCGATCCTGGCCGAGTCATCTGGTAACCACTTGTCGCTTTTTATTATCTAGTCGCCTGTCAAAAACTCGTGCTATATGCCATAAGATATTAGATTTTATATCCAGCAGCCCATCGGGCTACAAATGGCACAACAAATTCGTGCAGAGCTACCACCACACCGAACCAAAACCAGACTGCCCGAGTACACAATAATCGGGGTAAAGATGATGCTGGCGATGGCTATGGCGCTGGCAATGACGATGACGATGATGATGATGGTACTATCAGCATGGAAACTATCGGGGCTTTTAATGAGGCTCCTTATGATTTCTTAAAATCTATTCAAGGAGACAACTAACAAATTATATGGCAGAAGTCGGAGATAAAAGCGGCTAGATACGAAGAACAAGATCTCGCTCTTGGCTAAGACGGGGCCTAGGGTAGCCAATCATTCCAGAATCATATATACTTGATTTAAAAGCAGCTTCTTTTTAAATTAAGTTAAATATTTAAAGTATTTTAAAATGGAGAAAGCAAAAGTAATATTCAAATGTATATAGGTATATGATTTTATCTTTAAAAAGAAATCGAAATACTTATTAAGGAGGAAAGTAATAATATAATTAAATTATTTATGTTGAAATCGAAAATAAAAATATATATAAACATCCCACTTTCAAAATTGCATTTAGTTTAATTAAAAGAAAACAGCAATACTTAAGCAATTAAGCCAGATCATAAAAGCCAAATAAAACCATTCAATAAATTCCACAAATTTCATGAATACTATTAAAGCTGATTACACATTTTAAATCTATTAAAAAATAATAATAAGCCGAGCTTATCGGGCAGAAAGAGGATGATAAAGCCAGGGACTTGTCTTTCAAACTGTAAACAGCCGGTTGGCTCAAATATGCGAAATTAACAAGACACAATTACCATCACAATAACCATCAAGTGTTTTCCTACCACTTTCCCACCGCCCCTCGCGCCCAGTGTTATCGTTTAGTCTATGGTTTTATTTTTATTAAGCCGCACTGGCTTATCCCACAGCACAGCACACTGTTGCAAATAACCAAAAAAATTATAATGAATACAAATTTAATGTTAATTAATAATATTTACTATTTATTGGGTTGCAAATATTTTTAAACAAATTAGAAAGCAGTAAATCGAACACCTTTTTATTACATTTTATTTCTTAAATTCTGTGGTGATTTATAGCTTATTTATTTACAGTAAAAAATTGTTCTTGTGTTAAATTTAATGAGCTTTAGTTTAATTTAGCATACTTGAATCCCTTTGGCTTATTTTTGTGTCAGTAAAAGTTATATTTTATAAATTTTACAAACAAAAAGCTTGACTCTAAACAAACCTGTTAAGATCGATCATATTTTAAAGTCAATATTTTACTTTTATATGTTATTATTATAATTCATTAATTATGTATCGTATTTTTTATATATAATCATAATATCCTTATAAAAATAAGCTCAATATCTTAACCACTGTGCCTTTGCTTTGAATATTGTGGCTGCAATTGCAAACGCAGCCTTTAGCATTCGGCACCGAAACTCTTGGCCAAATGTTCGCACAGAAATTTGCGAGATTGTTATCGGGGCGGGAGAGGTTGGCCAAGTTGGAACGAAACGGAGGCGTAGAGAGCAGCCTAGTCAAACATCGTTGTTGTCGTCGTTTGAAGTGAAAACCAGCAACGCGACTGCATGCAAAATGGAATTTATTGTATAATTAGGATTTGTCTTATTGGTAATAAGCCGGGTTAAACATAACCAGCTTTTTGTGCTTTCTACATAAACAATATTTTGCTGTTATGGTCAGTGAGAGAGGCACGCCCACAGCGATCTGCATCTGCATCTGTATCTGAGGAGAAATTGTTGCTTTAGATACACAGGACATGGAACACAGCTAGTCCGTGAGCTTGGCAAAAGAAGCATATATATAAATCAATTTTATATATGAAAAGGTTTTTTTATGCCCAGTTGTTCTTTACTCGCAGGTCCTTGGATATTTTTTGTGGGCTCTGTTGGCCAACTCTCCTTGTTGGCCTAAAGCATGGTGTGTGTACAAGCTCATTACGACTCTTGCTCACCGAGAGTTGCGTTGTTGTCTTAGTTGTTGCTTCTTGTTTAGTTGTTGTCGCCGGGGTGTCGAAATGTACAGCCAATTACATGCGACAACAACCACATAGGGCTTGGATTGGGGGAAGGTGAATCGCCTCCAGGGGGAGGGATGCAGGAGGAGCAGGAGCAGGGAATTCGGGTAGCTGGTAATTCGATAGCTGAGCCCGCAGCGCTGCGAGTAAGCCAAAAGGTATTCAAGGCTAAAAGTCTGAGAATCGGTGGCAGGCATTGAATTTCATGAGTTCTTTCCGCGTATCTGGCAGCATCCAACGGGTTGCGACCTCTATAGATAGAGATTCTCGCATTCAGTTCCCTGCCGCTCACATAGAACAATTATTTTGCGTGTAATTATATGAGCATGTTATGCGAGTGGCCAGTGTAGGATATCTTGTTAAAGGAGCCAGATTTTAATGGCATAGAAACGGTGTGGCGGCCATTCAATTAAATTGGAAATTTCAATTAAATATTGTAAAGTTTTTGCCTGGCCTAAAGGCTGATATTGATACGAGGCCGCTAATTGCCCCAATTAAAATGTCAAGTTAACTCATCAATATGTTAATACCGGGCTATCGTTATTGAATTAAATATTCCAAGTTCTCAATTACGACTAATATGGGAACTATCTACATTTTCGTTTCTTTATAAATAAATGCACATTTTAATATAGAGAGCTTGTTCAAACACCTTTATTATAATTAATAATAATTATTGAAAAATTTTCCAACAATTTGTCATGGGAGAACAATGGCTAATAGCTCTCGCAAACCGGGGTAATTCCCATATTCACAGTTTAAAAAGCGTAGCCTAATATAGACTCCAAGTATATCCGTAGCCCTCATAACTTTATTAGCCAACCATTGATTGGTATGTTTAACCTTAGCGAAGAACGTGCGCATCATTTGCCTGAACCCCGGGACCCTTGGGTTTTCCGATCCGATGCGATCCCAGCGAGCTGCTTTCGATTGCCAGCAATAACTCAATAAGAGCTATGTAAAATTTATATTTCGTCGGATTTTCCTTCTGCCCCGGTCTCGAAAAAATCTTCGACACACATTGAAAATTATGCATGCGATCGGAACGCCGCGAAACCCGACCCGACCCAGGCGACCTGGCCAACTAAACAGGCATCCGGCATCCAGCGAGCCAGCGGATCCACCAGGTGATCCAGCGACCTGACCAACATTGACTGTATAATCGGCCGCGACGGCGGGCGCGCAGATCAATCATAGGCCTCGGCCTAGCCTTTGGTTAATTTAATATGGCTAAAGATCAACTGCAGCCGCAAAATGTTCCCGCGAACTTTTGTGCACTTGCTCGACTCTGTTTTCTATACCCTTTACTTATCGAAGGATACAGGGAATATGTGGGGGATTATGTTGAAGAAAAAGTAATATATTTCGTGGGAGAACATATATATTTTGTAATTGATTTGTAGGATTAGTTTATGTAAGGAATCTGGTGGTAAATAATAGGTATTTTTATGCTTTTTCAATACACAAAAAGAAGAATGCTGGGAGTACTCAAAAAATATATAAGAATCAATAAATTAATACATTTTTTGAAGCTTATTTAAAGTTTTAACTATAGCTAAAATCAGTAGCTTCTCTTTTCTTAAAACTATATCAAGTTTTTAAGATATTTGTATTGACAAATGACAAATATAAAATGCTTGTTCTATTTGATAATATTTGAATTGATTCTATATCTTTAGTTCGCTGATTTAATTCACATGAGGACAAATTCAAGGAATCTTCATAATATTAATAAAATTAAATAAGAGTATTAATACTCATTCATTAAGCTAGCTTTAAAGAATGCCTGTCGGCACAAATATTGCTGTTGGGAGAATCTGCGGCTATGCTCTCTGGCCAATTGATTTGCAAGCATCGAGTATATTGTGGCATCGTTCCAATGAGCAAGCCGTGCGAATGGGTTTTCGATCATCTCGTCGCTGCTCTTCCTTGCTCCACCGTGTTGTTGGGGGTCACTGCTACAAATTTTGAACGTTCGGGTCATAGTCGTAGAAGTCACACGGGGCCAGGAAGAAAATCAGAAAGGCTACCCATCCATGGAGCTGGCGAGGTCGTAATCAGGCGCAGCGAATTTGTATATGAACATGCATGACGTGTGTGCCATCGAATTGGAAGTTGAAGTCATCGTCGTCGTCGCGGTGGGAGTGGAATCAAAGTGGGAGGAGGTCGGCTCGACGCGAAGATGCACAACTCCCCTGCACATCGATCACATCGCATCGCATCGCATCGGATCGCGGCACGTCGGTGAAATGTTAAAGTTCCAGCAAACAAAATCACGATTGACATGACGTATCAATCTCGGCGGATTGGCATGTGTTTTGGCGGAAGAAATATCATAATTTCATAATTTTCAATTTCCATGGGCAATCAGCAGGTCAACGAAATTAGCGTGGCCAAAAATGATTGCCCACCTACCTACCAGAATGTCGAATGTGGCAAGGTGATTCCCCTTCTCTCACTCATCGATAAGATACTTATAATATATACAACATATTTCCTTGTCTGATAGTTAATCGATCAGTCGACTATTTGCATTTTGCACACCTCGTTGCTTCCTTGATATCTGATCTGTGATAATGTCGTGGCATGATGGGGGAGTTTGAGGAATTAAATATATTAAGTATACGCAAGGGTGATCGAGGGGCAAGTAATATATATGTTTTTTAATAATGTATAGTGCCTTTTAAGTAGTTGCACTTAAGTTTTCAATAAATGGAAAGTGCGTTCGGACTTAAAATTCATTTAAAATAAATAAGAAGTCTTGTCTCATTGGAAATAAATGTTTTATAAGAAAAATATCTAAATCTAAGTAAATATATACTTTAAAATAAATATAAGAATAAAATTTAGTAATAATATAAAGTTTTCCTTAAGAAACCAATTTTATTCTTCAATATAAAACTATTCTCCGAAAGGAAAAACTACAAGTGCTTGGCTAATTAATTTCTTAAGCTGTAAAATTTGTAATAAAAATCTCTCAAGGCTAAGGTGCACCATGAGAGCTAATAAATTATTAAGCATAATTTTGATAATCCCTCCCTCAAAACACCTGAGCTCGTTCCCCTCGAAATTCCCCCAATTAATTTGCCTAATTTCCCCCCCGAAACGGAGTTCGATCTCACATTTGGAAGCCGCCTGCCTGCGTCTTTTTACTCAATTCATTTGGGGCTCATTAAAATGCGTTCGGCCCCAAGCTCGCACATCGTAAACCAAGCTGAAAAGCATCCCAGGAAAAAAAAACGAAACGATAATGTTCACCATAAATTTCCACAAATCAAATCGAGCACATTTTCCACCCATTAGATGGGAGAAGAAGAAAAAAAAAACAGAGAGGCTACTAATTAGCAACGCCCACGATATTTTCGCCCAGGAAAAAGGAAAATGGAAAGCGTTGCGGGGGAAAATATTATTATACAAAACGAACCGAAGCTCGCTCGACGGCGATTAAAGTCGAAAAGTTGAGAAAATGGGTGTTGCTGGGTCATAAACAAAAAGCGTTGGGGCAGAAACGAAATATGTTATGAGAAGAGTGTTACAAATTCCCGAGAGCGGAGCAGAAGACCTGAGAAATGTTGGTCTCGAATGTCTCGTTTTGGAAATCGATTCGTCACGTCCAAAAAGGGCTTTGGCTCAATGTCGACAGATCGACAGATTCGTTCGAGATGTGGCTCCCATGGGGTCAGCGGTTGGGGATATATATCGGGGATATATATTGGGGTCGATGGCGTGTAATTTGCATACATTAAACTACTGTCCGAGCTCCTCCAAATCGAATGCGGCTCCAAAACTTAATCTAAATTTAATTATTGCAGCCAACAAAATACCAAATACCAAATACCAAACCGAAACGGCAGCCAACGACGACACAGAAATCTGTATAAGAAACGATTTGTACCCCTGATCTCTCATTTTTTTTTTGTTGTATCTCTCTTCTTCAGTTTAATAAATTAATAATCAACAAAAACGCTTTTCATATTTTTATGGGAGAGAAAAAGAAACGGTGCGCTTTGAACTCGTGCTTATATGCATTATGTACATATATTTTCATAATTTATAAACGATTCTACAAGCTCAAGCTCGGGGCTCACATTTCGAGATCTTTTTGAATGATGGCCTAAGCCCCCGAAAGCCAAACGAATGGCGTGTAGTCCGAGTCCAAATGCTGTTGATATACTTTTTATGGGCGTTTGATAAATTTCTTTAGATTTTCCACAACAATTAGTTGCAATCAAAAGCCATATTGTTCGAAGTGGATGAAAAAAAAAAACACATTGGCCAAAGGGCCTTTTCGGATTTCGGTTTCTTTTTTCCGCTCTTGTCCGCTCGAGATACATAGATACTCGTAGAAATCCTCAGATATCTGTTGGCTAATCCGTAAAGCTTTCGTTATGAACTCAACCTGTTGTACACTGGCTCAATTTAAATTGTTATGGACCGTGGTCCGTTGATTAATAATCCGATATATATCGATCTGGGGCACAGATAACAAAGAAACAAGCGATATTTAAACGTTTGTAATTGGGTCTATGCAAATGGTATACAAATACCCTATGAGGTCTGATAAATTGGGAACTGGATTCCGATTTGGATACGCACCTGTGCGTATCTTAATTATATAGATTAATCAGATCTTCTGGAAACTCGCTATACATTTAAATCAAATCAGTCAGGGTGGCACATATAATATGTTTGAAACGGTAACTCATTTAGTAGCTGATTATTATATATTAAATAAATAAATAAATTTAATTTAGCTATGTTTTTATTTTTAATGAATTTTAAAAACCAGTACTTCTTGTTTTTAAAGAAATATGTTTAAAAGGATCATCTATTTGCATAAATATAGATAAGAATTAAATTAAGAATTAATTACATTAAATGTTGTTAAGATAGACCTAGATATTTTAATATTTAGCCAACTAATTGTATTTACTTCTTAAATTTTATAGATTTATTTATTTTGTACTTTTACGAATATTTGTAGGCCTTGTAAAAATAGTTTCTTAAAAACCAATTGAGCTGAATTAGCACAAATAATGTTAATATTTTTTAGATCTGCAAAAATCAATGTTAATAGGCAAATATTTAATGTATATAATGTACATATTGTACGTTTTCCGATTAGCATACAAAATAGCTTACCCAGACAGAAGTCCTAATTAGTAACCTTTGCTGATCTCGGCGCTGGCTCGTTTATCCAAAAACCTGACCATAATTTCAGATTACACAAATGCCAATACAAAACGCAGGCCAGCCTGCACCTGCCTGCACCTGTTCGTCAGTTGTTTACTCTTGGGAAATCAGGCAATATATCCAACGGACTGCCACTTTGCTACGCCTTAACACCAATCAAAACCTTTTGACCGAGACTTTTGGAATTAGCAGACAAACATGTGGCCCGAAGTGCCCGAAGATTTGCGCAGTGTCCGTAAAACTCGTCAACGGCTGTCTATTTCCCCGCCATTCCCCTGTTCACCTGGCCGGGACACTGCAATGCCCGGTAGTTGTAATTAAAAACGCGCAAGTCGTAAAAAGACTGAAAGCCGAGGAAAGGTAAGAAAAACTGCTGCCAAGAACGGGTCTCTCTGCCGGAGTCGAGAGTCCGCCGAGTTACCGAAACTTTAAGTGTGTGTCTGGGGCGTAACGCACCCGAGAAGTAAAATGAATTTTAAATATACTTTGCGGATTGACCCACGACGACTAGACTTCTCTGGCAGCCTTCAATCATGCGAGAAATGCGCTAATTGCAATAGAAATACAATTTCTATCGTAAAATAAATCAAGGAGATGCAAAGCATAAAGAAGAATAAAGAGCTATAGGACGCCCAGGTTTATTCTTACCTTAATGAGCGGATAATAAATAAGAAGCACACTTAATTCTGGCCATATACGAGAAAAGGGAAAGAATAAGACATGAATTTCATACCGCTTTTGTTGTTAAAAATGAAGATTAGTATTATTTCAAACTTTGTAATATAATTGCGATTTAATAAAGGCTTAATTCTACCTTTTGTAAATAGTTATCCCAGCTAAATGATAAGGTTCTGAAAAGCTGGACTTATCCCTAATTTTTTAATACATTCAAAACTTTAAATTAAAGTTTATTTTAATGTAGTTGTAAATATCTTTATTTCTGAACATTTCAAAGCATACAATTTTGTTTAGCTCAGAATAAGCATGTTTTTCCCAAGGATTTAAAGAGACTTTGTTAATTTGATGCTAAAGATAGTTAAAGGTGCTAATTGTAAAAGAAAACCATTTCAGTTAATAAAAAAAAAAATCAGGAAGACAGACCAAAACGGAGGTAAAAGCAAGGGAAAACATTTTCCGACTAATGAAGCGCAAAAATCGAAATAAAAATTGGCGAACGCTGCACAGATTGCTGAACTGAACGATTGAGAGATTGGCAAAAAATTAGTTGTTGAAAATGAATTGCACTAATATCGAATTTCACACTGTTGCGCTAATGGCTGACAGCAGCAGCAGCGGCAGCAACAACTGCATCTAGCAATTGACGACGGCAACAACAAAAGCCGAATGCAATCAACATGTGTTTGCAATTGTTGTTGTTTCTGCCGTTTTTTTTCTCCCACTTTTTTTTTGTGCAGCTAATGTGCAAAGCGCTGATTGGACGAAGCCTGACCGCAAAAATGGAAATTATGATGAGGCCCCGTTTGAGTAAAGAGCACAGCAGCAGCAGCAGCATCCACCACTAACTCGAATCCCAAGCTGGTTTCACTTTTGGGCGAGGAGTTTTCGTTATTTAGTTGTCGTTTTATTTTAGCGATCGTTTTTTTTTTTTCTTCGTTTTCAACCTTTTTGCGAATTTTTTTTTAAAGCCAGCCAATAACAAACTATAACTAACAACGTCAACCGATATGAAGCTGCAAGTTTATTGGTCAATCGCCGGATTTTTGTTGTATTTGGATTTGCGGTTTCTTTTTCATTTTTGCTGGTGCCTTCCACCTGTTAATTTGCTTTCAAGCTGCCATTATATCGAACATGTGCATATATAACAAGTTGGGCGGGCATTAAAAGCTGTGCACACCGAAGGCAGAGCGCAACGGAGTGAAAAACAACGAAGTATGGCAAACAACAGCATAACAAAGGGGTTATAAATAATTTAGATATACAAGAGATACATAAAAACGTTATTCAATTTAGTTAACGTACATTTTGGGGTTTAATTGTTTTATTTTTAAGGCATGCAATGTGTTTCTTTAGAAAAGCTTTTTGTTCTTTAACTTGAATTATATTATTTATGATATGTTCTAAAGCGAAAAAAGATATATTATTTTAAGAAATTCTCTGCGATTGATATAAATTTGATATAGGGTTTATTTTTCTTAACGCTGACAAGTACAAATATACCTAATAAGTATTACCTATTATTTAGAATCATAAGATATTACCTAAATATTTAATTCTCTTAGCCCCGTGCCCAAAATATTAACACAAATTTAAAAAAGACTTAATGGAAATACCTTTTCTTATTCTAAGCCTTGTCCAATAGTAATGATTAAATTTTGGCTTGTTTGTAAGGTGTGTTTATGTAATTAAGCCTTGAATTTCGCTGTGCCTTCATTGTATATATTAATTCGTTCCAGGATTTAATTTTTTCTGCACTTAAAACTCAAGTTTTAAGATACTTAAAAAAGTTAAGCTTCTATAGTAATTTGACAAATTTTTAAGCTGCTATATTAAATAACATAAATATATTTTAAGACTGCTTATGTTAAAGAAAAATTTCTAACTGGTGATAGTTCATCCTAATGAATAAGCCTGTGGAATATATCCAAGCCAGCCGCTTATCTGTATTTATTTTTGGCATAAGCTAACCCCTGATTTAAATTTTTTTTGCATTCATTTTGAATACATTTTTTTAAAACTAAACTCAAAGAAACAAATTACGAGTATTTTTTGCAGTGCCCCAGTGCAATCTAATCACACCGATTTGTACCAAATGCGTTGTCACCATTGAAAATTTAGTGCTGGCCATTAAATAGGCAATTGGCAAGGTCTCAATATGCAGGCCGGGACTTACGTTGAGCTAATGATGGAATTATATCCCCAGAATGCAAAACTGGGACGCCAGTTTAATACGAGACTAAAAAAAAAAAGCAAACCAAGTCAAAGGACCGCCCCTCGGCGAATAAAAAAAACCCGTCCAGAGCAGCGCTCGCTCGGCTGGCTTAATTTATGTACCTGATTATGCTATGGAAACCTGCCAACAAATCAATTGAAAACAAGTAAGAGAAAAGCGAAATAATCAAAAGGCAATGAGTACGAGCGAGGCATTTAATTGGCTTCATTTGCCTGTTGGCCTACGGGTAGGTGGAGTTAACAAAGTATTTCGCATGCGAGAGTGGCAGGTGTTCCAATGGGGGATTAGACCTTGTAGAGGACCTGTACAAGTTAAATATAGTATTTATTGTAATGTTATAATAGTACATATATGGTAAATAAATTTAAATTGTGTAATGAATTAATTCTTGAAATAATAAACGATTTTTTATACATTGTTAAACAATATAATCCATTTATTACATATTTTTAAACTTATTTTGTATATATTTTGGTAACAGAAATGCAGGAAAATAGCATTTAAACATGTCCCAGCTTACTGAACATCTGAAAAGGATTCATTTGTTAATAATAAGTACATAAATTATACATTTAAATAAGTTAAGTAAAGTAGTAAATGAGATTCAATCAAGAAGATCACCAAGAAGACCTTTTTTGCTCACATTAAAGCCAAATATGAATTCCAAAGTCATTTTATGGTATAAACCATAATCCATAGATTTTACACAAAAATTTGTAGTATTTTAATATACCTTTAGCTTCATAGCCATCATTGAACAAATCCACCCCATCATTGCGGCCAACCACTTAAATAGTCGCACATGCAGCACACATGTTTGAATGAAAATGGCTAAAAACGATGGATACCAGTTAATATATATATAGAGAGAGAGGGGGGGAGTGGAGGAGGCGATAAACGATTCCCAAATCTGTTGCCGCACCCAGACGACGACCCGAGCCGGAGTCGAAGTTGGGAGGCTAGCGATGCAGAGATTCAGAGAGTGGGAGCATCTGCAAATACAAAACTTTCCATTCCGACTGAGACTGAAAAATGTTATCAAATCACCGGCGAACGAACACAAACGATGGCGTTTGAACCAACCAGCGACCACAAAACTAAGCAAGCCAATTTTCAGCTCATATTAACCCGCAGCACAAAGGCCAAAACAGGCAACGGACACGGCCCCTGGCCAAAAAGGCAGAGGACTGAACACTAAGATCTCGAGGTCGAGGAGGGAAAAGAAACTGGGAGAACTGGCGACTGGGAGACTATGAATCCGAGACCGGAGACCGGAGACCGAAGACCGAAGACCGGAGCTCGAGCGCAGCCCATTTTCAACTTTCTCACGCACTTCAAATTTCAATTGGCAATAAATGTAATGCAAAGCAACACTTTAAATCATTTGCCGAGTCGGCCAAACAACACGCCAACACCAATAAGCCAACAAGACATTGGCATTGGAATTGGATAGCGATTTCTTGCCGGTTGTACTATTAGAAATCGAGGAAGACAAATACAGTGGATATTGCTTATGTAAAAAGATAAATGGAGCACAATGCCAAGGTATCTACTTATAATTAAAAAAATCTTTCAATGGTTTAATTAATTCATATTTTTATGGGTTAAGGAACATAAATTTACTATTGCCATATCACAAATAATAATTAATTACTATATATATAGTTTAATTTAATGATTGCTTCACCCAAAATTGAATTACCTTTATAGATTGTTAAATTAAATAGTACGCCTCTTTGGTTTAACGATCTCAACCGAAAAGGGTTTTGGCTATTTTAAATATATAAATAAATTGTTGAAAAGAATATAATTATATACATAATGTATTTAACACCAAAATAATTATATATAAGTTGGAATAATTATATTTCCAAATCTGCCCAACCAATATTTACTGTACATTGGCCTAAATCTGGGGGAAAAAAAATAAACGTAAGCAGCTTCTTTCACTTGAATGTGCGGCGGCGTAATTAAACGTTCGTCTAATTGCTATTTCTTTATAGGCACAAAAATTTGTCCAGTCATAAAAGCCGAGGCAAGCACAGCGAGGAAAAATGCAGCTAAAGAAAGAAAAGTAAAGAAATATTTGCAAATTCAATCGTCTCAACCGCTAATGCACTCATAAATCCTCCGTTTGCCGCGCTACTTTTGCCTTAAATGTTCGGGTGGCGGCCAGCAATGCAGGCACATTTATATTTTATCGTCCATTTAAGTAAAGAAATAACCCGGTGGATGAAGTGTAATAAAGAAAGCACCTAATCGTCTTTTATGTTACAGAGTCCCCCAGAGCAAACAGAGAAACACATTAATGCCACGGCTGTAAAAACAGCCGTCTTAGTATTATATAAATCCCAGACATTTGTGCGGGTCTCTCAGCTAAGAGGCTGCGAAGGGTACACTCGTACTCGTACTCGGTTGTCTGAAAGCCGCAAATCATATTCCCCCAAAGGCATATCTCATTAGAAAGGATCAATGGGTATTATAGAGCAATAGCTGGAGTAGAAAGAACAGGAGTTGGCCTGAAGTGTTTTTCTATATTAAAATAGTTGCATGTCCATTGGGTTTAAGAAAATGTTTATTCATTAAATTTGAACATTAAGTTATATCTAATAAATCTATATAAAATTATGAAAGCATTCATTTAACATCCTTGAGAATAACTTGCCCAACTAAAGTCTGCCGAGAATAAAAAATATATTCGCAGGCACTTGAACTAATTTACATAAAGACAGGCCCTTTTCAAAACGGATGAGGATGGTAGCTACTATGTCGGGCAAAGCGAGATACCTGGGATGGGAAACAGGGAAGCTGGCCAACTCAGGATGACGACGCTTCGTCTGAGACAAATGACTGACAGTCACTGGCCCGGGGCCAAAGGCATCGAGAGCTACTTCAGTAGCCGCAGCCGCAAGGATGATGGCAAAAATAAAATTGGAAAAATACAGGAAAAAAATAAATAAAATAAGAGAAAATTGACGAAACTATAAGACAAAGGCTGGCAAGACTCCTCTGCATGCTAAATGCGCGTTAAATGATGCTTTCGTTGCGCATGCGCAGAGTAGCTTCTACCCTGAGAATGGAATTGATGCTCCAAGGACCATGCACCATGGACCCAAGCACCTTGGACTCATAAAAATCACGAATTGATGGAGTGTCCGGGCAGCGTTCCAGCCACCGATCGCCAAATCATTTTTCGCAGGCTCCGCACAGAATTGCCGAAACATATGCAAATGGTTTGGAGCAGCTCTAGCAGCCTGCCTTTTGAGCTCTTTTCTAGTTTGCCAGATCTAAGGCAGAAGCTGGATACCGGAGTCCTCTAGGGCTGCTCCCAACTGCACAGGGGCCCTCAGGTGCACTTTGTTGTGGACCCTCCTTCCATCCGCTATCCAATGCCCAGGGACTGAACCGCCTTTCTTTATTTTACTAAGGTCGCCGTGGCCTCTTTTGTGCCACTTCCCAGTTGCACTTGTGTGGAAAGGCAAAGGGGATAAATAGGAATTGTAGATGCCCTGATATTGAACACTAATTTTTTGTATTAAGATTTAATTTATGTAAACTTGGAACTGCCTTATTTATTGAGGAAGAATTTCCTAAGGTAGTGTGCTTTATGTTGTATAATATATTTCTATATATTTAAGTTTAAAAAGTAAGCTGTTATATGTAATATTCTTCATACAATTATTTATAAAGAAAATGGTAATAATGGTAGGTATTAGTATAGCAACTTGAATGATATTATTAATACCCTGCATATGGATGTGTATATGACTAAAAAAAATCAATTCACACTCGATGCCCAAAGAGACCTAGCAGTAGAACCAAGGACTGGACCCCAAACCCTAGCCGAACGAACCTTTGCTATTTACTTTTCCAACTCTGGACGAGGTGCTCTCCTTCAGTTGCTCCAGTCGAGTGCCGTGGCAATGGAATGCTGCCACTTGTCTGTCTCTGCTCGTCCATTGGATCTGTGACTCGACTGCCTCCGTTGAGGCTGCTGGATTTATGTTCCCGGGGGTTAGAGGGCACACCTCGAGCCTCGATGAGCGAGAAAACTACAGAGGCTGCACACGAAAATAAACCTCAAGAGTTTGCACAGAGAGAACTATGATTTTATAATCTAAATATCCTTAAAAAAATATTTCGATTTGACAGCTAAGGGCAGTTTATGTTTGTACTTGTCCTAGAAATGTTATAATTCTTTTAATAATATTTCTTCACTTAATTTTCTTTCTTTATTAAGAGAATTTATTTTGTAAATTGCCTTCTGACTTAAATATTTCTACAATTAAATTTTGATACACAGATTTTGTCTTTTTTAATTTTTGCTGTTTCTTTTTGTTAAACTTTTGTTACAGTGTGCTCAGTTCTGGGCAATTTTAAGCGTGGCATGCCGAAATGATTTACATTCGCAGACGTGCAGAAGTCAAGTTGAAACCGCGTAACGACCTTCTTTCGGCTCGTAATTAATTTTTCCTCATATTGGCAATTTTATGCAGATTTGCGCCGCTATAAAACCGAAATAGATACTGGCAGCACAAAGACCAGTAGCCTGACGATATTAGTGTCTATAATTCTAGTCCAAAAAACAGATCTCTGCAAAATGCAGTGGCATTTTGCAATAATACAAAAAATAAAGAAAAAACATACATAAGTTGACCCTTTTTCCCTCTTTCTGCCTATGAATTTTCCAGCGCTTTGTCGTTGTGGCTCGAAAAATATCGATTACATGCTAGACTCCAGTGACTCCATCCAGCCTTTGGAAATTCTCAATTCCAGCGAAAACAGTTAAATTCCGGTAAAAGGAAAAATGGGCAAAATAAAACAACAAAAAAAAAGAAGCTGGGAGAGAAAAACGTTTCCACCATGCGAACAAACCGAACGTTTTGTGGTCCATGGTGGTCCCAACGATTATCATGAATTGATCTGTAAGATGTCAAAGCGCAGACGATGCGAAAGAGCCAAAAGAATGGCCAATGTGCACTGAAAAGAATTGCTATTAAGATTATTGAATCACAAACAAATTGGGACTATATATAGTTTTGATAATAATTTAAAGCTTTAAAAAGTTATTATTATCTTCAAAATTAATCCCTGAAAATTTTGTAAACCAATAAAATGATAACCTTTAGTTAATTATATTATATATAAATTAAAAAAAGCCTCTTTTTAATAAAGGAACTTCCTAGGCACTATAAGAGCATTGATATGCTTTATAAAATCTTCCAAAAATAAGCAACTAATCAGGACAGTAATGTGGTTTTTCTCTCCGTGCGGAGGTCGCTGTGTCTGTTGGCTTTTGCTCCATGGTGACCGCCCTCCTCTGCCGGCTTCTAGCAAAGCTCACATGTGGTTCGATGCATTTCGCAGACCCAGACCCACAGCCACTTTGTCTGGGCAGTGGCTTCCTCAGCTCCGTTCCCATGTCTCCATGCTCCGTTCTCCGGTCTCCCGTCTCCCATCTCCGGTCTCCGGTCTTCAGTCTTCTATCCCCAGTCTCCAGTCTCCCGTTCCCATGTGCAGAATGTGGTTGTTGTGGTCGCTGTTTCTGTTTTCTGTTGCCAGAATTGCGCGAGCGGCGCAGATAACAGCACAAAATGTTGGCAGCACTGTTGACATTATGAATGACAGCGGTTATTTATTATGTCTTGGCTTATATTTTCGGCTCGGAGGAGATCTCGGGGTCTAGGATGCTGCTGCTGCTGCTGCTGCTGCTGGCGCGGTGGCCATTCCGGTAGCCTTATGCGCGTATGTGGGCTACTCGACTCCGAACAACGGATGTGTCATCATCCTATCGGAGGAGATTCGATTCCGAAACACTAATACCGTGACAGTCAACAGATGTAAGTTATCGCCAGAAGGTTAATTTAGCTTGTTACGAAATTGTTTATGCAATTCATAAATTGATAAAAATAATGCACACATCCAAATGGCATTCGTTTACGATATTAATACTCTTTGCATGTTGTGGGACAACTTGCTAGTTTTTAGACACTTCATATATCCTTTTATTAAAATTCTAAAAGAGGTTAATTATTTAATTGATTCCCCCCACTCAACTCTGTAATTTCGAAGTCAATCCTTTTCCACCACTCACAAAAAGTAGACAACTTGAGAGTCGAGTTCGACGACGCACGGCAACAGTTCATGACCATTCGTACATCTTGGACCCAAAATCATCGTCTTTTTTATTTTGGAACTGACCAAACTGTTTATGATACCCCCAATTCAATGCCCCATCTGCCGCGATAATTGCGTAACTTCAACTTCGGCAACAAAACAAAACTAACAAACAACTGAAAAACTGCAGACTGCAAGCAAGCAACAGGCGGCTTCTTCGTACCGTTAAGTGCCAGGCTCTCGACTTCATTAGATTGTAATAAACGCGTTTCGGTTACAGCCCCCTAACAACCAGAAAAACACTGACAGTAACATAAAAACAACAGCAGGCAAAAGAAGATCTAAGCTCGGCTTATAAATGCAATTTCGCTCGCACAAAACTTCAATGGACTTCATTAAAATATTCGAAACACAAGCAGTTTAAGCACCGAAAACTTGTCCGTGTTGCAAAGAGACTTGGGATTTTCTACACCGACAGAAAAATGTGTACAAATATTTATAAATATACAAATTAATAGGTGACTTCCCAAAACGCAAAAGATTTTGGCAAAGACAAGAAACAGGCTTTGATGTTTAAGAAAGGAATCAGCCCGCTCATCAGTATCCGATGCTAACTTTTTACTATTCTAATGGGAATTATATCAATGTTCTAAATTCTAAAAAATCATAATTTTACCAATACATTTCAAGCACATTTTCTCTCAGTGCTTGGCCGGCAAAGAAGGAGCAGTTGAAGTAGTTTGTGGGGGCCAGCTGTGCGTGGCAGGCAAAAGCGCAGCGTTCAAGTCCAAGTCGGAGGGTTCAGAGGTCTAATTGAAAATGCTGAAAACCTTAAAAATATTGAGAGTGCTACGAGAGATTTAGGTGGAGAATCGGAGCCAGAGAGAGAGCGATCCGGGTGAGGTGGAAGGGAGTCAGCAATCTCATTCCCATTAGAACTCAATTTGCCATTTTTGCGCCACTCGTATGTGCCGGGGACAGAGAGACGCCCACGAGCGGTTAATATCATGGAATCCCCCACTTCTCCCCAGTTCTGGGAATGCAAATTTATAATACACAAGGCAAATTGGGGCCAACTTGTGACAATTTATGATATTAACACTAAATATTTGTGCCCCGTCGTGATTTACGCGCTGGCGTATAAGAAAAGGTTAAGGTTTTGCAGTTGGCATAATGAATTGGCAATACACTACCATAAAATAAAAATATAACATACATATATGTAGTATAGTTCAGTAACAATTAAATCCTTTTTTATATCTAGAATGTATATTTATGTTTCTTACCTAATGAAAAAGTTTTCATTGAGTGCTTGCTTACAAATATAACTTACTAACTACTATCTACTATCTATTAACTTACAATATAGAAGGCTATATAAAATTAATATTTGTAAACTATTTAATCTATTTATAATATTTTGCATGACTATTTAAATTCAAGATATTGAATATATATTGAATTAGCTACAAATATAAGTACTTTTGTACAAGAAATATTTCCTAATTGCCCGATAATTGTGAACTGCTAAAAATCAACCACATATAAAATATTTCCGGGCTATTTTTGTAATTTAAAAATTCCTTTATTACCTAGATTTACAAACCAAACCCATTGACTAAGCCCTGTATACCCAGCAGCCCTAAAGACAGTCGAAGAGCGCTTTAAAAAATATTTACAAGTCGCATTATTTTGAGGTTTATGCGTTTTTATTGTTCGCCTGCAATAATTTCAGCGCTTAAAGCGCTGCGAGAGATGGTAATGTGGAGTGGAGGTGCGATCCCAGACAGATAAAGTGGAGCAGTTCAATAAAATTTTATGATAATTGCTGGCGGAGCAGGAAAGCGTCGACCAGCAGCCAACCCAAAAACCCCTGACAAATGAAGTGATTTTCGGTGACTACGGTTTCGTTTTCTTTTCATATCTTTCTTCTTTTTTTTTTGCGTATTTTGGCAATTCCGCAAACGATTTAATTATACAGTTCAGTTTGGATGGGGGAATAGGGCGGACGGACAGAGGCAATATGCTAATGATGGTTATATTAGCCGCGCCCAAATTTAAATCAAAAAATGGATTTCACCATTAGAAATCTGGCCGGGGCGAAACAATTAAGGGATCTTTCTTGGGAACCAACGAGATATTTTGGGTCAATCGCTGATGATGATGGTTTATCATCAAACTGTAACCGAAGCGAAGCGTCATGCACAATTTGCATGAATCGAACGCGGAACGCAAATTACAAATTACAAAATACAAAATATATATATATATTCGAAAACATCTTTAATAAGCATTCCCATTTGACGTTCGGCTGACACAGAAATCTGCACCGTCGGCTATTAGCAATTAACTGGGTCTATTATGAGCTCTCCGGTGAGGCCCCCAAAAGCCCCGAAAGAAATCTATTTGACATGCTACAAGGCAGAAGAAGATCGGAACGAATCGAATCGATCGAATCCAACAAAATGGTTAAGAAAAAATCCAAACTGCGATCGGTGATCGGAGATTTTTGGGCAGGTTGGCGGGGTAACTGGGCAACTGTGCGCATAAAAGCCAAATGCCATAATAGCCAAATTAATCAGTCACAGCTAACAACACGAGACTCTCGAAGCTGCGAGCACAGATCCAAGCGAAGGCGACGTCCCGTCGTGTGCGTTGATGACTTAACAAAAATGTCAAAAAAAAAAAAAACAGACAAAAAATTAAAACACAAAAGATATATGCATATAGTAGTAAAGTAAAGTTGGGCGGTGGGGGAGTGTGCTGAAGGTTGCCAAGTGCAAACACGAAGTTAATATGCTCTTGCCAAGCGCCTAGAACAGTCTTAAAAAGATATCTAATTTAAGGAAATTGGCATCAACATTTAATTAAATTTAAAGTAAGTTAATGTGTTGAAATATTGATATTTAACTTTATTAGTTCTTAAAAAGATGCATACTTCATACTATATAATAAACTTCATTTTATTTAGGTGCCTTTTAAATACAGGACCCAATTATAAATCATATAATATTTATTTAGTACAGAAAATGGCTTAAAAATATATTTATTCCATACAACAAAACAAGAAAACATCTTAAAACGTATCTTTAAAAAAGTTCCCTTTGATAAATAACCATTTAGCCAGCAAAACTTAAGCTTATCCAGTACTTAAAGTACTCCATTAGCCACCAGGGTATCCAGTGTTGGCCACATAAAAGAGTTTATGTTTATCCTAACCATCGGACACATGTGATTGTCCGAGTCAGTGTGCCAAGTAGGGGATTTACATTGTCCGGCTACGATGGTCCCAGTTGTTAATGTTGGGTGGATTGGATACGATGAGATTCGATTGGATTTGGATTGGATTCGATTCAATTGCTTTTCTTTTACCTTAAATGCCCACCGGCTGTGCCTCACATGGGCAGAAGAAGAGCGGCTACCGTTTCGTTATACCTTACGTATATAGACAATGGCGCCAGCATCAAAAGGCTGACAAAATGTAATTGTTTCATAGGCGCAAAAATGGTGTTCGGGGGGTGCTCCATCAATAAAAACCAGACCGCAGCGAACCGGATCGCTTGGGGAACGGTAACGGGGCAACTGGCAGCTGGGAACGGGGAACGGGGAGATAAAGAAAAAAAATGTTAATTGAAATATGCGTATGACTGATGGACGACGGGGACATTCGGACATCAGACATTTGGACAGCAAGAGAGGCTGAGAGAGAACGCCTTGCCACGCAGATGGACACTCTCTTAGTTCAGCTTTCACAATTATTGATTGATTTATTGATTGAAATCTTCGCAGCCAGTCGGTGGCAACTCCAGCGACAGCATCTTCTTCGTTTTGCGCCAACTTTTCTTTGGCTTTCGCATACGAACAAATTGCTTGGACCAAGTTCGTTGCCTAAGTCATTCGTTTTGATGGCGCCCAGTCGCGAGCTGAACTGAACTGGTAACTCCTAAAGAGCACAAACAAACAGACAAGCACTCCACACACACACACACATACTTGGATGCTCTCGGAATGAGCCAAACAATAAATAATTAAAGCAATTAAAAACGCTAAAACAAACATTTAACAAGCAGCGGCAGCTTTAGCAAAAAGAATCTGTTTTCTTTCTTTGGTGTTTTACTTTTTTTTGGCAAGCTTCAAGGTGGGAAAGTCGGGGCTTGAAAGGGTTAACTAAGAGGATACCCTAGTTTGAAGTTATTAAATATTTTATTAAAGATTTATGCAAAATCAAATATACTTAGAATACAGAAATATTAACTAGATAAATAAGAAGCAAAAAAAGAAGAAAAAGCAAGCCACAAATATTTAAAAATTGTATTAGGGCTTAGCCCTTATTATTTTATGTTACACAGCTATTTAATACTTCCCAAATATAATGATATTTAATATCATTACATCATTAGTTGTTGTTATTTAATACAGCAAATCATTAGTCAAAGCATTAAGCAAATCAATTTTAAACATTCCAGTGCGACGTCTTCATTAATTTGCGGCCATTCAAGTCTAATACTGAAACCTCATCCGCCATCGATCATACCCTTGATACCCCACACGCAATTCGTATTCAAAATCGGCCTTATCTTGGCCCCAAATCGCGTCTAAATGTTGCACATTTATCAAAGAGGCCCAAGACCAGAAAAAAAGGTCAACGCACAGTTATAGCCAACTCGGGACCTGGCTTCTTCATCATCATCTTGTTACAGTTGGTGTTTGTTTCCCCCAATTTTTTAGTTAGTGCCCTGTCTTTTGCGGCCCGGTACAAACTATTTCCGCTTCGCCAGTACTCGTTCTCGTACAAGCCAACCCAAGACAACAACAAAATAGTACAAAAATATTTGCAAACTACAATTAGAAGTGTTACTTTTTTTGCACACGAAATCTAATTTTTTTTGTTTCGGATCTTCGTGTGGCAATTAAAATGAATTTGTGGTTCGCAAAATAAAAGAACAGATTCTTCGCCAAAAGCTGAAGCAGAAACAGCAAAAGAGGAACAAGAAAAGGAAGCTCATTCGTTTCTGCAAAGAGAATCATCTCCAGCAGCGTCGTTATCTGGTCGAAACCCTTAACTGTGCCTCGATATGCAAATAAGTTGATATACAACATAATTAAATTTCATTACAGCCAAACGCGCTGAAGGCAACTGACTTCGGCCAATCTCTTGGCATATAACAAATTGCCAGCAATTAGTGTGGATTTCTGGAGGGGGCATTATAACTGAGGATATGGTGGGTCTCCTACCCGGGACTGCCAACTAGCATGGGTGTACTTTTGCACTGGAGTGTGGTTTTGTATTTAACTTTCAGTCGGGATAATGAATGGGAGTCACCTTTGGTCATCCACTAATTATTTCTTAGGGTACTTTCAGTAATTAATTAATAGACTACATTTTTATGAATATGAATTTGGTTTTAAATTAAATTATAATACAATTGTATTGCAATTAGAAACATCAACTGCCTACACATTTTTCAGAAGAAAGCATGTAAAAATGTAGTTATTAATTCTTAAGACCACTGAGTTTGAAACGAAAATACTCGTATCGAAATATTAAATTTAGCAACTAAAATAAACGCTAAATAATATAAATTAAAGTATCAGAGTCTCTTATTAGATAATAAATATTGGTTGGAATTATTAGAGTGTGTATCAACATGTTTTCTTTGTGAATTCTTTGGAAATCTTAAATTAAAAATACTTTATGTTCAACACATTAACTAATAATGAAAAAATACCCCCTAAATGTGTAATAAAATTCTCTCAAAAATTTACCTTTAATATTACACAACCTTTATTTGGAAATTCCTTACTCCCCAAGCTATCATCAATAAAGTCTCCTTCTTCCACAACTTTTGGCTGTCAGCATCTGGTGATAAGCCAATGTTATTTCATCTTTCTCCGATCACCTCCGCCCACACGCTCATGGAGCCCCCGCCATCGCTCAACAAAAGGGGCCACCTTTTAGTTCCAATAATTTACCAATTAATCATATTACTCAACATCTCCTTTGGCAGAGCAGACGCAGCTCCGGAGAATGCTGGATGCTGGGACTCCGGTGCCTGACAATAGGTGCTGATTGCCCTGCCCCCCACCATAATCGGGAACGAACATATATTTATATAGGAGTATCCGCGAGAAGCGAGAGCCTGCATGGTGACGTGATAAATGATTTCGATTAGTTTGTTCTTGTAATTCGACGCCTATAAATGGGTCTATGATTGAGCGCAGACGACTTCGTTTACGTCAGCGATGTCGCTGTCGCCTGTTCAGTGTTCCCTATTGCCTCCCTCTCTCTATCTCTCCACAATATAAAGTGTCCCCACATCGGATCCCCGCCAGCCAGACAGCCAGTTCTCCACCTCCCCGGTTCCCAGCCATTTGACAAATTGTCTATAATTGAAAGATTAGCTTTCCTCGCACACGGCAACGGCCACAGAGCAGACAACAACTTGACGATGAGAACACGTCGCGGCGACTCCGTTGAAGTTCCAGAGTCTGGTTTTGGCCTGGTCTGGTGCACCACCAGCCCCTTTTGATCTTAGCTCTTTTCACCTCCTAGAAGTACACTCAGAATACAGATTTATATTTGTTCCTGGCTTAAAGTCTGTATTTATTTAAGGTTTTAATGAAAAGAAAATGGCTTGAGTTGATTTAGCTTTCTTAAAATGACACAGAAATACTTTATGAGAATATGTTACATATTTTTCCTTTATAAAAAGTTTTGTCCTGAATGTTTATATAGTAAATATAATAAAAGAAAGTCCAATATTTGAGAATTATATATTTTCCACATTTTCCATTAAAAAACAATTATTTAAGGTAAGAAATACCTATAATTTGGCCAAGTGTAAGCCACGTTCCTTATCAGTTGGCTTGCATCTGTTGTCTGGTGCAGTGTTTTATTAATCAAATTCACAAAATGGTTTTAGGGGCTGAACCAAGTAGGTGGAGCATGTTTACATAGACAAGTGCCTCCACAGCCATCGTCCCCTTTGCCACCTCTCTCCTTGTAATTGGAATTGGTGTGAAATTCGCGTGCCAGCCCAGAGGATGGCCGAAAGGTGTGGTCTCCTGGGCATGGGATTCAGGGATTCAGGGAGGAAGAGATGCGCCTTTTGTAATGCCAGAAACATGTCAGCGCAATGCGATACCTTATCGCTGTCAATTATTCAACGCAGTCGGCGGACAGGAAGGCTGATGATGTTGATGGTTTCGGAGTCGGAACTGAAAGTGGTTCTGGGCTATAGCAGTCCGTTTTTTTGGACAGAATTACAAATTATCCTCTTAACTATAAAAAACCCAAAAAATTAAGGGAGAAGAGCCAGTCAGAAATATTCCAAAAAAGGAATATTGAGAAATAAAGGTTGTTCAAGGGAATGGTTTAAGGAAAATGTTTTCAAGTGAAGAGCATTCTTCTAAGAGCTGCCTTTGTTGTATATAAAAGTGAATAATATTTAACTTATATCCTTTAAATAATATTTATATCCCTAAAAACAATATTTATACCTCTAAACTTATATTAACATCCATAAAATTAAATTTTTGCCTTTAAATAAATATTATTTAAACCCCTGATATAATATTTTAATCAAAACCAGCTACACCAATATAATTTGAATGTCATCAGATTTTTTGCCACTGAATTCCGGGACTCCCCCTGCAACTGAATAATTATTTCGGATAAATCCAACAAACAGACTGTGTCAGTAAGCGCAGAAAATCACAATAATCAGCAGGCACATTTACGCTTAATTGCACACAAAATATGAATAACAATTTATGAGTGTGTGGCAGCAGTACAATTTGAGTTCGATTCAATCAGCGGATGCTATACAATTTTGTCATAAATTATGCGGCTGGTTGCACTAAATCAAGCCAGGGAAGGGTTGAGGCGGAGTGCTGAATGAATGCCTGGCAGATACTGGATAAAATGCAAAAACTAATTAACACTTTTATTGCGACTTCAATTATGCTAAAAATGCGCAAATTGTTGGAAAATCACGCCCCTAATTGCCCATCGCGGCCAACAATGAGGTGGAGAGATACTAAAGTTGATTGCCTTAGGTCATGGCAGTTGGGTTTTTAACTAGCCAACTAGCAGGCAGCAGGCAGCATCAGCAGCCAACTGTGGCTTTATTTATTTCCCCCGTGGCAGTAGGAAAAGTTTCGCTTTTAATAAATTGTGCGAACAAAAGAAATGGTGAAAAATCTTCGAGATTTCCCCTTAGTTCCTCACACGGTTTTCCCCCACACCGACACCTGCTGTTTGTGCGATAATTTATCATGGACCTGCTTAAACGCACATCCATTATCAGTGGACTCGAGTCCAAGCTCCAGACACTCCAGACTCCAAAGTGTAGACCCTGATGTCCAGCCTCCTTCAGACTCTGCGGAGAATCTAGCGGGGACTTTGGCTCTCCGCGGCCCATTGAGCCGCTTTTAAGCCTTTAATTGAACAATTTGTAACAATCATGTGCACAAAATAGCGCAACAATTTGGCTTAAATAGTTTTCAATGAAGATGCAACTGGCGAGAATTAATAACATCTATTAAAGTTTGGCCCACCAAAAGAGAACAATGATCGCTGAACGAGAGGAGGAATAACGCGTTTATTTGGTTATTTGGAACGTGGAAAATTATTTTCCCAATTCATTTCTGTGCAATTTATTACAGCGTTTGTATTTGGAATTGAGAAGTATCTTTAGTAGTTTCTTATGGGAATAAATATGTTAGTTTATAGGTTAGTAAAAGGTAATATTAGCTTGGCAAGTAATTGGAATAAGAAGAGAATATTAGCATAAGAGTTAACGTTGTGAATAGTCGTGTTTTTTGAAGAAAATAAATATGTATACACTGATTTTTAATCATATTAAATGTAGCAGTAAAAAAAACTGTAATTAAATTGTATAAATCTTTATTTAGATCCATGAACATTCTAATTTTTCGAATTCTAAGTGTTAATGAAAGCTAGTATACAGTCTCATCCCCTATTAAATTGTAGCTGCCCAAGCCAAATATACTTTCTCTCTATTTTAGATAGTTTTTCCAGTCACACTGAAAACTTCCTTCCCACAGCCAACAATTACAATCTCTGTAGATCATCAAAAAGTAGACATTGTTGGTATAAGTAGCACAATCTGCTCATGAAATTTGAGCGCCAATCCGCGAGAATCCTCCTTGCCTTCAATCCTCATCATCATCCACATCCAAAGGCAGTAAGAGTTGAAACAGCAAACCAGCATCGGTAGGATCATTATGATCCAGGTTAGTAATCAGCACCCAAGAACAGCCTCAGTTGGAATTTTGCACGGCGGAAAAATATCAATTAATATTAATTAATATTAGTGATAAAATGATCAAATTTATTATAATTAAAACTGATGCTGAATGTTAATATTTATATTAAATAAATACATTTTACTACTTATGTCATGCAATTAATATTTCTTTTACAGAAATTCTATGGTTCTTGAATTTTTCTCTGTGTTTTGAAGCTGATGCTGGAACTGAGGCCAAAGATGCTTATCAGGCACAGACAGGAGACGGGAGATAGGAGACAGGAGACCCCAAAGACTGAAGACCGTAGACTGAAGACTGGCGACTGTTGACTGCAGTTTGGCATGTCAACCTGGCAAGGGACCTGCGCCTGAGCCTGCACCAATTTATGATCGACAGAAGACCAAAAACAAGGAGGAAAATATATGATAAATATAGGCAGAGGCGGGAATACACTTCACTTTTATTTAATAGAAAATATGGTTTAAAAAGTAAATTAAACATAATATTTTAAATGTAAAAGGACTCTCTTTTCAGCTTACTACAACATTACCTACAATTTGAAATTGTGGTACTAATAATTCATTTACCAAAACGTAAAAACAGGTTACAAATCTCATTAACAAATGTAATTATATCAAGATAATAGAAATATTAGCAGAAAAACTATATAAAGGTAAAAATGATGGTTTAAAAAATACAAAACAATTGTGTTTTAATTATTTTTAAGGTTTGCAATTTATTTACTTTATATTTTGAACCAAACTTTATTATTCATTGGCTTGTTAAATGTATTCCCTCAAAGCAAGTAATACCCCCTTGGTTAGAGTATTAAAAGTCAAGAACAAGCCCGAAACAGAGGCAATGGGGTGTTGGCGTACAAAAATGATAAATTCTCATCAAAAAATATTTCACACTGCGGGATATCATCAGGCAAAGATCAAGATCAGTGCGCTGCACTGGAAGAGGACGCCACAAGACAAACAAAGAAAAAGGCATCACCAGCAACACCGAGAGCAGATACCACAAATATTTCGAAATTATTAAAGATCATGCAAAGACCAAAAAGAGATTTTTGAAAAACACGCGCCCATTTTGGCTTAATTAGTGAAACAAGCCCAGCAACTACGACTTGGACACGATCTCGCCCGTTCCCTGTTCGAAGGCAGCTTCACCACCAAGTCACCAAGTCGATTTCGATCTTGATCTCTCAAATATCGTTCGGCTAATTAAAATTTATATATTTTAAGGCGCATAGTTTCTCGTTTGAGAGTCGCGTCGCTGCCTTATTTTTGTACCTCGTTTCTCCCGGTCTTTTGTATTACGTGTTTTCCCCGATTGAACCCATAAATCTTATTGATAATATGATTTTATTAACTTTTAAATAGGCAAAACATTTGGCGCCTGTGTTTGACTCACCACAAGACATCCGAATAAAAAACAAGGCAGAGCGAGAGAGAGAGAAAAAAAAACGAAATCCATTTTTAAATGGAATTCATTTAAAACTGAAGTCGTTTTGACAACCAAATTAGAGTACATACTGTGATATTTGTTTTTGCCTTTTCTGTGTATTTCTCCGATCTTTTTCATCTTTTCAGTTTTTGTTGTATTTTTTTTTTTTCGCCTGCATATTTATCGGAGTTTTCGGTGTGTGTTCGTATATTTTTTTGGTTGAATTAATTAAGTATGCAAATGTGGTTTTTAGGAGGTTCGCGTTTTGCGGTACTTGCCACGCACCAGCGATCAAACGGAATCTGGGCCTCCGATTAAATATATATTTAAGCATGAATATACGGAAATTCCTTGTGGCGTTATTTTTATGAGGTGAGCTCATAATTTTCGCTGTATTGCTTAAAATCCACACCAATCTAAATTGGCCTTTTGGGTCAAACCCGAAAGTGATTAGCGCTTGTTTCATCTCTTTTTTTTGTTAAGTTTGTTATTAAGCATCTGTTGCCATGAAATTAGCTTAAATTTTTTACCAAACAAACATGGCTATAAATAAATAAGTGAATTTTTTGACAAATAAATACAATTTTTAATGAAAAGAGGCCTATATTTTGTTAAGAAAATATTAGCAACAAATATTTCACAGTTATCACTCAGCTATTCTTCTTTCAAACTACTTTGTTGTTTTCATGGTTTTTGGGATATTGGATTTTAGGAAAGTGCAAGCAAGACAAACATAGTATTGTTAGTGAAGGAAATTATGTTTAACAAAATTGTGACCTTGTGTTGAGCAAACAAGAACATAAATCTCGCACTAATTAGAGAACTATAGCTTTCCTTATGGTGTTATGACACTACATTGTGACTTCAATTAATTATCTTTATCTTTAAAGAACTATATAATTTCCTGTTATAGGTCAGCGATTATTTATGGTATTATAACCAAACAATGTTGATGTAATTTTATAAGGAATACTCCTCTGACTATTTTCTTTTATTTAAACGCAAGAAAAGCAAACATCTGATTTTGTTATAAAAAAAAGGACTTAAGTCTTTCAGCGCTTTAATAAACCCATCACTGAATAAAAGCAACAATGAAGTGTCATAATACCATCAAAACAAGTCAATGAGTTATTAGAGTATATTACCGACAAATAAATGCCACAAAGCGCAGGACAGCTGTCCCAGGGAATTCAGCTCTCAATTGGAAGAAAAAGTAAACAAAGGCTTTAGCTTATGACACAGACACATAGTTGCAGACAGGACATGATAGTCGCCATTGTTTTGGCTCTGCATCAAGTGTCCCCCCGGCGAAACTGTTGACATGTGTCAATTATAAATGTCTCAACTTCCAAATAAAACCGCATGGGACGAGCTCAGGATAAACAGCTAATGACATGCATAGCAAAGGAGCAGAAAGAAAAAAAAAAAAACGGAATTAGCTATAAAATGAGGTTGCCCGGCGCAAAAGCGATCCTCACCAAAAATAATAAAAACATGTGAAATATGTTCGGGCAGCGATACGATATACGTCTATACCGATTGTCAGATTTTATGGCCTATTAAAAAGGCTGAATCATTAAGCGCTCTGCCTTCGGTTTTCTTCCTGGCCTGGCCAAGCGATTCGCCGAAGATGCGCCGGCGGACCCACAAGCACACTCTCCACCACTTCCACCTAATTGATGTTAGTTCATAATTTTCCTTTGGAAAATGTAGCAATTAATTGCTGTGCCAATAAAACGCGTCGGTTCCCCACTGTGCCAACGACGCACATTGCGCAATGGGCGCTGCATAAAATCCCCGAACCCCAGCGAGACCGTGGGCCAATAAAAGTTTACAAGACAAAAGCCACATACAACCCAAAAAAAAAGAGGCAGAAAAAACCAAAAACTAAAAGAACAAGTCAAACTTTGACCATCAAAGGAGAAAACAATTTGGCCAGCAGAAGAAAATGCGAATGGAATTCGAAACCTTTGGCTAGATTCGCAGTGGATGCTCTTTGAAACGGATTTGCTATTGCAATTTGGCCGTGATTTTTTTATTCCTTATGATACTGCCCATAAAGTGGTTGGAATTTTTGAAATTAATCGATATCCGTGTGTCCGCCACCTCCACTCCAATGACCTCTATTTGCAGGCCGTATAAAAATTCCAGCAGAGTTCAATGTCTAGACATTTCGAGAAAGAAAAACGTTTGTCTTCTAAAATGTTGCGAATAATTCGCTTACAAAAATGTTAAAAATATAATTAGATACTTTAATATAAGATATGTTAATGAAGACAAGCCATAAAATAATATAAACATTAAGTAAGGCGAAAGAAGAAATTATTTCTAAGCTTACAATTAATATTAAAAACCCTGAAAAGTACCCAATATTAGAACTTGGAAAACTATCGAAGTTTCCGCTATTTTTTATATGTAAACATCGATATATCGACCTTAAACATCGATGTTTCTTCAGCTCTACCCGATACTATTTAAATCAATTTTATTATAATTATTTTATTAATATTACCTAAGCATCTCAGCAATTTGTATGCTTATCAGATTGTAGAATATATTTTACAATATTCCAAATAAAATTCTGCTTTAATTTTCTTTTTCAAATGTAATATTTTAATATTTATTTATAACTTCGAGTTCAATTTCATGTATTTTCCAAGACTCTTAATCATTTCAAATATACTTCTTGTTAGTTTTATTAATATAAGAACACAGAAAATGCCAAAATATCATTCAGAAGTAAATAAACTCTATTATAGAGTATTAAGCTGAACCTCATTGTGGGAGTAAACCAATTATATATTAGTTTTACGATTCTATGTATCCAAAGAGACGATAAAAACTCATGTTGGTAATTAGAACAACAACAACATTAACAATAGCAGCGGCCATCTGTGTCATATTTTACGAACGTTTTCCATGATTTGTAATGTGGAGAAGAGCGCAGATATCGTTAGATAAAGTGAAGGAGGAGTGGAGCCATAATGCTAATAGCACCGAAGATGCCAAGGTTACCCCACCCGGCTGCTATCCCCCATATATAATCGCTATATAGATATATGTATAAACGACCGGCAAGCGATCGACCCACCGCTGCTTCTACTAGATCAGCGCCGTTCCGTGTTGATTTATTGAAAATTAAATTTTTTAACCAACAGAGGTCGAGCGATGCTTGGAAAATAAATAATCGCAAAGGCAGCAAGCCACTAAAATTTGCAGGCAGCAGCAAGTTAATTATGACTGCGGTTAGCCAGGCCAACAACGTATGGCAAAGGGAAGGAGGGGGAGGGAGTAAAGAGGGTTGCTGGGCAGGGATATGGAGATGGAGAGTTCCACAAACAAGTGCGCCAGGTTATTTTGCTGTTAATTAGTCTTACGTGATGAAACTTCGTAGCCGATGGGTGGTGCCCACAAATGGCGACTCCCCATCTCTATTTCTTTCTTTCCCTCTCTTTCTGTATGGCTCAGTGCATCTCTTTCGCCTTCTTTCTCTATCCCTCACATCACCGCTTTTCTCACTCACTCTCTCTGGCTGAGTTTTTCTCACATATTGCGACTTAGTTAACCCACAGAAGGGAAATTACTTTTCAAGCTACAATTGGCAGTCCAATGGAAAGAAAATTAGAATTATTTTATTAAGATTAATTTGTTTGTTTAAACATTAATTTATGAATGTTAAGATGGGATATTGAAGAAATATAAACATTAAACAAAATTGTTGTCAAGGAAACTATTAATATTTTGAAATATAAAATAAAAAATAGAATTTAAAGGATTGGAGATGCCTTCTTCTGCTCAACCCTTGTGGTTAGAGATATAGAACTCCCTTTCCTAACCCTATAGATCCTCTCTTTTTAGATAATATTACATAAACGTGCATTACTAACAAATTGTGCACAATTTTCACCAATTTACAATTTTATGATGCGCAATTGCTGCAAAAAAAACGCGAAAAGAAAGAAACACAACAAGGCGAGGAAAAAACTTCATTAAAGCAAATATTGCGAATTAAATTTATGTTGCCAATTTAAATACATCGAAACAACAACACCACCGCCACCAACTAAAATAGAAAAAAAAACGGGGGAAATAATAAAAATAAAAAGAGGTGTAAAGACTAAAAGGCTGTAACCAAGACGGCAACAACAACAACAACAACTAATCGAGCCGGTCATCAATTGACCAAAGCCAGGTAATGGTCGGTCACAGCCCAGACTTCTTTCTTTTTTTTCTCTCCCCCGGTTTAATATTTTTACCAGCCAGTCTCCGCCGAGCCACCGACGATCGATCGAAACGACAACGCGCCCATATAGACGAACTGAAGGAAAGATTCAGGGATCGAGAGGAGGAGCTGAGGCTGAGGAGGACGATCGATCTTGGCAGCAGCCGCCGCTGCGTTAGATGAGGCAGCAGCCAGCAGCAGCAGCAGCACCGGCAGCCAACGAAGAGTCATCCAGGGAAAACTAAAGGAAAAAAGAAAAAACAGAAAAAGAAAGAAAAAATAAATAAAAGCAAAGTGGGTGAAGCGAGGCAGGAGCTGCAGGCGGGTGGCCGAAACAAACATCGCCACACATGCGACGGCTGACGAAAAATGCAAAAGCAGTGGAACTACATCTAGAGATATTTTGTATAATTAAACAATATATTAAAAATGTGTTAAATAAGTAAATTTACAAATAATATATTTTATATTTTATATATTTACTTTATTAAAAATGTGTTGAATGAGTAAATTTAAAAGCAATTTAATTATTCCCTAATTTACTTCACTAAAATCAAACAATAAATTACGAAATGTCTTAAAATATTAGAATAATTTCATTGATTTGTGAAAATAAATATAAACGAAGACTTTTAACACACATTTTATACTATTTATAATTTTATTCTTTGGAAGGTTTCCAAAAACATTTTTAAAACATTTTTCTAAAAACAAGAAAACACTAAAACAACTCCCTTTTCATGTAATTAAATTATCTTTGAATAAAAATAACTTTTAAGCTTTTTAATTTAAAGAAAGAAGTTGAAATAATATCAAATATATTAAAAGACCTCAAAGGAATCTTAAAAATTATATAAATTGTTGGAAATAAATTCTTTAAAAAAGGAAATTTGACCACTGTACCATCGATTTGCCTCGCCCGCCGCCATCGACATCATTTGGCACATGTGAACACCAAAAGAGATATGCCCACCGACCACTAGACCCCGCTCCGATCCCGATCCCAATCCAAATCCCAATACCAAGCCCGAATATCTACGAATTCGCTTGACCGCTCCACACCGTCCAGCTGTCCGCGTGTCCGTCAGTCCATCGAAGATCCCCGTATGGGGCGAGTCGACGGGCGGCCAATTCACCTGTCGCGCCGTTTTGTTTGCCTTACGCAAAAAAAAACACCAAAAATAAATAATAAAAAAAAGGAGGTGGAGCAGCGGAGGAGCTGCGACCTAGTCGTATGCAGCCTTATGCGAAAATTCCATGAATCTGATCGTTTCGGTGGAAGCGTATTAGATATTTGGCATTTCGGCTTTCCACTGACTGACGTACAATGCCAGAGCGAGGAGGAAAAATAGCATGCAAAAAAAGAAAAGGAAAACCCGGCGGGGTCAGCGCACACACGTGACCCCAAATGATCGATGGAATTGCCGAGCTGAGGAGTCTGCAGAAATTAAATGGATTATAATTATTATGCATGGCACGTTGCGGAGCCTGGCTCACTTTTATTGTCAACCAATAAAGTGGCCAAGAGGGCAAAATCCGGCGGACAGGCCAACATGTCGGCCCGGGAATTGATTTGGCCCGCAGCGACCATTAACAGCCGCAAAAGCCTCAGCCTTAGCCTCAGCCTCGGTTTTGGCCACAGATTCAGATTTGGCATCATCATCTTTGGTTGGAGAGCCATGGAAATAACCCTAAAGCCGCTTTGGTTGGTGATCCTCGGGCTGCAGGGGCCGACTGAATGACATCAGGTGCAGTCACAGTGGGACTTGCATAAGGGAAACCAGGAAAAATAACAAAAAAAATAGAAGGTCGCTTTAAATAAGCCAAAAATAAGAGCTAAAGTATATCAAGGTTTTAATTTTGATAAAAAAGATTACACAATTAATTTAATTAATAGAAAACTTTTCATTAGCAATGCGAGTTTTTCTTTTATTTTTTTTATGGTTGCAGAAAATCATCTAAACTCAACTGTGTGGCTTGGGCGAATTCCTGCGGACATTTTTGCTGAGCTAAAAAGACACAGACATCGAGGCATGTAACAACATAAACAACAGAATACTATTTGGCCTTTTGCACCTTTTTGGCATGAACAACTTTTGGTAGTGGGAAGCGGCCAAGGAGCTGGAGGACGTGGTGGAGGCATCTCCCCGGGATGAGCTGTGTGCGCCGCGAGAGATCTTTATTTCGGGTCGAGGCGGCGGCCGATCGGCCAAGACGACAACGCCCCGAAAGGCACAATTAAAATTTCACGCTTTTTTTCCATGGTGCCAAAAGGGGGCTGAGGAGATGTGACCATCAGGACCAAAAAGAGACACCACCTAGGAGCCGAAAAGCAATGAAAAAAAAAAAAGAACAAAACAAAAACACCTTGACCATTTTTGGGCTTACATTTTAGCCAGCGAACGAAAACAGTGCGGCGGCATTTTCGCTTTGAGGCAAACCCAGGAGCAATCTTTCAGCGGTTTCTGCACTGGAAAAATGGGATTTAAAAGGGGAAAAATGCATGAACCAAATGTCTGCCTTATTCTCCACATAAAAAAGTTGTAAGTGAATAAACTTTGATAGCTTTGTCGCAAGAAGCAGTTTATAAAGGTACATTAATATTAAAAATATGATAATTACCAATAAAATATGTTATCTGATATTTTTGTTCAATTCTAAATTTTATAACTAATTTATTTGCAGTGTTGCAGCACTGTTGCAGCCGCCACGCGTGCAATTTGCAGTCGTCGGGGAATTGCAAGCGGCCCCTGGACGCAAGCCCACAAAACCCACAAGCCAACAAACTTGCAGAGTGGAGAGCTCAGCTCTTCCAGAAAGTGTTAATTAGCAGCGCGCGTGCTAATTACCAATGCCAGTTGTGAGTGCAGCCAATGACAGCGGCAACATGAGCTGCTGCAGCCGCAGCCACAACAGCAACACCGCAGCAACATTAAGTCCAGCAGCAACCACCACCAACAATAAGATATGTTGCAAATGGCAGGCGGGGAAAATGTCAACGTCAACGGCGCCACAACGTGTTTAGAGATGCGTAAGTCGGTCGGATAAAATATCAATTAAATGAGAATTAATGCAGAGATGTGGAGAATGTGCCCACAAACATGCATAATAATCTAAGCATTTTTATTACTAGAAATTAGAGTTACATCTAATTATTAATAAGCTACGAAGCTGAAGCTATTATTTTGTAGGTAAACACAAAAACCTACAATATATTTAAGCAGTAACATCTGTTTTAATATTATATAAGTAGACAATTTTCTTATTATCATTAAATATTTTAAAGAACTTTCTTATTAACCCAAAACTTAGTGGACAGATGAAAAGAATATTTTTTTCTTTAGTTTCTTGTAAGCCTTCTACTGATGTTTGCATTTCACCAACTACTATTATTAACTTTAAAGAATCTAAATCAATTTTAATATTTGCAATTTGCATCTGAGATTAAATTTTATTCAACAAGCTCTTGAATTTTAAAAATCATCCGAAAAGTGCGCTATGGAAAATATTTACATCAAGCGTTGCCACAACGCTCACAGTTGCCCTGACAGCCATTGCTTTTTTGACAGACTGGCCACCAAAACAACAAGATAGTGCTGCTTAACAGCAATAATTTGCAGCTTTACAACACTAACTTGCACAGCTGTTTGGTGTCCAATCGATAACAAGAGCGGCAAATAACTATCGACTTACCTTAAGTGGCGTTTGTTTTGTATTTGTTTTGATCGCGTATACGCAAAATAAAGCCGTAAGATATATTAAGCATACGCACAGTGGGACCAATAAACTTATTATCAGTGAAAATAAAATCAATAAAATTTTAGAAAGTAAATACAGGCACATGTGATTAAGTTTTAAAGCTCAAGAGCTTGAAAATTAAAAAGTAACCATTGAATTTTTGTAACTAATGAAGATTTTATATTGCGTTTGTTTATAAACGCTTTATTTTATTAATTATAAGTTATATATATTTTATTACCTTTAATTCTCTGAACAAAATGTCTAAATAATAATATTAATTAATAGTTTCATTATTTAGTTTAACTTATATATAGTAATCAATGCTTGCCTTTTGTAATTACGCATTTAGCCAGATTTATTGACCAAACGAAACCGAAAAAAAACAAAAACAAACAAGATCGAAGGAGAGGCGCGAAAAGAGAAATGTCATTACTGTGAAAAGAGAGATATGGGAAAAAGAGTACAAGAAAAGAGCAACAGCAAAATGTTCAATGCTTGCAAGCACCTTTTTACAGTCTGTATTAAAAATAGTCACTCTCAGAATGTTAAGCCCAATTAATTGCAAACAAACTGTCAAACAAATGACACAAAAGCTAAAGCTTGTGCTAATTTTCTGAACTCAACGGTACGCTTAATTTATTTATTCATTTATAAAAATAAATCGGGCATTTAACATAAATAATGCCAGGAGCCATGGCCCTCTACCCACTGTGTCGCCTAACTCATAGCAAAAATTATAGCAATTTTTAACATTGCTTTGTGAAAACAATTCGGTTTAACAGTCTGTTGGGATGAGAGTCGAAGCCACCTTGTGCTAGGGAGAGTTCCCACTCTACCTCTCTCGGTTTTGCGCGAGAGACCGTTCGGCTGGCTTCGGGCCGGTTCGGCATTTGAAGAAACCTATAAATACAAGTGAAAGAGCGCATTCGGAAGATTTGGTTTAAACAAATGTAGCTGCTGCAGAGCTGACAAAAAGTGCAATTTCTAAATTAAAATTCCCTTGCCTTAGCTCCGATCGCGAACTATTCGAACGTTGACGGACGGTGTCGCGGATGCTCGGAAGTTGAATTGTTCTTAACTCCAAATAATACGGTTGTGTGTCTGTGAAAAAAAGCACCTAAATCCCCTATAATATCAACCAAAACAAAACAAATATACGGAGCATTGCCAAAAAAATAAAATAACAAACAATCGGAAAAAAAAACAGAAACAAACTGAGAAATAATGGACGGACAAACCGTCAATTGAAAACAAATAGTACAATGAAGTTTTATTTTTGGATCAGTTGGACACTCGGCAAGTAAAGGTAACGCCAATTCGTAAATTCGTAATCTGCGTAGGCCAGCGACCTAATTTCGGCGCTAAGTACAAGTATTTCCCCTGGCCCGTATGCCTCTTTTTTTCTGGTTTTCATTTTTTTTTTTCTTTGCCGTCTTGGCCGCTTTAGTTTTTTGTGTTATTTTTTTTTTTTATCAACTCAATGTGCGCAATTTGCGCGCTGCAAATGCGAAAAGATGGAATTTCACTGGCCGCTTCCTTTTATGGCTCGAATTGATAAATCGCCGCAGAGACTCGGTCGCATGGAGAGACTCTCTTGTGATATAACCTGAATCGGTCAAATGCACTTGCATAAATGCACGTGTCGGCGGATTTTTTCGCCTCTTTTGCCTCTTTGCTTTTTGCTGTGGCTTTAACTTTGCTTCTTTTTTTTTGCCGAATAATGAAAAATATATAGATTTCCTTTGCGGCTGCCGTCGTCGCGACGCGTCGTTTACCTAACACCTTTCCATTCTGCCGCCGCCCACGAGTAAATTTAATTACTATATGTCTGCATTTTGGCTCCCATTTGCACTGCACTCAACCACAGTGGCGGCCAAGAAAATAGCACTGGAAGAGATACATAATAAGTTCTTAAATCATAATAATTACAATGAAAGCCACTTGTTTTAGGCTTTAGTTTAAAAACGTTAGTTAAGGAGCTTTCACAATATTTATTCTCGAACTCTTTTATGGTGATTTAGATAATTTTTATTTAAATGGGATATAGGTTTAAAAAATGTATTATCCAAAATAGAAACAGGTTTAAAGGTATACAAAGTTATACCTTTATCTATCCATTCCCATTTACGAACTAATATTTATCTGCAAATATAGCATATACAGCCTTAAAATGCAACCTTAGGAAAATGCAGAAAACAGGAAAAGCCTTCAAACTTGACAATTCAGCAATATTCTTCTGGCCCAAGCTGTGTGCAAGTGTCCTCGTGTTTGTGGTGGTATCAAGAATTGAAGAGTTATCAGCCAATCAGTTTTGGCATTTGTTATAACACACTTATCGTTCGAATCGAATCGAATCGAAATGAAAACAATGCTGGTAGCGTGTTTTGGCGGTAATCAGAGTGTATGTACCTGTGCCTGTACCTGACGGTTACCACTATTTTTTACCTCTTGGTTACAGCAGCCACGTCTCCTGACTTAGTTAGATTTAAAAGCCAGATATAGAATAATTAATGAGGTGATATTTACAATATGAGAGATCAGATAAAAACTGCATAACAAGGTTACTGTGAGCAACAAGTGACTCAACTTTCAAACCTTTCTGGCTATCAGTGAAGATGCAATTATCTTATTTGTTAGGCCAAATGTAAAGCCAAATTTTACCGGAGCTAAAAAAGAAGTTATCTATCTAGCTGGAAAGTGACTAGAACTTTCCACAAGCTGGGTATAAAATGACGGCCTGCACGCTCGATGCAGGTCAGTCTGGTTTCTACATCACAGCAGTGAATTGCTCTGCCAAAGTTAAAAAAAAGAGTAAACATTTTGCACTGTAAGATTGCAGTTTCATTTTCTTATCTCCCAATTTCACCATAACCTAGAATGCAGAACAACACCTTTATTACACTTCAAAGAATATGTACATCCATATATTGAGTGCACCTGAATAATCTTAATAATATCCATTCCTACATTTTCAGAGATTCAGTGCGGCATATTAAACCGAAACATATATAGACACGTGTCTGGAAAGTTAACACAGAAATTAATATAATATATAGACGCCATATATTTGATTGTGATTTTTGACCGAACTTTGATCGAAGGGAGCGGCGCACGTGAAATGGCCAAGTTAAACATTTTTTGCTGTTTTCTTTGGTTCACTGGATTATCGGGTGAGTAAATAACGCCAAAAATAGTCCATTAATGAAGTGAATCAGTACTGCGAATCGGTTAATATAGTCTTCGTTACGCATTTGTTTATGCTGACCCTCTTGAGATAATTTGCTTTAAAAAAAGACAAGTAAAAACAGGCAAATGGAAATGCCTACGTCATGGCAGCAGCATCATGGGGCTATATATATGCATATATCGATCGGATTTATCATATGACGTGTTGAATACTATCTATAGAGTTGGATCTGGCCATATGCCATGTGATTCTGCCTCAGTCTTCTTCATGCTTCTTGTTTTTGTATTTTTTTTTTTGTAAACACATGTTGCCGCGCCAATTTTGTGGTTTCTGTTTTTGTTCTTTTTTTGTTTTGTTTCCCAATTTCATTGATAATTCAAATGGTCGCGTATCGTACACAAGTGTGTGAATTTTCGGTTGTATTTTGTTTTCTTTCTTCTCTTTTTTTTAATTTCTCAAAATATTGTTTATTTTGTATTCGATTCGTTTTTGTTTGGCTTTCGCTGGCGAAATGTTTTTCTATGAACCGGAGCAGCAGCGACGACCTTGATGCCAGCTTTCGAAGGGCATGGGCAACGGCTCTACCTTTTGTTTAAACTATTTAACCTGAAGTGCGTCACTAAAAAATGTTGGAGCGGGAAATCCAAATCTCGAAAGTTTTTGAGAGCCAAAAGATGCGGCATGGGGGAGATGAGTCAGACCTTAGAGGAACTCCTTAATAGGAAATATAGCTTAATGTCGCACTCTTTTGAAAATGAAATACCACACAAAGTGGGTGGATATGAACAATAAGAGTAAAATGAGAATAAACTCATACTTTATGATGTTACAGTGAGTCACCACCAAAATTCTTGGAAAAGTTTGAGTCGGTTTTTGGGTCACAAAAGAAAGAGTTTGACGAGATCAACACCAGATATTGATTTAAAAGGTATTCCAAAATGCGAAAGTTTGGGTACGAAAAGAGTCGTTTTTTTTTCTTAGTAATACATTTTAAAGCAATATGTTGAAATAAACTCATTTTTCGAGAAATTAATTTAAAATCTAGTTACTAATTAATATTTTAATCCTTCTTTTCTTTAGAGAAAACGAAAAAGAGAACTGCGCCCCCATAAATATATTTAATTATTGATAATATATTTATTATTGATAAGACTAAAAGAATATATAAATATCAGTTGAATTCGAGTACTTTAAGCTAATTTTTTCGCAACTAAGAATCTGCAAATACACGACAGGTAGATAACACAATCTCCAAGGCACTTGAAATTCATTTTTATGTGAAGCCCCATTCCGTTTTTATTTCCCCCGCGCTATATAGACATAGTGATTAATACTGAAGATAGCTTCGTGCATTTTCCAATTTACACTTTGTTTTTTTGGGGGTGGTCTTAAATATTAATATTTCCATATCGATTCGATAAGAACGCTAAAATATAGAGTCGATATTTTAGCTTGAACTATCGATAGCAATTTATAATATCGACTCTAAGTCCCCCGCGCTATATAGACATAGTAAATAATGCTGAAGATAGCTTCGTGCATTGTGTTAAATATCAATATTTCTATATGGATTCGATAAGAACGTTAAAATATAGAGTCGATATTTTAACTAGAACTATCGATAGCAATTTATAATATAAATATTTCGTTATAGGGTCGATATTTATCTGTAACTTTCGATAGGATTCATCGAATAGCTAAATAGATACAATGAAATCTTGTTAAAATTGATTTATTTTCAATACTTACGCCTGAACAATATTTTGTATCATATCAAACCATCTCTTAGCTTCCTTTTACTTGGCACCCCCGCTATAAAGCACCGATATCGGAAGAAACATGTGTTAATCTATAGAAATCTAATGTGCTTAACCTTGAGTGTGGAGTGGAGTCTTGATTTTTTATACTGAGAGCGAGGCAGGAGGAGTGCCACACACAACATACAACGCACTAACGTGTGGAATTCCAACTTAATCTGTGGGTCGGTGTTCTTATCAAATTCGAGAATGGGTGACAAACGACAGATAGTCTATTGTGGAGCGTGTTTCGTTACGTACATGGCCGTCCAACTGCCACCAGTTAGCCAGTTAGCAAGTTAGCCAGTTGTTGCTGTTGTTGCTGGCCGTGTTTGCCCAACAAATTCCATCCAGATGAATACGGTAAGTGAACTTGGGCCCAGAACCCAGGGAAGTTGCTTCCAAGTAGCTTGCTTTTCTCTTACACTCGAGCGACAAGCGACGAGCGTTGGGGCGATAATGAAAAATAACTCTCTCTCTCAGAGCTGTGCCCAGCCCCTGGAAACAGTTTTCCATTACAGCTAACAAAAGTGTGAATGCACTTAAGTTAAACTTATGCAATTGTCTTAAAGGCTAAGATTAATTAAGCCTTCAATTGGTGACCAAAATGATGCTAAGAACTAGGCTTATTTCCTTCGAAAAATTTCACAAATCTAATTTGTATAATAAGATTTCGATTGATTAATTTATTTTTATTTATTTTATACACTTATTTAAAGAAATACCTGTAAATAAATTTCTCCCAGTGCTGGTGTTTCCTGACTAACCCCGCCAAAAAATGTTGACTGGTTGACTAACCCACTAAGTGAGCCATTTAGGCCGCGAACTCCCCAGGTTAGTTACTAAGGGTGGTTAGTTGATTTTGGCCTAGAATTTCCCAACTTTCTGGGTTTGGGTTATGTCACCATACCATTTCCAATGTTTGTTGTGGCAAATGCAAATGTGAAAAGGAAATGGAAATGAGGGAAATGGCTGGGCGGAAACACTTTCCTTTTATTTTATGGCGACTGGCCTTGACAGAGGCTTTTTTTCTTTAGTAAATACATTTAGGTAGACTTTCCTTGTTGGCAGCAGGGCAAAAATACATATATATAGATTTATATATATATATTGATGACGAATCCAGAACTGAGACCTCAGACGTCAATAAATGATAAATAGACTTTGCTCCACTTGAGTTTTCGCGGTGTTTTTTGAGTAGGAATTTATCAGGGGCAATTCTCAAAAAGAAAAAAGAAAGAGGAATGCGAAAAAGATTCTGTGGCCATGACATTGCAGACTGGGCGAGTGAAAGGCGTGTGTTTCTTTTTGATAAACGCTGTTCTATTTATGCTCTGCTAAATATCTTTTGTGGGCAACAGGCTCACGTCATTTCTTAATTTGATTGCCGAGCACTCGAAAGGGGGCCTGAGCTTTCTTAATCTATTATTTTCCTGCACTCGCATTATCAACAATTTCGGACTGCTTAAAATGTATACAAAAAAAAAAGGAAGGAAAGAATTCCAGACTGCGGAGATACTCTCTTGGTTTCTAGGTTCTTTTGAGAGATTTTCATTCATTTAACTTAAGTTATTTTAATCATTACAAAGCATAAGGCTTTATTGAATTTATTTATATTGTATTTATTTTTCATAAACAACGAGGTGTGAATACAAGAAAACCAGCTCAAAGAAATACAAATTAATTGCGTTGTACTTCTTTTTCACCATAAACTATTCTTAAAGCTGTTCAAGATATAACAATAATATTTACCTTTTTAATTACCATTAAGCTGTTGGAATAAGAAAGTCCCCTGAAATTCTTTTATATTTTGAATTTGTTTACTTCTTTTAATCAAGGCAAATCTCTCTAATTATGGACATAGTTGCTTTTATGTTTAATTAGCGGAGAAGTGCAGATATCATGCCAAATTCCTTGCCCATGAATCACACAAATCCCCAGTGTGATTGTGAAATGTGTAGCAAAAAAAAACGATTTAAAAGTCAGGGCATTATCTACGGGGTTCGATGATATATATATGTAGAAGACGTCCATGGATATATTAGTGCACCTTAAGCTACCAGATAGTCGTCTAATCTGTATAGATGTTTATCGCTCACAAGTCGCGATGCCAAAGCTATTAGTCATTCCCATTGACTTAGTCATGGAAACGCATAAATATTTGAAGTATTTGTAGTATTTGCCCCTGTTTAATGTACACTCTGCTGTGTGTGCAGTACGCCTTTGCTTTACTTTATTGAAATATTTCGGAATTTTTATGATCGTCTCTTCACCTCGGCATCCACGCTGGCCCGGATCAGGTTGATGTTCCTGTCCAGCTGGAAGGCCAGTTTTGTGTTGAACCTCATGTCCGGCATGTAGGCCGGAAAGTGATCCGGATTGAGGGCAAAGTGTGTGGACGTATAGTTTACATTCTGCAAAACAGAAAGAGTGAGAGATGTGATATGGGGGAAAGCGATTCGGGTTTCATTCGGACTTTATTCCTTTCGTTGAAATCGCTCTCTCTGTCTCTTTGTATTTCAGTTAATACGCAATTGATGTGTTTATACGTATATCTATGCTTATTTATATATTTCATTTGTGTTTATTTGTTTATTTGGCTTTGGTGTTGTTTTTTTTTTTTAATGGTGGAAGAATCGTAAAAATAGCTTTGTTTATTTGAGACAGAATTTGAAACTAATTTGTTGCTCTGTTTATGCACGGCTCGTAAAGATTAAGATTATGGGAAATTTTTTCATCAGATTTCAAACTGTGAGTAGGTCAGAAATGGTTTGTTTGCTACACCTTGAAAGGTTTAATCAGGTGTTTAAATTGTTTCTGGCTGTTAAGTAACCTGCTTTGGCATTTTTTTCTGTTTTTTTCGTGCTGTTTTAACGAGTTGCGGAATGTTTGTGGAATGTTTAACTGGCTTTTAGAATTATTCATGGTAGTAAAAGTTATGGAATATAATTATATAATAAATGAAATGAAACATTTTAATGTTAAAGTATTTGTAGAAATGCATCCATCTGAGTGACCCCAAGTTAGGTAATTAAATTAAGTTAAATTAATTCGAATTAATCACAGTTCGTTGGCCTGTTATTAATACCAACTTTTGTGGTTAACTTGAAGCCCTTAAGTATTAAATTCAATACACTTCTCTGCGGTCAACACACACTATTTATTGAGGTCAGATGTTCAAGTTTCTGTCTTTCAAATGCAAAGGAATAAAGTCGATTTGTGCATTCGCATAATGCTTTGCTACGTGTTTCGATTTGTCAATATAATTTGCCAGATTGATTTATAAGAGATTTAGCTTTTAAACTCACCGCCAGTAGGGGGCATGCCTCTGGATAGTTTCCGGATTGCAAAAGTTTGCCAATAACCGCATTTAGGATACGATTCTTGCTGCGAAAGCTGAAGAGATGACAGCCATCCACACGGATCTTGAGCAGTTGCTGGACGAATCTCTCACGGCGATTGAGGAGCTGGCCCACACTCAGCTCCACCCACATCTTGTGGACGGGTCGGCGCAGCAGGAGCAAGGTGTTGAGGAAATTTCCTTGGCGCTTCGGCATCTCGACTATGTCGCACGTAAAGGCCTCCGCCGTCGCGGGATCAATAACCGAGCAGTTTATTTCACGCCAACGTATCTCGAAGTCGCGCTACAAGTGGGTGAGGCAGGCCCATTAAATAAATGCGCATCATTATATGCTTCTGAATTAATAAACTTATAGTCTTAGTCACGGTTTCCCCGCATTTCGGCAGATCTTTCGATCCCCCAACTGCATCTAATTTGGTTTCATGGCATTTTTTTGGCAGACAAAGAGGTTTACAGTCCAACTTCCCTTAGTCGAATGTTTTTTTTTTAACTTTAAAATAAATATTGTAGCCGATCTACAAGTTCTGCTGTAACTCTCAATATATTTTAAAGTATATATAAGCAACAGGGAAATGCATTTATTTGCGGCAATATTTTCTTTATCTTTCAGTTAATTGTATAATATTATTATTATTTTATTAGCTCCTCAGAACTGTTCTATTCCCGGAACTCAAGATAAGGATTATCTATGCTTGTGTGTAGGGCTTGGAGTCGATTCCGAACACAGGCTTCCTCAATAAATGAGTAATCGAAGATAATAAATAAATGTAGCTGTCTTTGAACTTTAAATGTTTCTCAATAGAAAAAAATATGTTCCATTCATGTTTCTTAATATAAATCATCTTTACGCCTTTTAAAAATATTATAAACAATTCTTCTGTTAGACTTCAATGTTGTTTTAATTGATCTTAAACAAGATTTTTATGTTTTAACAAATAACTTTTCTATTTTGAGAGATAAAATTGAAATGCCAGCTTGTAAATATTATTTTCTTATTCATAAATATTTTATTTGTTATTCAAACAAGTAGTGCCTGGTTTGAGAACGTTTTAAGTAGCTTATAGTTAGTTTTTTTACGTACGGTTGCCAACGTTGGCTGCCATAGAACGGACAGTACCAGGCAGCATAATAATCCCAGCGGAAAGGCGTCAGTCATCGTACTAACGAGCCAGCGAAAGACACATTGCGGCCCCAGTGCAGTAATTATTAAACAGTAATTATTATTATTATTATTTTGTATACAACAACATATATATTGAATATATCAGCGGACATCTGTTCGTTTGCTCTCGTTTCCTGTAGTGGGGAGGCAAGGGTTTGGGGCAAGCAGGGTTATTTTTTTGTTGTCATTAATCAGGCATTTTACGCTGTGCCGTATAATTTAATTGTAATTGTGCAATTTGTAGAATATAATGCGAAATAATTACCAGGGGGACATCCATTCATACCTCCCTCCCCCCATATTTTTGCGTTTTTATTTCAATATTTGAATATGAAATTATTTGTGAAGTCGTGTGGCGGTCGCTTATATTGTTTGTTTATTTCAGTAAAAGGAAAAATGTGTGTTTAATTTGATTTTTTGAATAATTTTCGCATTGTTTGATATATTCAATATGTTGTTGGCTAATTGCAGTCTGAATTGTGGAATTTGGGACCGTAGGTATTGGTTTATAACTGTTACATTTGAATGAATATCTTTACATATTACCTTAATACAATTAATAAATATAACTACTGTTTTAGTTTCCTATATGAATAGTATCTGATTTCCCAAGTGTTTGATTAAATGTTAATATAAAATTGATTCCCTCTAATTCCCTTACTTTCCATTATTTTCGTAAGATCTTTGTAGACATATGTTATTAATATATTAATTGTATTTCCCATAACCGTACGCTTCGGCCTGCTCAATGCCAACCCAATTTATTAATAACTCACAATGGATCGGAACAAAAACAAAATAAAACAAAAAGGGCAACTGACTCGTAGTTGTGACACGCATTAGTTAATTCTATGTTCCATTTGGCGCGTTTACTCGTACCTTTCCCCCATATGGCCAACTTGAGTTTGCACTTATAATTAATGATGTGCGGTGTATATTTTTTGCCGAGTGTATGCTAGCCCCTCTACTATAATTGATCTATAATTAAGATAAGGTTTACTACGCCTGTCGCTGCCGGCTTAAACGGGGCCGAACCGCAAAAAAAAAAGTAAAAATAAATACAAAATATACGTACGTTTAAAAAAAGAAAGCGGCGAGCATACGAAAATGTTTTGTTTACGCAATTCTAACGTATTAGTTGGCCACTTATTAAGTTTGGCAGAAGGGGGGAATATCAAAATGTGGAAATATTAGCAAAAAGGAAGGAACACTAATGGTAATGCCAGTGCCGTGAAGTTTTGGGTGAACAGAATGCCCTCTTAATTGGTGCTATGGCTATGGCGGAAAGAGGCCAAAACTGGAGTGACGAACGCCTATTTGCTCTACACGCCGGCGATTAAATTAAATCGCATAAATTACGCTTACTTTACGCGACGCGTGAGACGCGTTCAAAAATAAGATTGATTGCGTTTGGTTTCTGTTCGAAATACATTCGAAATTATACTTCTGATTACCGCGAGGTCTGATGTCACATTTTTCGGCATGCTATACACGGATTATATTGCCGTTTAACTCGAGTGTGATTAAATCACATCTGTCATAGTTTATTTTAATTTTTTTATTCGTTGTGGTGCCTTTTGTTTATGATCAGCAAAGTGCAAATACACAGTTCGGTTAATAAAAGAATTAACGTGAAAATAAATCGTGCTTAAATACAGATGAATTATATATGCTTCGCTGATTCTTTATATACTACATTTATTTCATTAACTAAATGCGATTGAATGATTTTGTGTATAATTAATACATCGAATAAATTAGAAAATCCAAAACTATTGCATGATAAGTAGTTGTAAGCCGGGACTGTATCTTTCTTACTTAAAAATAAATACATTTCACCCTTTGTAGACCCGCCCGACCAGTCACAATTAATTCCTTTCTTATTCTTTTAAATCAAAGAGGGAAGTGGATATTGCATAAGCATTTTAGATAAATGCACAGCTTTGTTTATATAAATTGCAATTCTAAGAAATTTTATTGGAATCGGAAGCGGACACACGGCTGAACATTTCGAATTCATGGAAAATGTCTCAAGTTCTCTTGTTCGTCCACTTTTTTTCTTGTATTTTTTACACACAAAACGAAAGTGGTCTTTATTTAAAGTAAATCATTTTAATTTTGTAAAAAGCATTCCTTCCAAAAAACAGGGACTTAAATCGTTTTTACCGTGAATCATCATCATTTTAATTACTGTGAATCATGGCTAGTAAATCACAGTTTAACGAAAAACTGTCTTCCTGTTTTTTTCTTCTTCTTGGTTTGTAAAGGTTGCTAAAGTCACAGTTTTATGACTGTCATAATGACCGGAGTTCGCTTAAAATGCCATAAAATGTACGAAAATATGATAATGCCCCGGCGTGAGCATTAGATTCGCCATCAGCAAATTATCAAAGAGACAATTTCTCAATGTTCACGGTGATTGACGTGAATGGGGTAAAACAAAAGCTAAATGGGGAAAAATGAAATAGTGTGTACGTTTTGCTTTTTTTGAAACGGTCTCTAATTACTCCATCAACTGCGGGTCTTCGTCGCCGTCGCCTGTAACAACTAGCAAAGCCCACCTCTGCTGCGGAAACCTCTTTTCCCCCCGAAGACGACCTTTCAAATAGTAAGTAGTTAAAAGTAGACGACGGACGACCTCCTCCTCTTGAATATATATATTTTTTTTTGGTTTTTTTAGTATTTTCTCGTGTAATGTTTGTTTTGTTTTTTGTTGTTTGGTTTAAGTAACTTTGCATGTCAACGAGCGTGTCAGGAAAAAATGCGAAACAAAAATAAGCGACTGCTAATTGTACTAAAATTTATTTTCGCTCTGCGGTGCGACCAGTATCTGTATCTGTAGCTGTATCTGGTTTTTGTGAGCTGTGAGCTGTGCTCCTCTGCTCCTCGCTGCCTGAATTGCATTTTTGCATGCCGGCCTTCGGCTGTAGATCAATCAAAAAGAAATATGGATCGCCTCGTTCGCAGCTTCAAAGTCTCCGTATCTGTTGTGTATCCGTGTATCTGGGTATCTGTGTATCTGTATCCGCGTCTGCTTGGCTCCCTGGTGACGTAAGTGGGCAGTAGCACTTCTCTGCTGGTGCTCCCCTATATAATCGTCATAATCACAATTATAATCATCGCCTTCGTCGCCAGAGATCTCCGCTAATGAGCGCCGACCCATTTATGAGGCGGATATGTGCTTAGGTAATTTGCATCGAATTCTTTTTTTATTTAACCTTTGGAACCTGGAAACCTTCTCCAACGCCACACCGTTTCATGTCTCTTTTTTATTTTTTTTTTTGCTGACCCACAGGCGATAAAAAATTATTACTATCCGTGTGGGTCAATAAACTCGCAGTGCAAAGCAACCACAAAATTTATATATATATATATTATAACAAGTAAATGAATCGCCAGAGAGAAGAAGGCAAAATACCTTGCATATGTAGAATTTATTGACTACCTAAGCATATATTATTTATATATAATTCCGAAAAACACACTTCAACAGAAACTAGAATCAGAATGAAATTTTTACGTTGGCCGTTGTGGTCGAGTGATTATTGTTGGACATTGCTAAGTTTTTACCAGGAAGCTCAGTGCCATTTCTCTGCAGTTAATATATTTAATGGTTTTTCGTTTAGTAAAAAAATAAATCTCCTTTTTTGTGGTGCAAAAATAGGTTAAAATTCATTTAATTACATATTAAATCAGTGGAGTGTGTTTAATATACACTTTAAATTGCCAGTGAAACTAAATGTCATTGAAAACGATCAAATAATGATATAATATTAACAAATTGAATAAATTGTAAATTACCATGACTTTGGAACTTATTTCTAGGTAATTTTCTTGTTTATTTTTACTATTATTTTAAATAACCATTAAAGAACGCAGTCTTATTAAATAATATTAAACCACCATTGCAAGACATTGTTGGGAATTCTACATCACCGCAAGATTAAACTATTTGAATGGACATTTGATGTTTTTATTTAAATTCTACATTACTGCTCCCTTTAACTGAAAGGTTTTTTCAATTCCTTGTATTGATCCCAAAAGGCACAGTTCCTTAACATACTTTAGACCCTCCTATGCACTTCTCAAATTTATCTTAATTCACTTTAATCGTTTGTTGTGATTACCATAGTCATGTTAAATATAAATACGATATTTATATATATATTTATATTCTATATAAGAATAAAATCTTAAATAAGAAGGTGAAGTTCCCCAGAGATATCAAATACTCCGTAATGGTTCCCTGCACGCACAGTTCACTATCATTCGCAGGGCCCTTCTCTGCGCTTCTCAATTTTCTGTCACAAGATTTTGATCGTTTGTGTTCGGACTATAGAATCCATGATAAATATATGCATATATATTTGTGAACGTCGTAATAGCTTATGAATGAAATGATATAAACCAAGGCCAAATTCCAGAGGTATTTCGAATACTCTCTTATTGATCCCTGCACGCACAGCACAGCTCCCTGACATTCTCGGCGCCCTTCTATGCGCTTCTCAATCAAACGAATACGGGCACGCACACATGACCACACACATGAATAATTGCCCCGTCTGGTGGCTGTCATATAGATCGCTCCGACCTGATAGCAAAAGAATATAGCCGCAACAGCGAAAGCAACGACTTATATCTATTTTAAATTACGTTCAATTAAATGCGCTTCACCTACAGAGCACAGCAGTGACGTCAATATCGAAAATACTTTGATAACCTTCGATCACGATCGGGAAGAGTTATTGTAACCATTTTTGATGCGACAACAACGACGACGCATTTTTGTAACAAAAGTTTACCACTCCAAAAGAAACAAGCAAAAAAAAAATGATAATACCGGCAATTGGGGGCAATATTGATTCAATGAAACGATCGATCCATATCGATCCAATAAGGGAAGAAGGCACAAAATCATTTGGGTTTGTTTCACACCCTGCAATTGTTTTTCTTTTTCTTTGTATTTGTATTTGTTATTGTTATAACCATTGCCATTCCCCCATTTTTATCGCTCTGGCGCCTTCTTCCCCCCTTTTATAATTCAATGATAAAATGTCAAAAATCAATAACAATAAATAAATGATAAACGAGATTGTCACTCTCTCGCCATACTTTGTATTCTACCAAAAATAAATTTCATTTCTTTTCGTTTTGTTTTGTTTTGATTGGGTTTCTGCTTTCTTGGAGTCATATCCCTCGAGTGTGCCTAATCAAATTGCAATTTTTATAAATTTACCTCAAGATTTATTGAATAATTAATTCAGGGCTATATACGTTTGCCCGCTGGAATGTGATTTTCCAGATCGATCGGTCGATCGATCGATCGATACTAATATTGAACTTGAAGGGCATTCAAATCAGTTTGGAATTTTTAGGGTCTATTCGGGGTATCGGATTTCGCTGCTCAGTACAATAGTTTAGTTTTAAATTTAAAGAAATATTATTAATTATATACAATGTTAATTGGTCGCCTTTTTTAATCTTTTCCAGCTCTGCCGATTATCAACTTGGATGAAATTCCGCAGGGAGATCTCTGCCCGCAAGACAGCCTAAGAAATGACACCATTGGGAGTTGCACCTGCCTACCTTGTCCAGAATTGCCAACGACATGTTTCAAGGTGCTCGTCGAGATTTATCCAGGAGACGGAGAGCCCGGCAACTGTTGTCCCCAGTACGAGTGCACGGACACGAAGCCCGTCTGCAATGGTACAAATGTCACGTACTTCCCCGATAAGTGCACCAAGTGCGAGTCCTGCAACCATACCATTCCCTGTACACAATTCTGCGACATTTCCGTTGCCGCCAGCAACTGCCTGACCTCGCCACATGAAACCGCCATTGCGGTGGGCGAGACTTGGAAGGAGAATGATGGATGTATTTTGTGCAGATGTACGGACGATGGAGAGCGGGATTGCCAGGTCACAGAATGTCCCCTCGTGGAATGTGATAGGCCCATTAGAAAGGACGGGGATTGCTGTCAAACTTGTCCGGATGAGGCACACTTCTCAGACCTGCAACCCTACACGGGTGCCAAGGCAGTACTACCTCACAATTCAGTCCTCCATTTGACATTACCACCTCACATTTCAGTCCTCCAACCCCAAGCGAGTGGTGGACCAACCAGTGGCCCACCGACAGAGGTGGACCATCTCGAAGATGTCAGCTCGACCACATCAGCTGGTGGTTCCTCAACGAATGCCAACGAATTTTCCAGCCCTGTTTATCCCGATTTCTTTGGGCTATCCGATAGTACAACTAATGCCGAGGTTACATCCGAAGCAGTGGATAATATTGCCTCATCAGAAGCACCTCTACAAGAGAATAACTTCACCAGAAACCTGGATGTTTCCAGCACAGATTCTACGATGGCATCTTCAACAGATCAGAGCACAACCAATGGTCCATTATCTACTAGCGAGCCACCTTCAGTCTCCTATCTCGGAACGTGGACAAGTCAGATCCCAGCTGAAACCATCAACATAGAGCAGAAATCAACGCCTGAGCCCGAACCCCTGACACCGGAGTCCACCAGCCAGATCAAGGAACCCAGTGAGGAGAAGGTTCCCGGTGACGCCAAAAACAATACAGAACATCTCCCGTACATGCCGCAAGAGCGATTGAACACCTTATGGTGGATTTGGCCCGTGTTGATAGCATTTGGTCTCACTGCCTGCATCGTGGTGTGCTGTGTCCGGCCGTGTAAGGGTGGCAAAAAGGTGAACTGCAACTATCATGAGGTCCCCACTAAGCAGACCCAGGAGGTCCGCAATCTGAAGTGTGTCGATGATCCGCATCGAAAGTAGGGCGGCTGGGCTGTCAGAGATGAAACGAAGCATTAGTTGTGATTCCAGCACAGAGAAAAAAAATATATAGTATCAGTTCCAGATTGCCATCTCAGATTATTAATTTGATTCTTCGTTTGCAAACATATTCATTTTAGATAATAATAATTAATATTCATTTCGAGATGGTTTAATTTATATTAATTTAGACATTCTTGTGTTTGTTACAATTACGAGCTGATTTCAATCTTTTTCTCTGTGTGATTTCCATCCCGCAGACTGATTTTTGATCTTGACAAGCTTTCATCTAGTTTCCGCTAGAGAAAATAATACCAAAATAGTGGAAGAAGTCTGCATGTTAATAATACTTAGAAAAAGAAACTAACTTCATCGTCAGTCCAGATAAAGAGAGAGAGACAGAGAGGAGAGCATTTTAAATGGATTTAACAGAATTTAAGGACTCTGTTCCCCTTCGGTATCGAAGGATAGTCCACACAGACATTGAAAGAAGCAAGCCGATCGAGCAAATAAGCATTAACGCACAGACACACGCATCTTGATCTTAAGACTATTGCTCAAATCAATTAATTAAAGTGATTAAGTTAAGCAGTAATCGAGACAGTAATGTGATAGTTCTAATTATCAAAAGTGAGAAAATCATCAGTAGCGAAAACACAAAAGTAAACGTAATTGGAAAGTATTAGTAGGAAACACGTTAGTTCGATTGTATATTATGATTACTGTACGAAGCGCACTCACTCACCCATTCATCCATAAATTTAATTTAATACATACGAACATACCAAGTTAGTTCTCCCGAAACGCATCCACAGCATTCATTCCTTTATAACCATATTATTATTATATCTTAGACATTTATTTTATGACAAGTAAACGATACAAAAAAAACCAAAGTTTAAGAAAAACAAATAGCAAACTGTTGTAATTATTTAACACTTGGCTTTCAGGTTTATTGGTGGAAAACATGTTTCTTTTTTTTAGAGAACATAATAAAATCAAATTATATTTTAAATATCAAGATGAGTAACGACTGAAGGCGGGAAGATAAGGTTGAGAGCGCTTTCTTGAGCGCTTCCCGTCATCTTTCGCTGTATGCGTACAAGAGAGCGGTTGGCTCCAGAAAGCTCTTTCTCTCTGGCTTTTGGGGCACAATTTCAAGAGAACCTGGAGCCAGTTTGTATGGCGTTACCTTTCTTAAAGCTTATATTGTCTTTGGAGAAATGCTGATTGTGGCAACATTTCGTAGCAACATTCGTACTTGGCAGTTTTAAGTGCACTCTTTCCCAGAGCGTATTTTATCTTGAAGGATATATTTTGAAAGTGAAGCCAAAATATCTGCATATACTATTTCCACTTTAAATTAAAAAAATACAGAATTCCTTTTAGCTTATTTATTTACATATTTATAGTTACAACTTAATAGTTTTCAATTTCTCGACTACCTCGCGCATCACCTTCGCCATTTGTGAGTCTGGCAGTTCATCCAATACGGATGCAGTTGTGCCTGCCAAGACACCAACTCGTGGATCTATAGGCAACGTTCCCAGATGCGGGATTTCAGTGAGCTTGGCCAGCTCAGAGCCTCCATTAGAGGAGAAGATGTTTGTGCAGCAAGAGCAAGTGGGGCATACAAATCTGTGAAAGTTAAACAAACGATAAGTAAGATAATAAGTAAATATATACATTAAGTTCAAGTAAATATAAATTTCTATATAAATCCACAATTATATGTCATATTTAAAAACCATTCCCACAGATCCAATATTTACTTGTGTAAAACAAACTAATCTGGGTTATAAAGGTGTTGCAAATCACATTAAGCAAGTGCAAGTTAGTGCAAAGAAACTTTAATCGCACTTCTATATCAATGTAGGAAATTCACAAAAGGTGACAATAAAAAACAGCATTAGTCTTAGCAAAAAATAGAAGAGAATTATCCTTGCTTTATAAATCCGCATACAATGTCATGGACTATGTGTAGATCTCGTTTTTCTACGACTTCCCACTTACCCACTCATATTTTCAATGATTCCCATTATCCTGATGCCGGTCTTTTTGCAGAAGGTTATCTCCTTGCGCACATCATCCAGGGCCACCTCTTGAGGCGTGGTCACGATGACGGCGCCATTGCATTGCATTTCCTTGAGGCACTCCATCACGGTGATGTGCTCGTCCGAAGTTCCTGGCGGCGTGTCGATGATCAAATAGTCCATTGCCTCCCATTTTACGTCGGTGAGGAATTGACGGATCATCATGGTCTTCTTGGGACCGCGCCAAATGACGGGATCTTCACGATTCTTTAACAGAAATCCAATGGACATCACGGCCAGCGTTTTCGATTCATCCGTGTAGATGGGAACCCAGCCCTCATTGCACATAAATATCTCACGTCCTTCCAAACCCAATAAATATGGAACGCTCGGTCCGCACAGATCAACGTCCAGCAATCCTACCTTAAAAGGTTTATCACAAAATCAGATTGTCATGTTTTTGTGATGAAATTAATAATCTCTTACCTTGTATCCCATATTTCTCAGTGCCAGCGCCAGCTGTGTGCTCACCGTGGATTTTCCGACTCCACCCTTCCCGGAGAGCACTGCAATTATATTATTCACTTGTTCCAGCAGCATTTTAAGCGTTTTGTTTAAGAAGCCGCACGAAATCAAACGAATTTCATGGATTTTTTTTAGTCAACAAGTGCTGTCAGCTGTTTCGGCAGGGCTGAATGGTGAGGTGGTTCCAGTTATCGATAATTTCACATGATTTCTCAATTGAGTTTTATTTAAATTTAGCGGTTTGTTAAAGCATATATATATATTATACTGTTTATATTAAAATATCTAAATTTAGTTATTGAAACACCACAACGATTACCGCTTAAAACAAATTATAAATAATAATGTGAGTTTTGAAGAAGCGAAAGCAAGGAACACCCCCAGCCCTGCAGGCCATCTGGCAACGCTCCCTTATCAAGTTGAGAATGCCACCCGATCTGGTAACTTTGCACCGCCGGCAAGTGTCGATTTTTATTGGTCCAAGTCGGCGCAGCATGTTTAATTGACAACAACGGTCCGCTGCTGGCAAATGATAAAATAAACGTGCGTCGAACAAACGCGTAACGAGGTTCCAGGACCAGGGTCAGGACCATAGCACCCGTAGCAATCCGATCCGGAAGCCAGCGTAAGCGCAGCCAGGCAGGGGAAGCCAGAGCCGCAAAGAATCGAATGTTGCGCAACCTTCAGTCCCCCGCATGCACCGGAGCCGCCCCAACAACCACAACGACGACGACGACGACGGGAAAACAACAGTCAGAAACAACCAACCACCGGGGCCATTGCCGCCTAACAACAACCACATCACGCCATCGCTTTACATCTGATAATCGAATTTAGCGTTTGGCAATGAAGAAACGCTCCAGTTCACGTGGCACCCCGCCCGCCACCGATGGCGACCACCAATCATTATCTTCGGCATCATCATCGACGGCCTACAAACCGGGGGCGGCCAGTGCCCCGGCCACGCCCACAAAGGAACGTAGAGATGCTAGCGATGGCAGCGGCAGCAGTGCGGGAGCCAGGCGTAAGCGAAAGGAGGAGATCGCCCAGACCTTTGTCATTGTCAACGAGCGACCCGTGGATGATATATCCCTGGACTTCTTCTACAAGCCGCACACGATAACCCTGCTGGCGGTATCCGTGCTGGCTGTGATGTACTTTGCCTTCGTCAGGTGAGAGACAGGGTTTTTCTTTGGGAATACGAATCTCTAGAGCTTACAGTTCAGTTCTGACAATCCTTGATCCTTTGGTGTAGTTAGGTTCTCTTGATTAATAGAACATTACCAAAAGTATGATTAAAACAAAAGCACTTTTTGGAGTTTAGAGTTTAAACTTAGAGATAGGGCGAGATTCGATGTATCCAAAGGTCTTTCAATGAAAGTAAAAATAAGCGTAAGTGCTTTAACCCCTGCACCCATAAATTGAAATGATGATAACAAGGAATACGGGTGTTAAGTAGCCTCAAAACCCCATTAAACCTCTTATTATTTCTTATTTGCTTATATATACTGTTGTATCTATAGATCGCATGAAACTATTTTATAGAATCCGTATAAAGCAACTAATCTTTGCCTTTGAAACAATCGAAAGTGAAGATACGTATGTCTCGCACAATTAACCCTCTATGGGTCCACGTGACATGACTATAACATACCTAAATTTCGCCATAGAGAAATTTTTTCCAATCACTTGTCTGCTGCATATTCATATAATTGATATAAAAGTTCGTTATATGCATAGGTAGTTCTGTATCTTCTTCTCTTATCTGTTCAAGATAATATTGCAAAGTTGTAGCTATCATTTGACTTTCATTCTAACTTTAATAATATAAGTTTAGGTTGCAACCTCATAAGAAATCATTTTATAAATCACGTAACACAACTTTTACATAATTTCCTAACCCTATAACGATTTTCTTATATAGACAAGCTCAATCATAAATCTGTTTAATAGTTAGACTCCACTTTTAATTAAAAAAATAAGCTTATCATGTTGGAACCCCAAAGAAAAAACATTTCCAATCAAAAATCTTTACCACGTGCGATCTGGGAACATCGATTTGTTGTTGTTTAGCGGGTTAAGCACTTGAAAGTATCACGAACACACTGCCAAATGTGTCAACTGAGACAGCCGAAGGTTCAAAGAGCCAAAAAAAAACTACAACAAATCTATATACATGCGCCATACTATTAATATAATATATGGAACTAGCGCTCGAACTAGAATCAACCTAAAACATAGACGTAATGCTCACATTATCGTGCCATTGACCCCCAAAACCCCAACGAGAAAAAAAACGTGCCAAGCTGATAAGGAATTACTCTACTACGACCGAAAATAGTAGCGACGGCAATGGGAACCAAGATCAGCCACTTAGCAGTGCTATTCTCTCGTTACAGGAATGAGGCGAATGTGGATGAGAATCTCTGGGCCGGCCTGCTATGCATTGTATTCTTCTTCCTCATTGTCTCGGTGATTGCCTTCCCCAATGGACCCTTTACGCGACCACATCCTGCCGTTTGGCGAATATTATTCGGTTGTTCCGTACTGTACCTGCTGACGCTACAATTTCTGATGTTTCAAAACTATCAGACCATCAGGAGCATATTCTATTGGATAGATCCCAAGTTAAAGAACTTCCATATCGATATGGAGAAGGTAAAATGAATTTAAAAACTTTCCCACTAAACATCGTAACGTAGCTTGTGACTTATTTCCCAGGAATATGGCGTCAATTGTTCGGATATCAGTTGGGATCGCGTCAAGGGCCATTTGGATGTCTTTGCCTGGGGTCACTTCCTCGGGTGGGCCTTCAAGGCCATACTAATCCGTCACATGGGCATTCTGTGGGCCATATCGGTGATGTGGGAAATTACCGAGATCACCTTTGCCCATCTACTGCCCAACTTCATTGAATGCTGGTGGGATGCCCTCATTCTCGATGTGATCATTTGCAATGGTCTTGGCATCTGGATGGGTCTGAAAATCTGCCAAATCCTCGAGATGCGCGAATACAAATGGGCGAGCATCAAGGATATATCCACAACGACGGGCAAGATTAAGCGTGCCATGCTACAATTTACGCCGGAGAGCTGGTCAGCCATTCGCTGGCTGGATCCTAAGTCCACGGCCATGAGATTTGCTGCTGTCATCCAGCTGGTGATATTCTGGCAGGTCACCGAACTGAACACGTTCTTCTTAAAGCACATTTTCGAGATGCCGCCGGATCACTTCATTGTGATTGGCCGCCTCATATTCATCGGACTCTTTGTGGCGCCTTCGGTTAGGTGAGTGTTGGTGTGCAAATGCCGGGAGATGCAGGAAAATTTAATTAATTTGGACTTCTTGTACTTGCAGGCAATACTACGTATATGTCACCGATACGCGCTGCAAGAGAGTCGGCACCCAGTGTTGGGTTTACGGCGCCATCATGGTCTCCGAGGCCATTCTGTGCATCAAGAATGGCAAGGAGTTGTTTGAGCGCACGCAAGCCATCAACATTGTCCTGTGGCTGACGATCCAAGTGCTGATCTCGGTGGCATTCGTCTATCTAGCAGTTTGGTGGCAGGTAGGTCTTCGAAAAGCTACTCTTATTCACATTGTTAATTAATATTTATTTTATTTAAACAGCAACGGCAGCATAAGGTTTCCTCGATCCCCACGAAAAGTAAAGGAGATGGTAGTCCAGCTCTGTCCTCGCCATCTAAAGGTATTTCTTTTATAATTAATAGCAGCAGGCAACATTAAATAGGACGGGGAATCCTTTAAAAATACTGCTTTATATTTATCTTAGGTCTTTTTGATTTTATAAACACTCAAAATCGTTTTTAATTGAAAGTAAAATGCTCGAAGGACTAGCGTTTTGGTCCTTCGTGCCGGATCTTTCAACTACTTCAATTATTTGTAATATTTTCTAGAAAGTCTTGGATCCCCTTTAATGTTGCCTGCTTGGTTATGTTAATTAACTTTTCTTTCTGCACTCACTGACTTTCGTTATTATATTGGCTCAATTAAATGGTAAACGATTTCTCTCAACTTTTCTGCTCTCAATTTGAATTCTCCTTGCGCTCTTTTCCCCCCTTTTCTCTTCCATGTCTTTTTCTCAATTAACCAAAACAAAAAATAAAGCACAAATTCCAAGGAGTAAATCCATTGAGGCCCCCAGCACAGCGCACTACGATATTAAAATTAAAATAGTCTAAGCCCTTTTTACTGTTAACTCTTTTATATCCGCAACTTTTTCGATCTAAATCATTTTTATTTCACTTTTCTAGGTAAATTATCGCCGCAAAAAGAGAAGAAATTAAAATAAGAACTTCATTGATATAAAAAAAAAACTAAGAAAAGCTACAGAAACAAAGTGGATGAGGCCATTCATAATCGATTAAAGAATTAACCAAAACAAGAGAATTATGTACATACACTTAAAGAAACACTGTACTGATTAAATTAAATACATAACGTGTAAATATATATATGTATAAAAGATATATATTATATATATATATATTTATTTAAAAGACAAACCAAGAAAATGCTTGTTAATAATGCTGCCCTAGATTAATACAGATGATTTAATTGTCTTAAGCTTAAGTTACAAACCGATCTATAGATTATGTACAGATTATGTACAGTGTCATCGTTTCTAGACCTCAAAGCAGGCCGACACGGTCTTCTTGACCGCATCCCGGGCATAGGGGATGTACGATAGCGAGTACCAGGTCATGGCCAGGGATTGGATGATAATGAATATAAGCGTAAGTCCAGCTTTTTTCAACTAAAATAAAATTAAAAACAAAAATAAATTAAAACAAAATCATAATAAAGAATAAAATAAATCATAAAACTGTCTTTGCTTAACTAATTCGAATGAACTTTGAGAGTAAATGCTTGGATAATTATATTTAAACGTTTTGATGGTAAAGAAAAAGTTTAAATTTCTTAAATCTGCATGCCAGAAGCGAAATAAATAAAAATAATAAGCTTTATGTACCACAATGGCTGAAATGAACGTCATAATGATTGCCACGATGACGATGCTGGTGGCTATCAGACGAGTATCGGCGAACATTTTTTTGATCTGCTTAAACGGACCCATGAGGAAGCATGTACTGAAATTCGGAGAAAGAAAATTAATATAGACTATAAATAGTTAATCAATCTCTCTTCCTTACCTGGCCATGGAGATTATGTTACCCAGAGTGTAGAAGACCGCAAAAACCACAATTCCGCGATGCAAAAATAGGGCAATCGATCCTAAAAGGGAAAGGAAAATGCCCAAGACAAAGCAGATGCAGAATGCTTTGATGCGTGTGGACCAACTCAATGTTGACATATCGTTAATCTGCAATAATTAATGCGATTTTTAGTGGGTATTGTTAACTGATAAGCGTTGAGTCACAACTCTTATTGGCTCTGCCTCCATGTGATCGGAGGGAAGGGGCGTTTCTTGGGAGGTCTTTCACAGCCCAAAGATTATCGCCTTCAAGTGCTAATTTCATAAATATTTAAGAAGTTGACAGTGGACAGAAACTCACCTGTGTGATGATGCTGCTCTCCTCCTCCGGCGTGGGCTCATCCCCACTCAGAACGCGGCGTAATTTGTCCATTATCTTGTGTTTGCAGCAGCAGCCAACTGTTTGATATGGTCAATAGAGCGCTCAAGGCGGAATCAATAAACAAAACAAAGAGGCCTCCTGTGGTCTCTGAACTAGATTTTTTTTCTGTCCCCAAAAGACAATAGTTAAACTCCAAGATCGGACCAGCGTGGCCGTCGTTTGACCATTCAAATATACCAGACTGTCTTAGATAAATATACCAACCAAATACTGACAAAAGTTATGTTAGCGACAAATTTGTAATTATGAAATATAGTATTCAATTAATCCCTTTATTTAGTATTTATATAAATAAGAAATAAACTAAATTAAATAAGTTAAGTTGTTATAACCAAATTCTTCCTTAATTGCTTTACCATATTTATCTAAGGATAGCTACTATTTAGCCATATAGTAATTATAACAGTAATATATATTCTAGAAATAATTAATACATTTTAGCATTTTGGAAATATTTAAATTACCCAGGCGGCTATATTTCCAAAGTCTGGTAACACCGCCAGCATGTTTTGCTCAGCAATACGTAAGATTCTTGAAAATTCACAAAATGCTGCTAAATTCCCGGCGATTTCATCACAATTACGATATTTACGGGGACAACGAAGCACCCAAAGCGAGATAGATGTATTCCAGCCAACAGACATATCCGCCAAAGAAGATGACAAGGAATCGACAGAGACGGCGGCGTCCCGGAAAAGTTACAAAGAAGTGGCCCTGGATTTCGGGAACCGGGAGGCCCATGTGCCCTCCTTTAATTTGGCGGCGTACGTGAATACCTCCAATACCCTGCAACAGTTTGTCAAGCTGGGCGTGAATCTGCACAGCATAGAGAGGAGGAAGGGCTTGGGCGAGTTTGTCCTGCGACTGGACTTCGAGAAGAACGTCAAACCCTATATCTCGTTTCTAGCAAACCAGGGCGTCTCAGCCGATGATTTTGGCAGGATGTTTACAAAGAATCCGCTGCTATTCAAGGAGGATCTGGACGATCTCCAGACGCGTGTGGAGTACCTGAAAAGCAAACGATTCTCGGACGAAGCCAGACAGCGGATCTTTACCCAGAATCCCTACTGGCTGATGTTCTCCACGAGGCGTGTGGACCGCCGATTGGGCTACTTCCAAAAGGAGTTCCGTCTGAGTGGCCACGACCTGAGATTGCTGGCCACCAAGGAGCCAAATGTGATCACCTACAACATGGAGCACCTACGAAAGTCCGTTTTTACGCTCAGGGAGGAAATGGGATTCAATGCCAAAGAGCTGAGTGCTCTTGTTGTTCGCAAGCCCCGATTAATGATGATCCGTAAGCTTCTGTTACATATTCCTATTTGTTATTATTTATTTATTAACCCCTTTACCGATTACAGCTCCCGACGATCTTATCGAGCGGTTCAGCTACATCCACCAGGACATGGGCTTGTCACATTCACAGATTGTTCAGTGCCCCGAACTGCTGGCATCGCGGGAGTTCCGGCTTAGGGAACGCCACGAGTTTCTCAAGCTTCTGGGACGGGCTCAGTACGATCCGCAAAAAGATCTGTATATTTCGCCCAAGACGATAGTGGAAGGCAATAACTTTTACTTTGTGCGAAATGTGGCCAAGAGTGACTTAAAAACGTTCGATTTATTCTTAAAGACGAGATAATAATAAAACATATTTATAATGTTAACGGGAACTCTTAAATTCATTTTATTCATATAAGTTATTAATTAATTTATTAAATATCGGAACGTTTAATTTAATTTCCTCGCTACGTTGTTTGAATACGTATTGTTCAGCCATGTTCTCTACCTTTTCATCAAATTGGTGGTAGAAAACATCGCTATTCACCACAACAAGTGCCGATAATTTTCCCCTCAACAACGGTCACACCCAACGCTACAGCAACAAAACATTTAAACTACGCATTAAGCTTGTGCGTGGGAAACGATTCGTGTTTAATTTTTAGTAGTAGAGAACAGTCGCTTCAGCGAAGCATTAAACAAAGTTGCAATATCTCGAACAGCAGGCTGTTAGCATTAGTCTAGAACAATAAAAGGTTGCGAAAACAGGTGCAGCGGCGGAGAAACAGCGCCAAACGGAAAGTAAAACGCATTTTTTCCTACGCATACTTTGACACAAAAAGCGAATACACACACACACACGGAATCGTAAAGGGCCAAAATAACTCGGGCATAAATTTCATAAAAAAATAACTAAAGCCGAGTAAATAGGCAATAACAAAATCAAGTTATCTTTTGGTGTGACGTGTTGAACACTCCTCGCACTCACACACACACGTATCCATACAAAATACCGACATAAACAAAATGTCTACGACACCAAAATCTGAAGATTTGCTGGGTGGTAAGTTATTTGTTTTGCTTTGCTCCTTCTTTCGTGTTGATTCGTGTTTTTTTGCGTTTCTTTTTGCACTCCTATAACAATAACACGACGGTGGTAACCCGTTATGCCGCTTTATTGCTGTTGTTGTTTTCGTCTTTGCTGTAACTATAAATACATATACACGCATAGTATTTGTTTGTATCCGCATTTTTGATATTGCCACACTTGCTGCATCCCCCCATATATTCTATTTCAAGGCTTTGCTTTGTCCCTGCTTTAGTATGTCGTTTTTTTCTGTTGTTTGTTTACTGTGCATCGGGGAGACAACAAAGAATCCGCTAAAAACTCCGAATGAAAGAAAACAAAGAAGCGCGTCTCCGCTCTCTTCGTCTTCATTCATGTCATGTCTCTTTACTTTGCACTTGGCCCGCTTGACGTCAAGCGGCTTTTTTTGCGCTCTCTCCCTGTCTGCCCCCTGTCCGGCTGTCCGAATTGTTTGCGAAAATAATTCGTAAATAAACGCTTTTGTGGGAGGGCATTTCCCTATCGGTCGCCGCTTCCAGAAATTGCGACTTTGGCATTAGCTTCAATTGTACGTATTTCGGCGGCCCGACTACTTTATCAACATCCAGTGCGGCGCGGCAGGCACTCACACGTTTACACTGCGAAAAAATGAGAAACAAACAAATCTAATCGGAAATCTCAAATCTCCAGGAAAAAATATTGGTCAGGTGCTGTTATTGTGAAGTGATATTCAAAAATGGTGAAATAGCCAATAAAAAATATATTAACTGAATGGGGGGTACTTGACCCAAGAAAACGTAATATTATACCCGAAAATTAATCATAATTTCGTGACAGTTCCATTTGAATGTCTTAAAATATAAGAAGCGGTCTTTTGACCTGATGACCAATTCGGGTGATATTTTTCCTTTGTGCATGCTTATGTACAATATTTATTTGAATTTAAATATACTACGTAAGGAGGAATGGTATTATGATACCGGGGAGTCAGCCCATCCAGTAATAAAGGCGGTTCAATGGGCTCAACTCTCAGGGTCTTTTGGACAGCTGCGCATCAAGAGATGCACAACAAAGCAACGCAAAAGCAGGCGAAGAAAGAGTCGAGGAGTGATTGGTAGAGAGGGAGAGAGAGAGAGAGGAGTGAGAGCTGCCTACGTGCTGTGAGTCAGCAAGCCGATTTTTGCCACCCTCTTTGCTTTGCTTTTACTTCTCTGCTTTTGCCTTTGTTTTTGTTCCCACTCTTCGCTGCACATTTCGTACCTGTAACCCGGATTCCCGATAACAACTGCTGTTGTGTTTACCTGCGCAAAAATCCGCCCGCCTGTTTTACCTGTCGCCGGCGCGGGTTTTCCCGTTTGCCATTTTCCTAGCTTAGATTTTCACAAAGTCCTTCCATAAATGTCTCATCTTTTTCGTCTAGACGTTGCATTTAGTATTCGTTTGTCAGCATGATTGGTCTGCCACGTGAGTGATGTGAACTATCCCCCTAATTGATTTTGGTTGCACTGTGAAATTGTCTAAATTAGTTGCTGTTACAGTGATAATCACTGCGACAACTATGGGAGAATATTAGTGAAGAGTTTAGAGTTTTGGAGTTACAAAAATAAATTATTTAAAGTGTTCTTAATACCAGAATATATTAGGGATTTTCGAATTAAATGTGCTAAAAAAATATTTAGTTTTGAATTTATAATAAATTGTCATGTCCGGATTTACAAGAAGTAACAGAAGTGATATTAAAACCAGAATAAATAAGGATTTTACCTTAAACTTCAAGAAATCTAAACAAATAAATAAAAAGCTAAGAAATTTAAATTTTTACAACGAATTTAAGGAAACCTTTTTCTCTATTCAAGTCAAGTATCATTAAAACAAAGTTATTTGGAAATTTTACTAAAATACGACACCAAATCAAGATATTTTTATTATTATTAGCTCTTACTGAAGTGTCATGGCCTTAATAATATTTATTTTGACTTGTTTTATATTGTTTATTTTCTAAAAAAAAAATTAATACAATTTGAGCAACTCAAAAAACCAACAGGTTTCAGTTGTAAACTCTAAAATGCAATATATTTTGCAAAACCCAGCATAATTTCAAATTATTTCAAAATCATAACCAAGAAATTGTTTCTCTCTAGCCTCAAAACACTTTGAATAATATAATAACTTATAATTTCTGTAACTTCTAAGACTCTGCAACACGATTGTTTATGAACCAAACTATAGTTTGGGTTAGGGAAGTAAGACTGTAGGGGCCTTATCAGCGAGCATCGTCCGCCGTCATGTAACTTGCACGCTTCTCGTGCCATATTGCATCGTCAGTTTGTGGTTTCGTTTCGTTTTGTTTTGAAAATGAAATTTTCTCCGTGGCAATTGATAAGCATCATCGAACTGCAGCAGTCTATAAACAAAACACATGTGTGCTACTATCTATATGTATACTATATATTGTTTATATACCATATGCCGAAAAGAAACGGAAATTGTACGAGTTGAGAGGGGTTTTTAGCCTTATCAATGGGGCACGAGCACTTGAGCATGTCTACCTACATACATATAAAGTCATCGGCTAACGAACTGAACGTGTATTCATAATTGTTGTTGTTACGTTTAAGCAAACAAAAACAAAACGCAAAAAGGGGTGACGACGCTCACATCAAAATATACTATACTTTTGAATTCACTGTCCCCTCGCAATGTGCCGCCAAAACTGTGATTGTCCGACTCTCAACCTCAAGAGTATTTAGATATATAAAGGCCAAAAAAACCGTATTTTATTTAAGACAAGTAATTGCTGACAGCATTATACTTAAAGCAGACATGTTCCTGCTAATAAATTAATTAGAACCAACCATTTTGTTTATTTTTAGTTGAACTTCTGTGAAACCTAACCTATGTTAATAAGGTTAATATAATAAAGAGAAATTATGATTATAGCTCTAAATGAGACAGAAATTAAAAGAATAGCTCCTAATGTCACAGAAATTAAGACTAAAGTGGACTGTTTAGATTTTAAAGCAGCTTTAACACATTAAGTGACTCATCTGTTAATGCATTTAATGGTTGGCTATAGCCAGGACAGATGTTAGCAATAATTAAATGGGGTATACATATGTTTTGGCCCTGTCAACGGGCCTCTTCAGTTCTAATTTGCTAATGACCGCCCTCAACTTTTGCTTGGTTACTTACAAGCGTAACACCGAATTCAATGTTGAGAATTTTAGGTGCTCTTATGGCAAATATATTTTTTTTTTGTTTAGAATCTAAAGAGATTTTAGTCACAATCTGTTTAATGTTTAATCTCAAGTTATGTATCTTCCTAATATCTATGAGTTATATTTATTTATTCCTGAACATACAATTAAGGCTTAAGATATATACCCATTCTACTGTACTTCACACTTTTATTTATTTTTAACTCGACTCAAAAGGTTCTGAACTCACATACGGAGTCCGTATTTAACTAGCACCAAATGCAAACAATTTAATATTCAATTTCACACCATTTGGCTTTGGCTTTCGCTACTTTAGTCTGGTGGCCTGCTTTCCTTCTGCGAATGAAATGATTTATTTGCGCTTACTATGTGTATCTGCTTCTATATATGTATTTTATGCTAACCCAATTTGTTGTTGCCTTGCCTTTACCACAGAATCTTGGATCGAACTGAGCACGACGGCTGCAATGGCTGGCATCAAGAGCCCCGACAGAATCACACCGCTGCCATTCAACAATGGCGAGGAATACTTGCGACTGCTGCGTGAGGCACAGCGTGAATCGAACCAGTCGAGCCGTGTCGTCTCCTTGGCCAGCTCTCGTCGTGATACGCCCCGTGATAGCCCCAAAAGTCCACCGAACAGCCCCCAGTCGGAGCTCTGTCCGGACGATGAGCTCAGAAATGTCTACATTAACTACTGGACCAAGGTAAGTGTTGAGAGCTTAACCGGAGCGTAAACGAGGTGATCATCATTGTGTTAACAATGCGTTTCTTTTTGTTTCTGGCAGGCTGGAGATAAACAGAATGCAGACAATGGCGATTGGCTGAAGAACTGGAATCGCAATGCCGAAGAGCAGCCACCCAAGTGCGTATAATATCGAATATCCCATATATAAGTATTTAAGGGTTATACTACCATACTACCAAGATCAGGCAGTAAAAAAATATGCAAATAAATTAAGGGAGTCGCTTACTTGTAGGAGTAACCTTTATTATTTTGTTTACTTTCCAGAAACTGGAAATTCGAGTCGGTCAGCAATCGCGACACAGACGTCGATGAGGATGAGAAAAAGAAGACTACTGCTGGCTATTCCATTCGCTTGAAGCGACTGGGCGCCAACTCGCTTTTCTCCCGCGAAATCCTATACTCGCTGCTCGTGACCAATGTCCTGTCCCTGCTGCTGGGAGCCGGTTTTGGGTGAGTGTCCTCAACACTATCCTTTAGTGGCTTGATATTAATTATCTGCTCTCTCTATTCTTATAGATTGTGGTTGAGCAAGCGCGGCATACTCCTCACTCGTGTGGTCATTGACTGAAAGATGCCATAAACAAAAAGGAAAGAATGAAGAAACAGCAGCAGAAAGTTTATAAAAAACGTTTTCAATCTATCAATATGCACACATCAATGGAAAAAACAGAACACGAATCGAAGCGTTCCATATAAGAAGTCGGAGTATATATATATATATAGACAAGCGTATTCCAGCTCATTTTGTATTTCTGATCGATCGGAAGTCTACATTTTCGGCACCATCTCTCCCATTCAGTACATACCTTTTAACAATGTTAATTTGTAAGCCAACAACAAGCTAACACAGACAGTTTGGGGTCCGCGGGTTGAACAGTTTTTAAATACATATTTTATATAAATAACTTTATATATTTAACACGAGATGATATAGCAAGTGAGAAAGGCATTTATAGAGGCATTACACTTTATACTTGCTCTACACCCTTTGCTCTTAGCACCCAATCGTAAACGTAATCGTAATCTTAATCCAATACAATCGTACGCCAAACTCCATTCGAAGAATATCAACTTCACTGTCCATCATACATCCATCATATACATAAACCACAACCATCATTACATTTGTAGGCATATTGTAGTTGAATCATAATGTATAATCCAGGTCATACTTTTTTGTTGTGCATTCGTAAAATGTTGTTTTGATGCTTTTTCTACCATATAGAAAAAGATCGATAAATTACACAAAAAAAGCAGATATGGCAAACATAAATATATATAAATGAAGTATATATTAATATGTGAGGGAGGGGTTAGCCCCCACAAAAACAAATAAAAAAAAAACCAACACACAATAGCTGTAACGATTTTTTATATTAAAATATTTTTCAAATATCTATTTAAAAGAGAAAATCTTCAAGGTTTTTTAATGTGGGAGGAACATAGCTTTTCTTTTCAGAAGCCAAGCATGAAGTTAATAAAGATTTAACAGAAATGCTCACTTGTCAGCTTGCCTGAACTTTAGCTTACCTTAAAATCTGTGCTTATTGACGCCATTAAAACAGTGGAAGTGAGACGAACACTTATTAGAGGAGCATCAGTCTCATTTACCCTTTGGACAACAACTATTAGAACGCATTTCAGATCAATAGGTTAACTCATAAACAATTTGTTTTATTTCCCGTTTTTCTGGATATGCGCGCCGACCAAGTCAAAGTAATAAATGTGAGAGCGTTTTTTACTCATCTGTGCGACCGCTCAACTGAATTACTCTTTAAAAAAGGTTTGAGTCTTATAGTTTGACTGGAGGATTTATTCTTTCAAGTTCGAAAAGTAAAAAGGTAAAACCGTTTTTTACTCATCTTCCAACTCTCAATGTGCGAACGCTCAACCGAATTACTCTCTAAAAGTGTTTATAAAAAGAGAAAAAGAGGAAAATTTAAGCTAAGAATAAATAAACAACGTGTTGTACTTAGACAAGCCGCAAAAGGGAAATTAATCACATGTTATTTACAAGTTTTTCTACCGATTAATGTACGTAACAGATTTTGTTTGTCAATAGATCTTTGCATTTCGCCATAAATATGTATTATTCGAGCTTGTCAGCTGTGAGTCAGAGCAAGCTAGAATTTCGTCAGGTTTTGCTTATTAACAAAGTTGGTTATCAATAAACAAGGGAATGCCAAGTAAACAAGTCTTTTTAACATTAGTTTGTAGCATTAGCTTGTATTTTATTGTTTTAAAGCTGGGCTCGCGCCAAAACATTGTCGTTTCCTAACCCATGGGATACTATAACTACTCATAATAATCCCATAAAAAAACGCCTCTGTAGTTTTGCATTAGCATTTTATAATTTTTATTTAAATTTGTATTAAGTAATAGTGTCTAAATACTTAGGTGATTAACACAGTTCCGAAACTAATACATATTCCGTGTGGTTGGGTTGTTGGGGTTTGCTTGCATGGGGAAAATCCTTCCGTGACTTAAAACAATAAATATATTCAATCGACAAAATGTAACGCAATGTAACGATCGCTGGGTGATCGTTGTTAGCTTTGATTTTTTTGCTATATCCATATAGACAGCCATAAGACGACGACGGGTGAATCGAGGCAAAATCGGGATGCCAAAATTTAAGTACAGCACATATCAGATCAAGATCTGTGTATTAATTATATCATTAGTCTATAACTAGAGATGGCTATTAGCTACAGCTACAGTTTGAGCCAATATCAGAGACGACACCAAGATGCGTATGAGAGAGGAAAAAACACGCCTAACTGACTCTTGGCCCTGGGCTATTCCTGGCCATTTGCATTTTCAAAATGTCCTTGTTGTTGTGCGCTGGTGCTAGTTGAGGGCTTGGGTGGACTGTCTGGCGGTGGCGAGGGCGTGCGCAAAGCTCGCTCAAAGTCGGCCGCCAAGTCATCATCGTCGCCATCCTGCTGCCAGTTGTCCAACGCAGCGTCCACATCGAATTCGGGAAATTTCAGCGTTTCCCCCGTCACGTCCACTAAACGAGATCGCAACCGTTGGGAGATCTCCTCCAGCTCAGTGTACTTTCGCTTGATGGCCTGACCCAACTGCAGATGACTCAGCTCCATGGACTTTTCGAACTGATCAATCACGTTGTCCACACTGGGCGGTATCGGTTCCACATGCGCCTCAATCCCACCAGTCACGCGTCCATTAAAGTCAACTATGTTGTGCCAGCCGCTTGGAAAGCCGCCGCCTGTTTGCTTCTGATTGAGATTCAGGGCAGCGAACCCGATAATGGCATCCTCATGGGGCGTGGGCTCAGTGGTGCCATTTGAGCTAACGATCGCCTTCTTCCATAGCTTCAGGATGAACAGCTTCTGGGGCTGCAAAAAGGGAGATTAGCTGGGAAACATCTTAAGAGAAAGATTTTCAACTCACATTGCTCCTGTAATCACGGCTGACGTCCACCCGGAACTTGCTAAGCCACTGCGGCTTCGTGGACTTCTCCACAATGGGCGTGGCATAGACCAATCCCTCGTGCGACTTGTACGTCTGACTATTGCAATTGGCTGCCTGAAAGGTCACATAGGTGTTGGGCGGTTCGTTGGGCGGGAATCGCTTGGCGGCCGCCTGACGTTTGCCCTGTTTCTTGGACTTTCCATAGCCGGGATTCAGCGGCAATCCAGCCGCTCCCACGATGCGCAGCTGGAAACTGAAGTTGGCGGTCGTTAGCGGAGGAGCCGGTGGCGGCGGCATCACTGGTGTTGAGCTACTGGGCTTTGGTGCTGAGATGGCATGCTGTAGCATGTCCAGCAGATCAGTGGTGGTGGTGGTGGTGCGACTTGGACCAGCCGCCGCCGAGGTCGCCACATGATTGTTGTCCTGGTCAAAGCCGCGCTGCTGCTTCAGTTGAGCAATCTGCGACTCACTGCCGATGGCCAGGAGCACCTTGAGCTCACCAATTGGCAACTGGGTCTCGGCACTGACAATCGGTGCCCAGCCATCGATGGAGATCACCGGTAGCTGTAAGATGTGAGATAATTAAAGAACTATGGATATATCTTGTGAAACCTCTCACCTTTCCCTTGCACAGGTGATTGGTGATGCTGGCATCTCGGTAGGCGATGTAGAACTGATGCAAAGGCAACCGCACCACACCGCCCAGTGGCCGCAGCTCCAGGAGCAACTGCTGCCGCTCGACGCTCTGCAGGAATCGCTCGTCGTTGATCACAGCAAACTGCTCTTGGAGCGGAAAAGATGCATTGCTGCCATCGCTGATCTGGACAAGCAGCGGCTGCTCCTGCCAGAAAGGCTGCAGACTTAACTCCTGGCAGGTGGCCTGATCTGCCGGCGATAATTGACGCAGGTCCCCGGCATAGATATAGCCACGGAGGAGACGCACTTTATTGGTCTCCGCCATGAAATTCATGCAATCCAATTTAGCCTTGTTGTTGTTGCTGTTGGTGGCTTGGGGAGGCTGTGGCGGGGGCGGCTGCGCTGGCGGCGGTTGCGGGGGAGTTGAGACGGCCTTCGAGTTGCAGTTAGCTAGAAATGATAAGCGAGAAAGCAGTCAAGGATTAGAGGGGTGACATAATAGGTATAGGATTAGAGGCAATCATTATTATAAGCAGTTCAAAGTCTTTCCTTGGACCCTGATCCCTCGGTAATTAAGTCAAGAAAAGCTCTAAGAACCACAAAATCAGCTGCGATCTTCGATCCGGCGGCGACGGCGGTGGTGGCTTATCATCGCGCCTTGGCGACCGCCGCCGGACCCACAAAGCGAATCAAGCGAAACGAAAGATTGCGCCGACAAGCGGGTTGAAACCGGGTCGAATTGGTTACAGCACGTGCTCTAATAGTGGCCAAAATTATAGCTAATATAACTCAACTACATATCCCAGATCTGGCCTTTGAGGCATCAATCAATAAGCGGTGAAGAAAAGATAATTTTTAGGGTTAAAAAGCTATCGAAAAATAGGAGTTTATTGCCTAAAGAAAAAACAAAAGTATTTAAAGGTAATCACAAAAATTCTACTTAAAAAAAAAAACGAATTTCCTCTTCCTAAGCTTCTTTTCAAAACCATTAACTTTTCACAAATAAGCTATAGTCTTATATTAAGTTTATTAGCCTTTAAAGCTAAAGATATGATTTGTTAAATTCCTTTAAAATAACCTTAGGAAAAGTGAAATCTCAAATATTTAACCTAAAATCATCATAACCTAAAAATCATCATTAATTTTATGATTTTTAATATTATAATTTTCCGATATAGCAAAACAAAAAAAGGGTTACGACTTTCAATCTATTTTTATCGAAATACTAATCGAATATTATCGTTTTTTAAGTATATATTCCTTTTGCTAACTTTTTCTATGGCTATAACTCTACACCAACCCATGCCCCAAAGCTAATTAATTAGTGCTGGAAAAGATCGAAGTTTTTGATGCTTTTGTATGCAAAAATTCGATTATATATCGATTAACGGCGATTATTCACCAGCTATGTAATAAACTAAAGGCTGTTGGAAAACAAAATATATGTATATGTTAGGAAAGAACATAAAAAACACGAAACAGATTTTTGTTTTTGTTGTTTTGTTTGTTTTTTTTTTGTTGTCTTGTTTTGATTTCTATTTTTTTGAAAATGAAAAGAATATATTAACAAAAGGATGATGGTGGTTTGCAGCAGTTGGAAAACGGCAATCAATAATAACATAGAGAATAAGTGCAGGAGGCGTGGGCGTGATTGTGGGCGGCAGTTTTGGACTTGGTATTGGTTCTGTAGTTGTTGTTGTTGGTTTTGTTGGTGAAATTTGTGGTGATATTCGTGGTGGTTGTAGTTGTCGTGTGGTTCAGCTTGTTGCATCAGTTGTACTCGATTTGGGGGCCCAAGAATCAATGGTTCTTGCGATTGGCAACCACACGACATTAGTCATATATATTCACCTGCTGCCTTGTTTCCACTTTCGTTCTTTTGCTGCTGCTGCTTCTGCTCCTGGCCGCCATTTCCGTTTCCATTTCCGCTTCCATTAGCGTTCTGCAGCAGACTGATCTTCACATAGACGCTACCCAGATGGACATCACGACGCTTAATGGCAATGCACTTGCACTGTTCAAGTAGCGAGGCCTTGTAGAGCTCTCGGAGCTCCAGGCGTCCCATGCCAAGCATTTCGTTGAGACAAGTGCCCGGTTCGCGCCACCAAACCGTAATGTCCACATGACCGGCGGCCAAGTCCCAATCCTTCAGTTCCACCTGCCGCTGAGCGCTCTGCCCGAAACGGGTGCACTGCGTCAGACTCTGGAACTTCTCCGACTCGAACTGCATGATGTGGAACATCGGGTAACGGGGCACTTTACGGATCAATTCGCCGGACAGCTGGCATTCCACGGTGAAAATGGGCCGAACTTCGTTCTGAACCAATTCCATGCGCTGCGTCCCTTCCGGCTGGAGAGTCAGAGCCTCCAAATCGAGCTGCAGAGCATTGCAGCTTCGGAATATCTCCGGCGTGATCACCAGCTCCTCCTCCGAGTCCTCCGCGATCTGCTCCGACTCCGATTCAGGCCATAAAACGACGACTTGCTGCTGCTGTTGCTGTTGCTTTAACTTGAGTGGATCTGCCGAGGCAGCGGTGGCAAAAAGAGCCACCAGATCAGCGTCCAATTTCTTCATGGCCTCCATTAGCTCAACGTTGCTGGTGGTGCCTGCAAAGGATTAAGCATTGATAATATTAATTTTTTTGTTGAAAATACATCAGCACATGTCTGGCTATTTACAGGTTTTTGTGGGTTGTGGAAATAGCGATCCGATCTACACGACGTGGGCTTTCGAAATGACTGCTTGGGAGATTCCGAAAAAAAAAGCCGGCAGAAAGAGGAGTACGAAAAGCATGGGGTCGAGAAGAGAAGCCGGAGAACCCGGAGTAAAGAGAGGAGCCCTCGGTAATCGCGTTTTATGCTTTGCTTTTGCCTTCCTCTCTCTCTGGCTCTCTCACGTGTTCAGCCTATAACACTATTGGATTGGATTTCGTAAAATATAGGTGTACTTTGAATACCCTAATCTGATTTATGGAAAGGAAGAAGAGATTGAAAAGGGGTCTCTTTTAAAATAATTTGGAGATAACTTCCATAAGAGGTAAGGAGTCCTTTAATAATGCTACGATCTAAACGGAATCCCTTTCCAAAAACGTATTGCATTTCCACACAACATGTCTGCTCTTAAGGCGCAGTCGATTTTTAGAGAAACCATTTTGTATAAATATATACTATGATATTTTCCAAGCAACATTTTATTGTATTAAATATTACATTAAATATTAGAAACGGGATTAAAAACATTTAATTCAAATATGTTGTGGGAGTCATCTAATTTATTTAGCTTGCTGATCATAAATCTGGTTTAGGGAAGTCTTTAATTTGAAATAATATAAATTAATTACAAAAATAAATTTTTTTTAAGAGAGGGAATAAGAGAGATGTAGCTGCAAATTTGTTGTCCTTTAGGAAGCTGATTTATTTAAATTCGGAATATAAAACAATAATTCTTTTTATAAGCCAGTAAGCTCGTTGAAAGCGTATCCAGACTTAACTCTCGCCAATTGCCAATCTCTCTTTTAGCATAGGTAAAAAAAGAAGCAAAACCAGACCTAAATATAAAATTGTGCATAAATATGCCTGACATTGGCAGAGTTCAGTGACAACAGGAACTAAAATATCCAAAAGACCCCAAAAACACAAAACCGTACTTAACCAAAAGGTCAAAATGTTATCAGTTAACTGAGAAAATCTTTCCTCCCGATTTCTCCGCCTGGTAACGCGCAAATAATTCGATTCGTTTCCCAGATAATTGATAAGTGTCGGAAGAGCCGGACATAAGGTTCAATGACATAACTGTATGTTTCACGGGGCGATGATGCAGTCCAGCGTACAGTAGCAGCCATTGTAGGATTAGGCAGTGAATGGCTTCCAGCATGTGTGTGTAACAATGTATTCCCCCTGTTTTCATCGCATATTCGCACTGCTACTAATTAAAACCCATAGAAATTTGCATAGTAAATGAGGGAGGGAGGGACAGAGTGGCACAGACATCTTATCAAGGCAAGGCTTATCGATTTCGACCTCCTTAGTATCACCCCAGTTTTTCGCTGTGTAGCAACAAAGTAGCCATTCGCAATTCGCTCTCTTTTGAATCAGAGAATAGTTTAGCGGGATTTTTTTCGGAACATATGTTTCCCCTACACAACATATACATGTATGTATTTATATGGTCGGTTGATAAGACTGGTGTGGACCTCTGGCCTCGACGAGAATCGAATTTGAAGGCCAATGGCAGAAAACCCAGACGCAACCGGCAACGGCTAAAAAAAACTGCAAACAAACAAAAAAAAAATAAGCAAAACTTTTGACAGGCAGCAAAACGAGATACAAAACCAAAGAGCTCAGCATGGAAACAAATATCCAGATAAAAGTTATGTGTCTCTGACATTGTTTGCGGCCAGGGGCGGGTTAAATCCAAAAGGAATAGGATTTTTTTTAACATATCTGAAGATATTCTTAGCAAGAGAATTATTTTTAGGTAAAAAACGATATAATTGGCAAAAAACAAATATTATTTGCGTCAAACGTGTTATATCTAAATATTCTTTCAATTATCTTTCAAAATACGTCATATTTTTATGAAAAAAGTGTTTTTTGTAGAAAATATTGAAAGCATGACGTCAATTTAAAGGCAAATTTAATATAAAATAATAAGAAAATATATTTTTTCTACATGGGCACATATAAGAGAGCTCAAAGTACAACTTCTGAAGAAATACGGATTATATTGTATTGCTTGACATTTATATGATGATTAAACTTTTTCAAATAAATTGAAAACAAGGTCCTAAAAGTATGCCATAGAATATTATAAAACATTTGAAACAGTTTCAAAAGGCTTGAAAAGCCCAAAAAATATTTCTCTTATAAACTTGAATCCTCAATTACTTATTTCAGTTTCTAAGTACCTTTCCTTTCCTCTTTTCAAATAATCCGCCCCTGTATATGAGTTAAATAATATTTACCCAAACCGACGCCACTGAGACTAGAGCTCCCCCATTCTCCCCAGATTTTTGTTGTTTCTCTCAGGGAGAGTGAGAGAATTTTAGTTTTGCCTCTGCACGTGCTTCGTATATCGCACTATTTTCTGATTTCTATGGCTCTCTTTCGTTTGGCTTTACGTATTTATGGGGATTCGCCTTTTTCAAATGGAAAGTTTTTCAGCTTTGGCTGTGTTTGAACGACACAAACAAATAAAAATAAGGGAAGCAGGAATATGAGCGAAAAAATACAATATGGGACTTTTTGGGGAGCTTGGTTTATTTCTGGCCAATGCAATTGTCTTTAATAAATTATCTTTTTGGCCAATTTGTTTGAGCGGCAAGCAAAACAAACAGAAAACGAGACGGACTCCTTACATAAGAGTCAACAAACTGTTGTGAATTTTCCGCTTTGAAAATAAAATAAAAAGGAGAGCAAATTCAAAGTTTATAAATAAATAACATGAAAATGCCAAGAAAAAAGGAAAAACAAAAACCAAAATAAACAGATGCGCGGTCGTCGACTGAGAGGCTGTGGAAAAGTGCTTGCGGCTAATAAAATGACGACAATCGACGACAAAAGGCGTCAATATGTTAACCCACTATTTTGGTTTTTAATTAAAAGTATTTTTTATCGATACAAAAGAAATGGGAGAGAATTATAAACCAGCTAACAGGAGTTATATAATCCCTACGTTAAGCTTCCACCTGGCGACTAAAGGAATGGAAATGTCACATATCTTTTACATATACGTAGTAATACTTTCCTTATACTTGAGTTTATAAAGAGTTTAGCATTTATTAAGCTATTTTTTTAATATTTAATTATAATTTATAACATAACTACTTCCTCCTTCTCAAATTCAAAGATTTACTTAAGGTAATATACTTTATTTTCTGCCCCGTAAGGTCCTTTTTTCGGGGATATATGTGGCCAGTAGTAAACCGATAAACACTGAGACAGCTCCAAACAAAAATGGAGTAGCAACAGCACGATTCTTAGTTAAAGTTCCCAGTAGCAATATCTCCTCTTTTAAATCCATATCGGACAGATAATTCTATCCTAAATACAGGAATCCCAGTCCTTTACAGAGATCCGACATTCCCGACATCATTCCCTGACAGTTCCTTGATTCTCCGCATTCGTATAGAGAGAGACCTAGGCGTTGATAGCCGGAAAAGTCATGGAACTCAAGGCGGCCACATTTCCCACCTTTCTTTGCCAAAGGCATAAAGTATCAACTGCACGAATTCCAGAAATAAACCAACTAGAATCGCTTTCTTTGCTCCTATAATCTTCACCAAAGATCCCAGAGTCGAAGTTTTTAATTGCATGATCTTGGATCATGTTGTTCCTCTGTAATTATTTTTCATAAAATATGTTTGATACATAAAAGAGAAATCTATTTTATTCAATATTAAAATATATAAAGTTCGAGTTCATAATAAATCGATAAATTCTATTAATGCTTAATTTAAATAGTTATAATATATGTATACATTTTATTCTGAATTCTGGGAGCCATCTATCTCTAATCTACTAACACCCACAGCTTCTTCCTTGCCTTTAGTTCCCGTCAGAGGTTCCATCTCCTCATCATCATATTTTGGGTCTATTTTGATATTGTAAAGCCTTTGCTTTTCGAAAGATGTCTCCGTTGGAATATAATTGGTCAGGATGATGGCCACCAAGACTCCAACTGCACTCACTACATACGGCATTGGAATGGGTTTTATTTTCGGAGGTTGCTTTGAGTCGTCCCGAAAAGCGTAGAGCAAAGCCCCAAATATGGCGGGGCCCAGACCTTCGCACAGGCTCTCGATTCCGGAGACAATTCCAAGGGCAGCTCCTCGATTTTCCGGACTGGCGTATAACGATGCCACCGTGCTGCTGGCGGCCTGTATGATCGTTCCCATGGCGGCCAATATGCCGGCCATCCAAAACATCCAGTGCCTGGTTCCAAAGGCAAACAATAACAGCTGAGAGAATAGAAGCATTAGGCCCAATCGGATCGACCACTTTGCACCGAAAAACCGCATTATGTATCCCAGCAGAAGGTTAACTGTAATCCCCAGTATGGACACTATTCCCAACATCAGGGACACCTCCGCGAACTCTAATCCCATATTGAGGTGCAAGTAGACAGGTAAAGTACTCTCAAGACCAGAGAAGGGCCAAGACGCCAGAAATACTATCACATAGATCACCAACAGGTTTTTATCCTTCCGGAGTTTGTTTAGCATTCCCAAAAGATCGGTGGCTCGGATCTCAACATCCTTGTCGATTTGATTGAGTTTTTCCCCATTTTCAGAAGGTTTTAGGGTCAGAACTCCATTTATTTTAGGAGTCTTCTTTGGGTTATTGTAATGGGTGGAAATATTTGAGGTTGTATGGTTATGATTCATGAATTGGTTATTGTTTTCCTTTAAAATCTTCTCATTTTCTTTATAGTTTGGAATCGTCAAACTATCTTTAGGTTTTAGAATGTCTAACTCTTCAACATCACTTAGAATCAGGTGATTTTCCTCATCCCTTTCATTAGACATCCGATTCTCATTCATCTCCTTCAACCTTCCATCTCTTATAGGCAAACTTTCTGGGACTCCGAAAACGATAAACAAAATATTGAGCAGTCCAATGATCGTTGCCAGGGCCACAACTGCCTCACCATTAAAGGAATCCTTTATATAGTTGCCCAACAAGGGCGAGAATGCCATGCCGGCTCCAAAGGCAGCTGACATAATGCCATAGGACCGTGATCGCTGCTCCGTGGTGGTGATATCCGCCACGTAGGCCGAGGACGAGGAGTAGGTGCTACCAAAAACAGAGCTCACAGTGAGCAGTACAAAGAACCAATTGCTCTTTATCAGGATAAATGGAATGGGCGAGTATGTTGTTACCACAGCCAGCAGCATTACCACTTTGCGACCCCGGAAATCGGAGAGGGCTCCCATTAAGGGAGTGGCGACAAAGGACAGCAGACCGCGAATTCCATAAACAAGGCCAACGACCAGAATGGCACGATCTCCAAAGGATTCGGTGAGTTTCACGATGAAGGGCACGGTGAGAATACCCCAGGAAAAGTAGTGAAGGAAGGTTACGATGACGGCGTGCCAAACACTGGGTGCTCCGATCCCCGTTAAAAACTCGAGCTTCGCCATTGTGAGTTATCATCGGGAAACTGGTTGATAAAACAAAAAAAATGCAGCTAAAAAATCTAAATTTACACGCCCTAAGACTGTGTTAAAAAGAATAGTTATGGTCGACACTGACCAAAACAATTGAAGGTTCTAGTCTAATATAGTAATAAATTTTCAACATTTTTCGATCGGCTTCACTTCAAAAACCAAAACAAAAAAAAACAAAACATTTCTGATTCATCAATATAATATGTAGTCTAAAATTTCTTTTTTTGTTTATTTGCGAACATCGAACTACTGTAGAATTTGTAAATTTATTATTATTCTTTTATTTTTCTCTTTACTTCTTATAAGATGGACTGTAGGTAACAAAACTCGTACTTGGGAATTGCAAGCGCTCTTTTTAACTATGCTGACCTTAGGGGGGACTTTTTATAATTTCCCTTAGAATTCCGCAAAGAAAGTTCCTTAGAATTTCCTTTTCAACGGCTGACTTAATGCACTATTTTGTTTAAATGATAATCCTTTAATTAATGTGAGATTTTCAAATATATTTCTGCAAATCTTGCCAATCAACAGTCGGCCCCCGGTCATCCCAGCTAATTTTAGAGCAAAAACACTTCCCTCTCTTGTGAAATTATATTAAAAATCGCAAAAATACAGAACCTACAAAAATAAGCCTACAAAAAAGCTTTTTCAATATTTGATGATGAACCATCATATATTGTAAGTGTCAAATACTTTGAAAATAAACCATTATAGTAATTATTAAGATAATTATTCAATTATTCTCTTCTGTGATGTGCTGCTGATTCATTAGCCCATTTCTATATATATTTCTGTCTGTTAGAAATCGAAAAGGTCGTCTGCATATTTGCCATATTTTTCGATATATGCAACCACATTTATTGCTTTGCCTTGAAAGTTTGACGTTTCTGAACTTTTTCAATATGATTTCAATATTTTAATAATAGCCACAACCTTGAAAAGGTCAAAATAAGATAAATATATTATGTGGGAATTTGTTATTTGACATAACAACATTTAATAACCAATTATAAAATCTAAAAATATTTAAATAATGCGAAAGGGGAAATGTCTAAAAAAAAACGAAACAAAACGATTATTCATTAAATTCGTTTATGGCAGCAAGCTAATAAAAGGGGATTCCCCTAAAATGCATTTTTGCTCTGGCATTATGGTGCATATAAAGCTACATATATTCGTGCCCCGTATATAAACCATTAAATACTTTTATTTCTTTAACTCACCAGCCAAAAGTTCGCCCCGCTGCTGATCCTGCAGCAGCGCAGTCGGCAGCGGCATCACCTGCTCGACGCCAGGTGGCGTTGGCACAGCTTCCGTATGTGCATGTGCATGGGCATGGGCGTGGCCATGAGCACCGCTGGCATGACCCTGAGGGGGCGGCAGGGGTGGTGGTTCGGCAAAGAGCATTTTAAAGCGCAGCTGGATGTGGCCGACTTTCAGCTGCTGTTGCTGTTGCACTTGTTCAAGCGGGCCACCGATCTCCAGGTGACGATATAGAGCATAAATTTTGGTTTTATGCTCGAAATTGCAACCGATGCCGTAGTTAGCGGCGTATTTGCGCAGCAGCGACGTCGGCAGCGGCAGAAGCGTATGCCCGTGGGCGAGGGCGGGGTCGGGTTCTGGCTTTGGCGGCGGTTGACTGTCCTGAGGGCGGCGGCGATGGCTGTAGGCGTGGCTGCCACTGACGTCACAGCGGGCAGCAGCGACAATTTCGATGGCGGGACACTGTCGCAAATAATCTAAAAATACGGCTAGGCTCTTGCTGCGCACACTGTAACGTAGCTTATTTGTATCGGCAACGGTATTGGTATTGGTATTTGTATTGTTGGGGGGATGCTGCTGCTGCTCGTTCTTCTTTCCCTTCTTTGACCGCTTCTTCTTCTCTCTTTGCCAGAGCTTCTCTTGCTCCTCTTCGCCTTTTCCTTTTATATCCTCGTTCTTCAGCTGCACTTGCAGTTGATGTTTGTGCCGATGTCGCTGCTGCTGCTTGTTTGACCTTTTCTTTTGGGCAAGCTTTCGGGCGGCTCTGTCACAGCTGATGATGCTAACGGTGCCCGCTTTATCTCTCTGTTCGCCCCACCAAATGATTTTCGCCGTTATTTCGCCCGAGGACGTCGGCGTCGAATTTAGCGAATTCGCTCTGATCGATTTCACAAGGCGTATGCGGCTCACTTCGATTTCCAAATGGGCCAGCGGCGAATTGTCGCCCACACTGCTCCACTCCCTTTCTACCCTGTCCTTTTCCTGCTTTTCTAAATTCACATTCGGCGGCGGTAGCGTGTATTCTGCTATCATAATTATTCAAATTATGCCATAATTCAATCACCCCTCTCCCTATCACACTGACGCACTCACACACACGCACAAAAACGCGAAAAGAGTAGCGCGCGCGTGTGTTGTTGTTGTCGCGGTCACTGTTGTTGTAGTTGTTTTTTTATTTGTTAACCAAGCTGAAAAGTTAAAAATGTTCTGCACACACAAACACACAGAGGAGGAAACACCAAAGGTTGAGAAATCGAATTTTCCGTACTATGATTTTCCGGCCATAAATCTGCACGGTCGTAAGTTTCGGGGAAAACTGGTGGGCTGCAGAAAAGCTCCTGGTCGCAAAGGAAGAAAAACGAAGAGCTTGCCGACAATTTGCCGGTGTTGCCAGACTGGTGCGGCGACTACATTTGTTTTGGTTTTGCCGGCCCGGTGTTGCCACCGAAGGGAAATACCGACACAGTTGCAGGGGATAGCAAGTCGTTGCGATTTCTCCCCTGTCCAGCAATTGGTCTCACTAACATTGCCGTTGCCAGACAGGTGGAGAAAATGCATTCATTTTCCGCGCTTACCTTCCGTTTTTAGTTATGTATCTGGATAATAAATATAAAACAATAAATTGTAATCTGTCGACATCTCTTTATTGACGCATCGCCTTAAACAATTTAACTAAAATTTTCCAATCAACACAGACAGTTCCATCCACAATTCAAGCTTAAGCAAACAAGCGCAGCTCGTCACGCGCCTCGATGGTCTTGGGCGGCGATGGGGTCTCGAATTCGCCCAACTCGGCGTCGTAGTAAAGGGCGGCGCGGTAGGGACGCAGCTCCCATGGCACCTGCTGCTCCATGGTGGTCAGTGTGACGCCCAGATCCTCCAGCGTGGGGACACCAGTTAGCACCTTGTCGGTGACGGCCTCACGCTCGATGCGAGCGGGATGCAGGCCAGCGATCGGTGTGCCGGGGCAGATCCAGCTGTTCAGCTTGGCCTTCAGCAGGAAGCTGGGGTCCCAACGCATATCGTAGCGCATGTAGCCCCAGCGCTTCTGATCCTTGCGCATCAGGCGATGGAACCAGTCGACCAGTTCGCTCAGCTGATAGCGTTTGGGACCCACAGCCTGATAGATGCGTCCAGCAGAGTCAGGATCCTTGGCAGCATTGATAATGGCCTGGGCCACATCCGAAACGTAGACCGGCTGCTTCACGGTCTTCTCGCCCTTATGCCACAGCGGCATCGAGCGGAACTGACGGCGCCAGATGTGAGCGTAGTAGCGCAAGAAGCGATCCTCGGAGCCGTAGATATCCGCTGGCCGAATAATGGTGGCATTGGGGAAGGCATCGCGGACGCGCAACTCACCCTCGTACTTGCTCTTCAGCCACTCGCTGCCGCCCTTCACATACAGATCCTTCGGATTGGCTTCCACATTGAGGGAGGACAAATGAATGAAGCGCTCCACGCCAGCCTCGCGGGAGATTCTTGTTGGAAACATGGGAAACATATAAGAAGGTGAAACTCTATAAATAATCATCATATTTACCTGGCGATCCTCTCCGCTCCGTTGACGTGCACATCCTTGAACTTGAAGTTCTTGGTCTCGAAGTCCCTGCCTACCAGATTGATGACCACATTTGAATGCTTCACCGCCTCGCGGATGGACGCGGGATCGTCCAGGTTGTAGAAGTGGAACAGCACCTGGCCGAGATCGCCGGTAACCTTTAGGCGGATCACATCGGAATCGTCTCCACGGTACGGCAGGATCATTTGGCTGCCAGATTTGCCCAGCTTGTTGCAAACGTAGCGACCCACAAAGCCGGTGGCTCCGAAAACGGTGGCCACAATCCCGTTAAAGCTGCTGCGTCCTCCCGTGCCGCGCTTCATAGCAGCAGGATTTGTGGTTTTCAGCGGACGCGGACCATCCTCCGACGGAGCGGCGGCGGCGGAGTAGCCGCGCAGACACAGGACACCAACCACACCACTTCCATGGTGCTCTAGATGGTAAAATTGGCAAACAATCGAAGAATTAGCGACAACATTCGGGCAATATTGGGCATATTACATAATTTGCTTGCCAACCACTGGGAGCTTGCCAGAGGGCGGAACTTACTGGCCAATTGCATGTTGCGGGTTAGTACTATGGCGGCCATCTCGTACCGGCGCACTGGACTAAAACGGCTGATTTATTCGCTTAAAATCTTATTTTATTTCGGGCCGTTTTCGTCTACGCCTGCAGATGAAAACAGTGCCTGCGAATGGTTACGACCGCCGTGAATGGCAAATGTCACGTCAAGCAGGGCTGCCAGACTGTCGGAATTGCTACAAAAATGTAGGGCAGCACCAATCCAATAACGAACTTGTTTATTTTTCTGAAATATTCTATTGTATTTAAAATATGCATAGAGTTATAAATATTATAATAAATTATATATGTTATTAAAAAACGGTATTTGTAATAATTTTTTTATATATTTATTATATGTATATTTCAAGGGTATACTGTTTTGCACGGATCTTTGTCTAATATATTGCAGCTGATTAAATACAAGCTGAAAATATAGATAATTTTAATAATTAGAAAATACAATACAAATATTAATATTACTTAAAGCTGGAGAAGAGATATAAACTCCTATCTTATTTATATAAGTATATTTCAAAGACCTTGTTGCGGTTTTCTTGCTTAATTACTCACTAATCTGTAGTTCGGGTTGGCAAATAATGTCGTACTCTGCTCAACTGGCGATTAATTTATGAATATTTTTTATTTTGACAAATAAGACATAAGCCAACCATGTCCCAGTTGAAACGAAACTGCCTTGGCAGCCGGTAAAACCTCTGACTTTTATCTAATGTGCGTGGCTTAATTGCAATTTCAGGCCCGTGGTACATTTAATTTGGCACACTCAGGTTCTGTAAACGTTAAAGTAAAGTTAGCAGTCGCCATCAAGCTGTAAAACCGAGGAGAACAACGGTATCGTACGAAATCGGAATTTAATCTACATATAGAATCTTGCCGACTTAAGAACGCCCTATCACGCCGATAAGCACTTTTAACGAAAATGGGCCCTTGTGGTTAAGTTACTGATAATAGATACACATTGTTGCGGTCAAAAGTGATATTAATACTACTTTGAAAAAGTATAAACATGTACAAATTTTGCAACAAAAAATGTCTATATACTAAATATATTTGTGGTTTGGTAGATCATGTTGAAAATGAAAAACATTGAAAGTCCGTTTATGCCGCTTATATAAATTATTTATTTTTGTATTATTATTTATTTATAAATTATTTAATTTTTTATTAACACTTATTTATTTGACTTGAATGTTAAATTAAAATGTATTTCTTCCTGTACATTTGCATGAATGTGTGTGTGTTTATTGCTTGTTGATATATTCTTCTTATAAAATCACTTTGTCTAAAAATACTCTGTCAAAAGCGAAATAATCTGGGGCCTACTGTAATTATATTTTATATTATTCAGCGCTGATATCTTGTTTGTTGGATGTACATATGTATGTATGTACACATGTAGATCAGTGTGTTTAACTATTGCTGCTGCTGTAATTTCGCTGTGATTACCATATGTAAGCATTATAAACACTTTGTTTTCACAGTGGGTTACTGTTGTTGCCTCTTAAGCTCATAAAATTAATAATAACATTCATGTATTATGAATACATACGCACCTGATATTTGGCATGTTCGAACATGAGCACTGATGCTCTCTCCGTTCCGGCTCTCCTTCTTTTTTACTTTAGCATCCCCTCCCTCTTTTATCAGTGGTCCGTCAGCTGATAATTTTCAACCTGAACACGCACTTTTACACCCACACTCTCACCCTCCTTTTGCTCTCTCACTCGCGCTCTTTCGCGTTAGCCCCACTGCATAAACACACACACGAACAGTTTTACGCTCACTTTCAATTTGCGGGCATTCTATTTTGCCGGCTGTGGTCATTGCTTTTGTTGCTTTGGTTCGTCTATCTCTGTGCGTTTTATACCCTTAGTAAAGAGCACTCCGATTCCCAATAAGGGAAATACATATGTACTACAATTTTTCATTGTTAAATATTACAGGCAGTATTATTACTACACAATTTACTTGTAATAATCAACGAGCATGTTAAATAAACCAGATTTACTACGTTGAATTCACAATAACAGTGAAATCATACTTAGTTTTAAATAACTTAAAAATATTACTCCTCTTTTGGGTCTATAATCATATTTAACTTAAAAATAAGTGACAATTTCGAACACTTATTTTCTGTATACCTTAATTTCACTTGTGTACATGGCCGCTTAGGGTATTCGCAGGTCGACCTACCCGATGTGTATACCGTGCTTTCTCAAATTAGTGTGCTATATATTTTGCCTCCTTCGTTTCGCTTCGGCTTTGACGATCATTCGTTTTTGAGCCGCGCTGCAGTGAACATCGCTCAATAATTCGCTCCCAAAAAAAAAATCGGCACAGAAGCGCGCGTGTAAAGCTGCAAAATTTGAAATCTTGTGCGTGCGTGTTGTTTGTGTGGAATAATAACAATAAAATAAAAAGGAAAAGCAAATTTTCCAAAGCAATTTACTACAGTGGTATGTGGTGCCGCTAAAAATAGCGAACGAGCAACAAGGGACACACGCGCTTTTCAGCTTATCACACAGAGTACAAAAAGACGGTAAATTTCCAGTTCTAAGCCAAAATCCTATTTTAGACTAAGTTTTAGTAGACTGATAAGGGCTTTCGGCCTTGTAGTTTGTTTGGCTTCATATCTGGGGTCCAGGGATCGAAAACACACCTTAATGCCACCGCCTTAGATACGAGTTTAGATATATAGATGACTGATTCGTTAGCAGGCGGGACTGTGAATCCATTTAGCAAGTGATTATTAAGACGCCTCGCGCCTCTTGGCACCGCAGTGAAAATATTACCCCAGCAGCTAAAATAACACCCATCTGCGCGGTATAAAAATAAGTTTGATCGAAATTAATGCTAATTAAAGGTTATATCTGTCTACGATCCACCGCTTGTCGTCGTCTGGTAGGGGAGCTGAGATTGATTAAGCCCATAAACAAATTCTCACTCGCGGAGCTAATTCAATGCAAATTGATCCGCAAGCCTTGGCTCAAGTGCTCAAGAACCCAGGCACCCCCATTTCCCAATGCAATATAATAAACAATTACTCTCAACCGTTAGCTTACTGGAAAATATTGTTATAACAGTTGCGGAACAAAAAGTATAGCTTGAAACCATAAATAACTTATCTATCATAGTTAGGAGGAATGTTATGGTTTCCTAATATAAGAATATTGTATAAATGTTTTTTCCTATTTTTTGGTATTACTTTTTTTACCATAAATTATACTAACCTTCTTATTTTTGTTGAAAAATTGAAATACATAAGTCGCTTCTATTAGTAATATTTTTTAAATCTTTCAATTAGATTGCATATGCATGTTTATATTTTATTAACTTTTGTAGTTGTGTCCATTAAATGTAATTGAAGTCTTTAGTAATCAACATTAATATCAATTTGTGTATTATTTTAATGGGATTATATAGCATCAATAAAATCTGATAAACAATTCGACTTGATCACGTTTCCGATGAGGACGCAGTGAAAGTGCTTTCCAGGTCGTTTTGTTATGTACATACATACATAAATATAGGGCGCAGATCTCACGTAGACGGAGATGCATAAAAGTGCAATAAAAATATTTACTGTTTGTTAACTTTAAAGGTAGAATTTCATTGAGCTTCAGAACATGGTATGTACAGGTGGTCAGTACTTATATGTGGACTCTGGGCTCTGGGCTACAAATACGCAAGAAAACTTATAGGGAATAGTTTACTGCAGAGACGTATTATATTTCCCTATAATTATGATGTTACTCGAGAGCAGACAACAAAAGCGAACATAAGTTATGGGTTTTTGTTTATTAAAAAGAAAAAAATTGTTTAAAAAACTTCGATAAATTCGTTACATAGCTGAAAATCAGAGAATGATTTAAAACTTTGCTATGTCCTTCCTTTAACTGACTAAAATATAGGTTTTTATATTTAGGTTTTTAGGTTTTTATTCAAAATGATCCTAAGCAGTTTTATTTATTTTCATATTTCAGGAATATTTAACCTGCGAATTATAAGAACAATGCTAAAATTCTTATAATTTGGGAAACAAAATTATTTGTTATGTATACTCAAAATTATAATTATACATTTTCTGATTACCTTATTTTTAATATTTTCATCTAGTTTAATAATTAACATATTTTGAACTCTCTAATTACAAGTCAATTAAAATACAAATTAAATAACAAAGCTTGAATATGCTTTGGATTTCTCACACAATTATTTTTAGAGATAACAATGTCCCACAGGTTTTTCTATTATCATTAGCTTAAGAAACATTCATTTCAAAGCCTTAAATCTCCACGGGATTTAAAATGCAAAATTCCCCTGTGTTCCACCTAGCAACATTTATCGCTGGCAACATTTTTCATTCTTATCAACATTCCCCATCGAATCCCCCGTCTAGCGATGGCACTTTAACCCGCTTGAAAGCCGGGTTGTTTTCGATATTGTTTTTCGAAACGTCGGTTATCAGGGTAGACCTGTCCAATTTCCATTTAATCGCAGGCAAATGAGATAGCGATAGGGTCTGAACAGAGAGCTATCTCTGTCTGCTTATCAGGTGTCTAGTTTTGGCGCGTTCGAAAAGTGTTCAAATATGGCCCACTGGCAATTGCTAATTGCCCGCGACAACAAAGTAATAAAATATTGTCAGCACACACTTTGTCTATGGCTCTATGTTACCTAGTGATAGACAATAACAATATTGATAGAATTTTAAAAATAAAGCGAACGCGTTTTCAGTTTCCTTGGGACATTAGGCATTCCAAAGGCATCGGCGACCTTGTCATCGAATTTGAAATGGTCAAAAGAAGGCTTAAAACGGGCCAGGGACCCGGACGCATAGGAAGTATTTTTTAATTCAATTTCAAAATCTACGCAAAAATCAAAGTATGTAGGTATCAAAGTTTGTTTTCTGCCAAATATAATTGGTATGCACACAATGGCCCGAAAGGAACGACACAAAATGATTGCACCTGGTGACAAATCAAAGCAAATACGAAATGTTATTGGTCCCGAATTTTATTGTGAGCAGAAAAAAAAGAGTTTTTGTTGAGGTTTCCAATTGATGAAGTGAAGATCTAATTGGCAATTGCGTTGTCAACTGTTTGCTCAGATTTATGATCTGGATTTTAAGCCAAACACTCAATGGAGTCGTAAAAGCCACAAAGTCCCGGATTTGGGAAGTGATAAAAAAGCAGGAGAGGGTGAAAATTAAACATTCCGAGATGGTATTTTAATTGATATATCTATTTTATGGTTTTAAATTGTACTTCAGAGTTTAAAGTATTACATTTGTATACTTTTAACTGATAGATTTTAGAATTGAAGTTATTTTCCCTACACTCTTGCAAGCAGTTTGACTTTCTTAAATCAAATCTGTTTTTTCCCCTTTTACTTCCCTAATTTGTACTTAATTTTTTCAAGTGTCGCTAAAAGCTCAACAACAGACATCCACATGCCATCCATATCACACCATATTTTATCTTTATCTAGAGGATCACTTCGTTATCGGCCTTATCCCCTGGCAACTACAGCCACTTTGTATCTGTATCTGTTACTCGTTCTTGTATCTGTATCTCAACTTATCTTTTGTTATCTCGTGTTCGAGCCTCTGTTCCACTGCCGCCCCCCTCAAATACCGAATGAAAATGAAATCAAATTGAGGAAATTAACATTTAGCGGCTGTGGCAAGTGGAACAACTGGGAGATACAAGTACAATGTGCATACTACATCTGTTCAGCTCTCGGGAGGCAGTGTCTAAATTGTTTGTTGTTGCTACCTGTCAGACATTATCTGGCTAATAGCTATTGCTTCCACGATGTCTCTGCTGGAATAATACGAATGGGAATCATTTCGATTGTTTGCCGGGGTACTGCACAATCTAGTGCCCCCGGGGCGCCATTTAACGCTTTTGTAGCTAGCCCCCTAATTACACCAACAACAGTCTAAAACAATAGATTATATCAGTTGATCGATTCCAATTATTTGCCAGTGCACGTGTGACAATTTCAGAATGCAATTGGCTCATTTAAAAGTCGACAGCGCACAGGGTATTAGGTTGCATCACTTGATAAAATATAGAATTCTGCCTCTGGCACAGTAGCGATTTGTAGCGATTTGCGTAGTATACTTATTGAGTATTCATCCAGTTGCCAGCGGGAGATATAAATCAGGAATTTGTCGTTACAGCAGTGGGATAATGTGGATTTTATTAAAGGGGAGATTACAATGTTGCATGGCTTTAGTCTAGTTATAATTTATAGATAAAGTAGTGGCATATGGTAACTTAAATAGCAATCATATAATATTAATATTAAATATCAATATCAATGTGTTTTCTGTAATTAAAATGGTGAATATAATGTACTTGTTTATATCTGTAGCTAAACCTGCTAACTGATCCTTGAAATTGCCTGATATCGGGCATTTGGATTATCCGTAAAGCACATAAAACCCATTAAAAACAGGCACGAAGTGTCCCCTCGTTAATTAAGCTACTTTGAGGGCATTTAAAAATTACAAATGACCGACCGAATAGGGTTCAACCTTGCAGTGTTACATTGTGGCAAACAAACAGACCGATCGGAGAAGCCAACAAACAATCGCGGTAGCCATATATTCACGATCACGTAAAGTTACGTCAATGTCGCAGGCGATCGGTGTGATCGATTCAACGAGATTCCATGTGGTAGCCACAGGTAAAACGAGCCCATTTAGCATCTTCATTTGCATGCAGCCCACCACCGTCAGGCAGGCAGGCAAGCAGGAGGAGCACTCAGGCCAGACTCAGCCCAGGCCCATGCCCACATGATGATCATGATGATGGGGATTTGCATACGGGGTTGGCATGGGTTGAACCCTAAATATGGCAGGTTAAGCGCGGTTCATTGCGGCGTAGTTCCCAATCAAAGCGGTTCAATTAACTCGAACACTTGAACTTGACATAGTTTGCAGGGCTTTTTAGAAATTAAAGGTGGCTAAAAATATAGCTTAGCCAGAAAACACTATTTTATTAAGGCAAACTTGGGCGGGAGGTAGACAAGCTTCTTTATTGGCATCCATTGTTGACCTACCTCAGCATTCAACAACGTTATTTGCAGTTATTATTATTAACATATATTTAAATAGTTAAGAACGTGTAATTTCCCGTAAAATACTTGATCTCTAAATAGGTTTTAGTACTTATTACATCTCTTAATCTAAATTATAACCACATCTCACATCTTTCAATCAAATTGACAACCTGCAACGTAAATTTGTATAAAATTTGTGTAAATTTGTATAAGCAACAAATTAAGCCCATTTATATAGATCACACCTCTAGGCAGTTCGTTGACAAGTGGTGGTGACCTCTATTTCCGTCATTTCCGCATGATACTGCTTTTCAATATTTAAGCAACCAATTCTCACCACTCTCCTTACTCTTTTTTCCATACAGATAGATAAATAATGCCGGTGAAGAAGATACTGCAGCGGTGCAGACCCGTACCCCTGTACGTGGTACTGGTGCTATCAATCTGCTATTTTATCCTCCAATTGATCCTCAGCCATTGGACACACGGACTCACACTGCTGATGGCCTCCCATCATATGTTGTGCAACATCATAGCTCTCACCGGCTGCATCATCACAATTAAGGTGAGTGGAGCAAGTTTTATTAGCCTTCAAACAATATCTTTATCACACTGATAACAAGTTAAAGAAGATCTTAAGCGAACGTCTGAGTTTGGATATAGAAATCTGTAGAAGTCAAAGTACTATAGGGTTTTTAGATTATTCTAAAAAATGCTATCTATCTATCGTAGTTTCGAGTGTTCTTAAGATATTTTGATATACAATTAGGATTAATAGAGAACTATCCATAAGATATTAAATAGAAATACCCTGCTCGCTTTCGGTAACATTTTGAAAGACAATATTATTGTTTGGGCAGTTTAACTTTTTAAACCCACCGGTTTTAATTATTGTTATTATTATTTTGGCCAGGAAATGTCGCGTGCAAAGTCAAAACAGATGCTGGTGCATTGAACTTTTTTTGTGGCCCGAAAAGCAAAGCGCACAACAAACAGTATTCGAACGCATTCCAAACACATTTTTTTTACTCTGCGAAAACTGGTTCCTTTTGGATTTCGGGATATAATTTATGGGCCTGCTGTATTTCTTTGAAATTTGTATATCTTTTTACCGGGAGTGTCCCATTTTAGTTATTATTTAGACTTATCAGGGGCATTCTGACAGAGGGTCTCAGTGCTTATCAGCAGATTGCTGTATAATTGCTGATTCCGAGTGTAATGCCCCTGTCTACACACAGCAGGTGACATGAAATCAGGTTGATTACACGGAGATACCGGACAACGACTGGCTTTAGTCACACTGTTTATTTTTTGTTGTGTTTCTCTGTCCGAAATGGGGCACTATCACATAAGTGCCATGGCCGATAGAAAGCGAAAATGTTAATATATATAAATGATTCAGAGATTTAGAAGATTTGGAGCTGAAGATTGCAACGGGGGAACAAAGGATTAAGCTTGATTAAAGTGGAATTTGATCACAAATATTTATTACCTTTGGCAATTATTATATTTATAATCTTTCTTTAATAAAGACAGACAAGAAAGTTGGTATAAAGAGTTAATCATAAATATTATTAAAAAGTTTCTTATAGAGATCTGGTTTATGACTAATAACATCACCTGAAAAACTGCTTAAAATGTATTTATTTATTCGAAAGTTCATAACTTTTTACTCAGCTTGTTTAACTATCTAAACAACAATCAAAACGAATAATATTTTATCAATAAAAAGCATATCGATATCATTTGAAATCTATTACTAAATATTAATTTAGCGGCGCATTGATTTAAATTCAAGGTGAATACTCCCCAAAGCAAAAAAAAAGTGTCGTCCGACAACAAATTTATGGAGCAGTCAAAGTTAAATATTTTATTACTGAATGGATGCAAATACTAGTCGCGGTTGCCGCCATGGGAAAGCGTGCCAAGCACGTTTCGCAAAAGACAAAAATCCAACAAGACTTGGCTTGGCCAAAAGTAGCACTGTGTTTGTGTTCAACACCAGAAATCGAAAGCTTCCAAAGAGTCGATGGCGTCGTTGTAGGTGTGGACAGTTGTGTGGGCCGATTCCGAACTTATATAATGGGACGTTGGACGGCCGAGGACCAGCGAAGCGTTAAAATAGCTGCCAACCATTGTGGTGATGGGCCAATGCCAATTGTTATGATTTGGCTTAGAAAGCATGACGATGGCGAGCGAACTATTCCATTCTATAGCCCCATGTTCCATGATTATTGTCTATCGAAAACACACACTGAAAAATAGTAACAAAAGAGTTTTTCATTTTCTTTGCTAAAAGTTGGTTCAAGTTGAACTTAAATTAATTGTAAAATTAAAATAGAGAAAGAGTCAAGGTTATTTTAATGAGTTTAAATCTAAAGGAGTTTTTCTCCTTTCTTTTTGTTGTATAAACTTTATTAACTATTTTATTTATGACCTTCCAGCACAGTACACAGAAGACGGTGGACAAGGATCCACCACCCCCCATTCAGACCAAGGCCAATGGCAATGGATCCGCCGGTGTGATTGTTAACCTAACCGAAACGGAGGCCCAGACCAAGGCCAAGCGGGAGTGCCGGGAGCAGAAGCTGCGAAATACTTTCGGCTGGGCCAGAATAGATATTCTGACCATGCTGATTGTGTTCATTATCCTGGCTTCATTATCCTTCTCACTGGTGGTGGAGGCCCTGCAAACTCTGGTCCACATCGATCATCAGGATACAATGCATCTACCGATTCCCGTGATGATGCTGGGCTTCGTGGGTTTAATCCTGAATGGACTGACCTATCTGCTAATTGGCGGATATACGCTGCATCAGGGCAGCTTCCTTCACTTGACACCCGGTGGCAATGTGGTGCTCGAGCGTCCCATGTCCAGCAACATGGACGTATCCCTTACGCCGATGCAAAGGCAGCTGAGTAAATCGCGGAATGATCGGCAGTTGCGCGAGGAACTGGAGGCTGAGGTGGGCAGTGTTTACTTTGCAACCAAACGTCAGGGAGCCGTGGAAATGCTTCGCGACGTATCCAGCACCATCTTTGTGATCGTGTGTGCGGCAATTGTCTATGTGGCGGAGGATGAGGAGCACACGGCCAAGTTTATCGATCCCGTTCTCTCTATTTTCTCGTGCTTCCTGCTGGTGTCGCTCAGTTATCCCTACAGTAAGTGCAAGTTATAAAGGATGGATATATAGAAGGTATTAACTTTTTTTTTATCTCCCCCGCAGTGAAGGAATCTTGTCTGATTCTATTGCAGACCATACCCGGCTCCATCGATATGGAGAACTTCGAGCGGACGCTTGTGAGCAAATTCCCAGAGATCATCAGCTATCACGATCTGCACATTTGGCAATTGGCCGCCCATAGTTACGTGGCCACCATTCACATTCAGTTCCAGAATCCCAAGCTCTACCTTAAGATCATCGATCAGGTGCGATCATATTTCCATGATCAGGGCATTGGAGCGGTCACAATCCAGCCGGAGTTTTATCCGTCCACCAATAAAAATGCCTCCGCATCGCTGGAATGCCTGATGCAGTGCCAGGCAGCAGAATGTATCGAAAAGGTTTGCTGTCGCGACTCTCGCACCGATCTGCGCGAGATTTGTGATGCTCCCGATGGCGACAAAACATCATCGTCACCGCAGGCCAAGAGCAAATCTAAATCCTGTGCCGAGCTAAGTTCAGTGGTTGTGGAGAAGCCCATAGAACTTAATGCAGCCCAACTGCTTGAGGGTCAGGGTCCTAAGGAACTGGCAAAGTCTATGCCCAAGCTGCAACAGACGGAGGAGACAGAAGCTGAAGCGGACAGTGGCTTGAGTTCACCTTCGGCAAAAGAAACCACTTCCGTGGCCAATGACAGTCCACCGACGAGAAGCGAGTGATTCTCCTTCAATAATTTAAAAAAAATTGAATCAAGGCTTAACGATTTTAGCTAGCTCTTAAGTTTAGTTTACGAATATTTGCCATATCTATTTGTTGGAGCTCCTTTTTCATATGAAACGAGACGCTTAGAAAGCACTGGTTGAGCTAAGTATTGTCATAAGTTATAAGAAGAATTTAAATAGTATTTAAATTTCAGAAGAGCCATAGCCTAAACTGAAGTATTGAAAGTCTTCTTGAGCGAGTGACCTTAGAAAAGCTAAATTGTGTAGGAGTTTTTCCTGGTACCAAAACAAAAACTAATCATCGTCAATGCCTAGGATTACAAAAACAAAATATACACGCCGTCAACGCCAGTGACGGCAATTTCTATTCTTTTTCTGGAAGGAAATTTCCGTTTTATTCCCTTGTAGTATATTATTATATAAATCAAAAGTGAAGGATTAATTCCTAATCCTATATGTATTTTTATTTGTATTTTACATACCCTGCAAGATTATAAAACTCTTTCCGAAATAGGATAGAAATGGCAACACAGGTCATCTTTCATCATCTTTCTATGTTCGTTGCATATTCTCGCATAATCTGTCTTCGTGTTGTCAGAATTTGTTGTTGGGCTCCGATCCTGGAAATCTGTGCCCAACCATGGTATTAACAATGTATTTTTGGCACTTCTGTATGAGTAAGGAGATTTTTAACCACATTTAGAACCCATCAAATATGTAAAATATTTCCTGTGTATTATTTTATACTTTTTTATATCTTTATCTCTTATGACAAACCAAAAACGAAACTTAATTTTGCCACCAGTGCATTTAATTTAACAAATATATTTTTTAAGGTATATTTACTATTTGTATGTGTGTATGTTGTACTGCGCATAAGTATAAGATATTTACAACCGAAAGAATACAAAAAATATATGTATGTACATATGTATGTAATTACATTGACGTGTCATTAGCTAAGCCGTTTTTTCTTCTGTTAAGTATAAATACACGTGTATAAAAATATTTGGAGTATGCGTAAGTATTTCAGCTCTGCTTAAGTTATATTAATTGTAAGTAGAAGGTTCCACCGGTGGGTACATTAACAAACATTCAACAACGGATATCAACGATATCTCAACGGACAGGTCATCAGTTTAGATAAGGCCGGTAAATTAGATACATCATTTTGTGATTCACTTGCCGCCCAAGAGATACTCCAGGGTGAAGAGCCTTATAATCAGCGCCAGGTTGTCCGTTGTCGCAAAATCAATCACGCTCTCGTTATCGTCGGGCGTATGCCAGACACTGGGAAAGGGCACAGGAATGAGATGGAGAACGGGAACGTTTCGGCGCAGGAACGGTAGGTGGTCGTCCTCGATGGAAGAGGAGCGCATGGCCTGGGACTTGAAGTAGAGTGTGGGATCGCGTTTCGCAACCCCACTGTTGGCATAGCGTTCGAGCAGCTCATATTCGGCCAAACGCGTCTCCACGGACTGCATGCGCATATACCAGGATTCCGTGTTCTCGAAGAAGCTATAGAAAGCGGGATGCGGTGCTCCCAGGAGATCCAACAAGACCAGCATATCGATGCAGTCCAGCTTACCTTCCTCGTGCCACCGCTTGGCCAGGTGACGGGCCCCATAGATAGAGTCCTTGGGTCCCCATTCCTCGAAGGCCTCCTCGCCATCGAAGAACAACAGCATCAGACTGAGTTTGCTCTCCTTGAGGGCGTTCAACTGCTCCTGGAGAACGTAGGCCAGGTTAAGGAGCATGGCGCAGGGTACTGCCGAATCGGTGGCCCCCAGGAACTCCACTCCCGGAATATACTTGCTGTCGTAGTGACAGGCGAGCACCAGGTATCGCTCCGCTTTCGGATTCAACCGCGCGATAATGTTATGAAAATGCAACTTTCCCTTGATGGGCGCGTGATCATGGAAGCTATCTACCTCCACGTCCCACGCCAGATCCCTCAAACTCTGGACTATGTACTGGCGGACGATGCTGTGATTACCTGATCCCACAACCCGGGGTATCAAGATGTTGCCGAGGGCCTCCCGCAAGTGCAGTTTATCCGATAGGTTGCTATACTCGAGGAACTTGGATTCGGACAGTTCGCTGGGATTGTATGATATCTGCAGTTAAAAGAAACGAAAAGGTCACATTTAGTGGACAGCTGGAGGGCGGCGTCATGATAAGGTAACAAACGGCAGCAGCACCTGAGATCGTCCGACCAGATTATCGCGCAAGGAGACCGAACTCCGGGCCAAGGTGGCCATCAAAGCCGCCTGAAGGCAAAGCGTCCACATTTTGGCTGGCAAGCGTTGCAGCATTCTAAGCAAGACTACGTGGCGTAAGTATTTTGTGGTTTTATGAGTGGGAGTGCGCTGCTGCGCCCCAAACCAACAACAGGTGGTTTAAATCAATATAGCGGCCGGTGTACCGAATTCCGAGGAGGTACGCCTGCGGCCCGATACTGCGGCAGCATGCGATGTTGCGAGATATCTGGCCACGGCTAGTAATTTATCATTTTACGTGAATTTTTTTCGGTTCAAATAATTGAGGCACAAACAGCAAGAATAATAAAACAAATTGCGAGGAGTAACAGCTGTAGGCTATGGCCAGGTGGCAACGCCTGGCATAAACAGGTGGCAGCACGATAAAGAAGCTCAGTGGCGTATGAATACATTTATTTTAAGGGGGCCAAGAACATTTTATTTTTACTTTGAATTTAATTATATTAAGCAAAAGCATAATTTAGTTTTCTTTTTTTAATAAAACTCTGAACTACCTACGAGTATTTCTGCTTTAAACTACTTAGACCTTTATAGATATCTAAGAAATTTATAGATTTCAATTGGAAATCGATACTGTGTGTATGTAATACATACATACATACATATGTACATATGTACATATTTCCATTTTTCATAAGTAATTTCTGTTTGCAGACACACTTTCTTTCCCTAAATATTTAATTCTATTCCATACCTATTAGTTTATTCTGCACCCTCTACACACGGAAGAGTAAACAAAAACAATACATTTTCCAACAAAATATAAACATTTGATTTTCCACCTCTAACCTTCGGGATATCCACCAGCTCGAAGCAAGCGCCCAGGTTGTAGATCTTTTTTCGCGGTCTCGGCAGCAAGCGCTTAACAGCCTCCATTAGAGAGTAATTCCTAAAGAGCACACGCATTTCAATATCTTGTCTTTTTCGTTTTTAATACAATAGCACACAGAAAACACTAGACAACACACGTTTTCCAATTGCTGTTATCGAAACTTATGCAATGGGAAACGATTACAAATAGTTACACAGGCGCGACGACTTTCTCTCCCCTCGCTGGCATGTAAACAACTGCATTTATATGTAGTATGTATGTACAAGAGTGTTTTTCCAACTTATAATTAATGGAAATGGGAAAACAAACAGTCCGGTGGTAGATGAGGATTAGTCCGTCTTGGCGGCCTTGGAGCCGGTCGCTCCGAAGTACGCCCGGTAGATATACAGCCCGAGGGCGATGTGCAGCGATACGACAGCGCCGACGGCAGCAGCTATGTTCACTTTGACTTCGGAAATGCTGAAGAATTGGTCGAGAACGAAGCCTTTGAGGACAAAGAATGTCAGCACGGGCAGGAACACGATGAGCATGCAGTAGAAGAGCACTGTCTTGAAGGAGCTGTAGTCCTGCGAGTCCTGGTGCCGAAAATAAACAAGGGATTAGGCCAGCCGGCAAATGGGGGCGATTCGGAATGTGAATGTCTTACCTCTGACTGCTGGCGGGTTTGTTTCGTCGGGCCCCCGTTGCCACCACCGGTCTTCTTCGTTTTGTTCGACATTTTTAAGATAAAATGAAAACTCGGCTCAATTGAAATAAGTGATGATTTCTACTAATTTCGGTTTTTGCTTTGACCTGCCATTCGGTTATCAAAAATATTTGACAAATCACAAAATCACATGATAAAATAGTAGTACCTTTTTTCCATTATGAATATACCAAAATATACTATGAAAAGAATATTCGATTACTTTTCGGTATGCATTTATTATTTGCCAGTTTTATTGTTTAAAAACTAATAATAGGGCATTTTATTAATATTATTAAATAATAACTAGTGTTACAGAACGCTGTTTTTTCATAGTAATGAACTTCAATAAATTAAGGAATAAAACTGAAAACTAATTTAAACTATATCTATATGGCTAAATGGCTTAAATTACCCGTTAAAAAATCGGATGGTATCGGATTAAATTCAACTTTGCTAAAATTTTAGATGCCTTAAACATATGTATCAACAAATTGACCACAAATTGTTTAATTTGCGCTTGTCGCAATGTTAATTCTAAGCATTTAACCTCTGCTGTTCAATCGACAACGAAATGAGAATATTTTGGTATATTTCGTCCGACCTCAATGGCATATTGCGACACTGTCGCTGCGGTCACACTGGAGCGAAAGGGAAAACAAAAGCAAGCGACGAAGACGCGAATCAAAGGGGCACGCGGCAAAATGTAAAAACTTGCTTATTGGTTTATTTTTAACAGTTGCCGTCATCGCAGTCGCATTTGGCCGATTGCTCCCCCAGCACCGCTTGCGTGTGTTAATTAAATTTATTTCAGCCATTGCCAATTGCTGCGTATATTCGGCGGTAATTAACTGAGCCTGCAGTTAGCCGCACGCTTTCGTACAGTTGAGACGCCGCGCGGAAATTTCCACTGCAGCGCCGCAGCTATGGTTTTGACAAATTTCGAGTGCTGGGCACATGGCGTTGATCCGTCATCGCCCGCTGCCGCAGGTTTCGAAACTGGCAGCCATCGTCCTCACCTGGATCCCTTTAATCCGCGTACCGTTGGATTCCTCACCGATCCCAATAATAATAACAACAGTGACAACAACAATAGCAGCACCATAGATGGCCAGCCGACGCCGGAAGTCCTGCCACTGGAGGTGCTTCGCTGCAAGAAGCGCCTGAATCCGCATGGTGACTGCGGGGGCGGCGACGGGGATGTGGACCAGCCAGTGTACACCAAGCGGTGTCGCTACGATGACGCGGATCTGGCTGCGCAATATTGCAATGGTAAGTACTATCCAAATAAAAGAGATTGTAATATCTAGTTTTCTCTATCGGTTTTCTTTTGCAAATATTATTCCTGATTAGCAGTATTATTTAGCAAGGTTGTCTTGGGAAATGTTTGAATTCATTAATTACATTACCTATTTTTACATACACTTACTGTACTCCAATATTAATATTGTTAAGTGTAACTCTTAGCTGTAATTGGGGTTTGTAATAATTTGACCTTGGGGTCGTAAGCTTTGCGCACATTTAATTGGCGTTGCGTGAAAAGTGTCGTAAAAGTTGTGAATTTACAAAACTCGTCTGTTGACCTTGTTGCCTCCCTTTTCAAAGTGGTGGTGTGTTGTGACCCGCGTTATCAATTGCCATTTAATTCGGTGCGATTTCCGCTATCACATATGGTAACCATCGCTCTCTCTCGAAACGATAAGCTCTTGACAGTCCCGCTTACCGGCCTCTGACAGTCATCTTGCCTAAACGCACGACTCTGCTATATATATAAATATGTATATATATAAATTTATATTTATGTGAGCAGCTTTCGAGACGCTGCTGTGCTGCTATTGCCTTTTCCCTTTAAAGGTGTATGTCTAGGAAGTTTTACACAATATCTACATACATATATGGATCATTATTTATATATTTTATATTATTTATTAATATTTAATTCTGTTGCTACCAGTCCTCTTATCTTTTTAAATTTAAATCAGTGGTGCCCACACGCCAGCATTGACACGTTAGACTAGCATTTGTGTAAGACCGTGTTACGAACGATTACACTGTCGGTGTAAGCAGAGCTCGGGCAGCGAAACTTGCAGACTTGCGAGTCTGTCTTTAGGGCATTATTAATATAAATTTACCAAATTTTATTACATTTATAAAATCATAATAATGTACTTGCAATTTCGAAATGTTAAGAAATTTCTTACCTTAGCACTTTTCCCCCCAAGGTAATGCTTACCTTATCAGCACAAACGCAAACATTTTAGTAAACAAAAAATGAAAAAAAAACGACTTGGAGATAAGAAATGACAACGGCGGCAACTCGCTGCTCTGCTCGAATTGGTTATAAATAAAACGATCGGTAATTGGGGCAAATATCGATAGCAGCAGCAACAGCGTCGACGTGATAAAACACTGAGAAAAAGGGTTTAATATATAAGACATTTCTTTTAAATAACCCAGATAATAATTACGTAATCATTTTATATCTAAATATGTATACAAAATATTGTTTTTTATAAATATTTTTAGAAATGTTAAGATAGAAGTTTCTGTCAATTATTACTCTTGATTATATAGGGCGGAGCAAGTTTAAAATGTTAAAAATAAGTGATTATGTTATATATTTATATGCAAAATTAATTTTAAATATTATTTAAACATATAGTATTTTCTAGCTGCCATAATTACTGAGAAATGTATTTGTTTTTGTTGAATTTCATATTAACTATTACTTTTTTTTTTACAAATTTCTCCCTCTTTGTCTTGCAGATTTCTTTTCACTGCCTGCCACACAAATAATTGGAACACAGGCCTGTTTGATGGATTACGAGATGCAGGCCAATGGCGGCGGCATGATGATGGAATCAGAGCCCACTATTCCACACCAACAGCAGCAGCAGCAGCAGCAGCAGCAGCAGCAACATCAACGCATTTACCAGCATTATCAAGGTCATTTGCATCGCGCTAACCGTGATGTGAGTCGTTGCATGATGTCGCACATGATATAGGGAAAATAAGATATACCTATAAACATGTATATAGCTGAGAGTATATTTCCATTTAAGAACGCACAAGAAACACACATGCAACCGTTCACCGAGCGAGGACGCGTCTCTCTTTATTTGTATCCATAAATTTCGCCCATTACTCATAAGCAAAAGCAAACGATTGGATTTATATGAATCGCCGCAGTACACAAAATACCTAACACAAGCCAAAAACAAAGAGAAATTTGTAAAAATAACAAACACAGCGATGAGTTGTCGATAGCCACAATCATCCTTATATATTGTACAAAACAAAAGCTAACTCATAGGAAATTTGAACACTAAACTCATGTACTTAATAACCTAAAGCAGTGAAAAAATACCTAACTTAACTTTAAATATGAATCGTTACAGAGCAATTATAACAATCAATTAGTACGAAAGCAATATAAACCTAAGTAAAATGTTAAAGCGGCTTAGTTCGAGTGCATAGAGCCTTCACAAAGTGTTGGATATATAAAGTTATATGAGAAATATTGCTGGTTCGAAAGCAGATTAGTATAAGTATAAGCCCGTAAGACCATAAGTTCAAATATTTTACCAGAAATAATTAATTTTGTGTAATATTTACAATAACATGTATTCTCTTTTTATATATTTTGATTTATTTGTTTCTATAACATCAATTTGAGATTTTTAATTGAAATTTTTTAATATTTAGAATTTATTTCACCTATAAACAAAGAAAATGTGTAAACAAATGAATATATAAAGTTAAACAAGGAGAAAATGAAGAAAACACTTTGTGAAAGATCTAAAAGCAACAAGCAACTTCATAGAGCAAGAGCTAAAAAATGAAACGAAATGTAAACTCCATTAACTGATAGACAAACCTCTGCCTCTCGCTCGTTTACAGAATCCGCAGAGCGAGCAGCAACGCCGCCATCGAAGATAAAGCGAAGAAATGATCCTTTAGAGAAAATTCAATTAAAAGCCGAACGCAGCAGCAGTGTAGCTGTGGCGGACTTGTATATAGCCACGCATGGTGGCTGCCTGCATCACTTCAGTAAGCTAAGTGGTGGCGGGCCAGAGGAGTCTGATATCTAAGCAAATAGCCCAAAGGGCTACCCTGTAGCCTCCAATCAAAGTACAATCGAACATTGTAATAGCCTAACCTAAGTAGAAAAGTAAGCTCTCGCATATATCGCAACCTGAAGGTGCTTTGTCCTAGTATTTTGATTTCTAATAAAAATCGTAAACTACCTAAAACCCTATCAAAGTTATTAAGTGCCTGAAGGGGGAGATGAGTCTTTCTATAATTTCCTATCCTTTAGTTGGGATTAATCAAAGCATCTTTAACACCACAACCTAACAAGCACGTGCTGGATGTACCGTAGTGCTTAAACATTCAAAGTCAAAGCCTTTACGATAAACTTTCAGTGTCAGTTAAGTCGGCAGGTATCCGACAGCCCTACTGCCACATAAAAGCAATATATAATACCCACGATTTGATATCTAAATGATACCTATTATCTTGCTGGTTGATTACCATAAATTGACGATGGAATTGAGGCTCTTATGATATGAAATTGGATGAAATAGGGCTTGAAATGCGCTCTCTTTCAAAGCAGATACTTTCCAGCAGATTGACATGCATGAGTCACAAAACTAAATCAGTTGTAACTACCTGTCCCCTTATCATATCCTTATAAATATATACAAATATCAGTGTATTCAGTTCGCAAAACGAATATTTTCTACATATATGTATCTACCGATTGTTGCAGGTAAATTCTAAAGAGATATCTCCCAAAAGTAGGCTAGGAGTGGAGGAAATTAGTTCGTTCTTTCACTTATTTCATTCTTTTTAAATTGTCTCCCCTTAAAAAAGAAGATAATATACTTTCTCAAGGTATGTAAGCCTTAATGTATTTTCCAAGTTAAAGGGTACAGTGTTTCTGTGTTGGTGTATCCACTAGATAAATGCAGCGTTAAATGCAATTGAAAGTTAGTACTTAAGAATACTAGATGCGGCGGCTATAACAGTGTGATCCGGTCGACTAGATGCGCTTCCCCGATCTCTGTCAGTTTTGCAGCGTTTGCTGCTCCCGGTTGTCCGCGTTGATGTAGTTCTCCTGAACGTCCTTCACCATGAAGTCTACCAGATTGCGCAGATCATACTTGTGCTGCCAGTGCCAGTCTCGTCGGGCATCCGAGTCGTCGAAGACCTCTGGCCACGAGTCCGCGATCAACTGGCGACTATCCGGCTTGTAGGTCACATGCAGATGGGGCACATGCTTGCTCAACTGATTCACCAGTTCCTCTGGTGTAAAGGACATGGCAGTGACGTTGTAGACGCGACGCTTCAGCTTCTCATTTGGCGCCTTCATGAACTCGAGAAGGGCCCTGGAATAGAAGGAATATAATTAAGGTCAGGAAGAAGTTATAAATAAATATTAGTAGCTTAAAAAGGGAACTCTCTTAGACTCACCGCAAGCAATCCTCGATATACATCATGGGCAGTCGAGTGTCGGGACGCAGGTAGCAGGTGTATCTACCATGTCGCAGGGCCTCATGGAAAACGGCAACGGCGTAATCTGTAAAGGATATGGTTTAGATAAGTGACATATGTATGTGATAAGATACCTTTTCTCGCTGCATTACGTTTCTAAAATCTGTTTATAATCACTACAACTAAGCTATTTCCAAGGAATAATTCATAAGAGATATTTTAGGCGAAATTAATTATGGGTATAGACCAGACTTAGATTTGAAATAACCATCCAATGCTATATAACTTTCGTCTTCCTCTCTTGTTTTAGTTTAATTTCAAACACTTTAAGTAAAGTGCAATCATAACAAAGCCTTTGTTATATTATATTTAATGGGTCACCAGATCAAGTCAGTGTATGGATAGCAACAATTTGATATACATATATAGTAAATAATGCCCATTGTCTTGCCCTTCTGATTACCATAAATTGGCAATGGAATTGAGGCATAGTTGTGATAAAAAATTGGATTAAATTAGGCTTGAAATGCGCTTTCTCGACGACACCGCTTCAGTTTAAGTGGAAGAAGTATAGCAGCAGATATTTTCCGGCAGATTGACATGCATGTGTGCTTCTAAAGAAAGTCCATTCGTACCTGTGGTGCCACCGCCTGGCGGATCGCTGGATATAACCCCGGGGAAGCGCAGGCATCTGAAGTCCAGACCAAATTTGTGGTAATAGTATTCACCAATTAGCTCGGCGTGCACCTTGGAAACGCCATAAATAGTGCGGGGTCGCTGGATCTATGGAATACAAGGCCGCTACACTTTAGTATCGAACAAACATAGCTGCAGGAGCAGGAGTAAGTGTCCTACCGTAACATTTGGTGTGGGATTCCGGGGACTATCGGGGCCGAAGGCTCCAATGGTGCTGGGCACGAAGATGCGAAGCTTGTACTGCTTCGCCAGCTCGATGACATTGTGAACACCCTCGATGTTGACCCTGCAAGGGAATATATATATATACATATCTTTTTGGTGTAAAAACTCTTGTGAGTTTTGGTTTTGAAAAAGCATATTTAATATTCTTATTATTGTGTTTAAAATCTTACCTCACTGCCAACGGCACATTTTGCTCGCCAACGGCACTAAGCAGGGCCGAGAAATGTATTAGCCAGTCAATGCGATGGTCCACGACGATTTTTTGCAGCCCCTTGAAGTCCAGGATATCAGCGAAGATGTACGGCCCATTCTCCAGCACCGCCTGGCTGGGCTTGATGATGTCCGAAAGGATCACATTCTGACTGCCGTACTGCGAGCGCAGCAGCTTGGCGCACTCGATGCCCAGTTGGCCAAGACCACCTGGAAAAGCATGAGAGAATCATTATATATTAGATTATATTATAATTATATATATAGAAACATTTTATGGGATATCGTACTTCCTATCTTGTAAAAAATTCTTTAATTTCGAATGATAGTATCTTTAGGACTTCCCTAAATTCTTAAAAAGTTTGCGAATTTCAGTCTGCCGTTAATAATAATATAATATAATAATATATATAATATAAATAATAATAACAATATAATATAAGAATTTTATAAAAAATTGTTGTCTTGCAAAGAGTGCACTTAAAATTCCCAACTAATGATTCAGCGACACTAGTAAATGTTGATGACCTATAAGTTAGCCAAATATTATTGAAGAGGCCCATTGGAATGGCTAAATTAATTTTATACTATAACCTGCCGAGTCTGTCTGCGTACAAAAGATATTTGGGTGTCTGGCATTATAGTCGAATCTCGCTTTAAGTGGATTAAATCAGGCGACTAGACCTCGAGTTAGTCAAAACGCTCAGTAAACTAAATTAGATATAAAAGTTTATGAAAACATTAAGGATATGCTCTCATGGTGGGATAAACACGTAACAAACTAATTATTTAACCTGACAAACTCAAGTCAAGAAACTGTAGCTAAGAAACGTTCTTAAAAAACACCCATTGTTGCTGAAAACAAAACCATGTTGACACAGGTTCATCATACCCTGTTCTATCCTATGTTTAGCGGGCTTTTAAATAAATAGCTGTGTCTATAAGTTGTTACAAAAAACATTTAAGCACCGTGTACCGAAATAGAATACGTTAATAATTAACACAACTTTTTAAAATGATTAAAAAAGTACAAAATAAAAGAAAACTCAATGAACTCTATATAGATATATCTTGATATATCTTATATCAGCTGTTGGTCGTCTGTCTAGTCAGCCTTGGAAGGCATCATCGAATTGCCAGGCAGCGTGGATATAGCATATGTACTATAAATATATAGCCGGAGACACGTGGCGCCCCGACTGACCTGTGATGAGAATTTTGGGGGGTCTACCCTGAACTGGCACCTGGTGGACAGTCCGACGCTGGACCAGCTGGGTGGCTGCTGCTGCTACAGGAGTAATCCCTGTGATCCTTGGTATAGCGACGGATAACGAGAGCGGAGTCGCGACGGGGCCCAGGGCCAAGCTGGCAAGACACTTGCGGAACATTTTCCAGATCTCTGTGATCTCAGCGAGCAACGATTTTCAACTGATTTCGAAATTTGCGAAATATTTCTCACGAGGCCCTCAGAATTACTGCAACAACTAATTTCCTCGCTATATGTTTTCGCATATAAAACACATCGCGTGAGCTCTCTCCTCGGATCCCGTCGGCTGGCTGGCTAGTCGCTCGCCTTTGGTTTAGTGAGTATTAGTTTTTGTTGGCAGCCATTCAAATTCATTATGAGCTCTATGAGGAGCTGCTCCGGCTGGGGCAACTGTCGCCATGGCGCGCACTGGTTTTGTTTGGGGGCCCCAAGTTGAGTGATTCAATAAAAACGAAAGCTGGCGCGATGAGGAGGAGGCCTGGCAATTGACAACAACAACCTCACAGAGATGGAATTGGATGGATGGATGGGTTTCCTTTTCGACGGCGGGGCATGTCTAAATCGGTTCGAATACCTCATACATACAAGTATATATAATATATATATTGCGTCGACAGTGGGTTATGGTTATGTAAGTGCGATTGTGCGTTAAACAGGGTGATTTTTAGCTGGGTTCTCGGGTCAGGCCCCCATTTTCGGGGAGGTGTGTCTCTAGGCAGCTTCACATGAGCTTTACTTGTACAGAATTTACTTGATTTTTCCTTGTTTTGTCAGTGTTTTCTTCTGAAATACATTTTTTTTATTGGTATATTAATATAAGGTATTATTTTATATAAATACATGCAAATTTTCTTTAAAAATTCCGAAAGTACTCTTACTTTTTACTATATATTAACTACACATAAACATATCTTGATGTATTATAATATTTAATGATCTTTATAGCTCCTCCGATAGTTTGAAACAAGTTTTGATCGCTTAAATAATCAAAAATGATAAATTGTAGATGTACATAAAAGGGAATGTATTTTTAATCGTAGATTTAATATATATTTGCTTGAAACTTACGATTATTCAATGGGAATTTAATTCAAATAGTTCTTTGTAATTTAATGTAATGTAATGTAATTGTAATATATTTCAAATTACACGTATTTCTATATTCAAAGTAGTATTATTAATACAATATGTTTATGTGTAGTTCTTTGATTATTTTATAGGTTAGCCATCACGTGCTGAGTAGCTTTAAACTGTGTACTTAGTTAGTAACCCAAAAATTAGTGATATTCTTGTAGAATCATTCCATCCCGTGATTAATGATAATTTATTCCTCTATGCTTCGCAAATCGAATTAACCTTGAGTGCGAAATTGAGGGTGTTGACAATGAACGGCAGTCCCTCGGGGGTCAGCTTGATATGGATTCCAATTAGCGGGTTAAGCTAACTTAATCCGAATTCAAATCGCACACGTGTAGTGTCCAGATAGTAAAGTGCAATGAATTAGCACTATATTTAGTGAGGGGTCTGATTTTCCGCCACCGATCTTATCATCTGTGGGCCGCCTTCCGACGACGGCCTTGACAACCCCTTGGATTCTCAGTCTCTCAAGTGCATGACGTAGATGGACTTGCATACTAGTAAATATTGTGCACATAGAACTAAAAATATTATTATTTGTTTGCCAGTAGCAAGAGGCAAGTAAACAGCTGAGAATTTCACTTATTACTCTCGCTCTATATTATTCGCCGCGGATATTTCAAAATAAATATGAAATTGTGGGAAAGCGAAAGTGGAAAAAAGAAAAGACAACTGACGACAAGACCTTATGTCACATGGCATCTAGCAATTTAAGCGCTTAATGTGGACTTTTAATTTAATTTGTTGAAAGCAAACTGAAGCCCATGAAGATGCAGTGATTTCCTCGAGGAAATGTAACATTTTATTGAGCAGAAAGTTGGAATTTGTATAATTGTTCTTCCTTCCTCATTGGTTTTAAAAACAAACCTTTTTGTTTTACCTATCTATTTTAATGGGAAATATTTATTTTAAGATTAATGTATTTATAATTCGTAAATTAAGCGCGATTAAATGTAGAAAAAGCTTACAAAATAGAGAAAATTAAGGGGTTACAGAAGTATGATATACAAGTAGAATATAGAGTATATTTCGATGCTTCCCTTACCTTTAACTGTTCCCAATTATTTAGTTAGTAAACCAATTATTTATTAGGTTAACTAACTAAAACTGATGCCATCTCAGCTGTTAATGTACTCAGGTAGAGCAACCTATTAAAACCCGAAAATTGCTCTTGGCCTTCGTTTGCACAGCTATTTCCTGTCATAATTCTCATAATTTCACTTGCAATTTCATTAAGCCCCCGCCGACTCCTCCGCCTTAGAGTGCCAATAATAAACGAATAAGCGAGTCGACCTGCCACGGCCCAGGCCCATCTCAAGGGAGCGAGAGGGAGCGACCTCTGATCCGTGGTCACAGATCGCCTCACCCGCGTTCCACAACGGAGTCCACTCCCAGCGAGAGAATCAGCCAAGTGTGGCGCCTGCCAACTTGGAACCCAACTCCGACTGCGACTTCGACTCCAGCTGCAGCTGGCAGGAAGCCGACGTTTCTGGTAGAGATCTTGAGTAATCCGCTGGGCTGTAACATTTTTCGAGCAACAGTTTCTACGTGAATTCCAAACGAGGCGGTTCGTCCAAACAGAAGACTCGGAAAGCCCATCGAATCCGCGCTGTTAACTTGGATTAAGTAAATAAATAATTAAATCGAAAAGCAAGAGTGAATCTGAAAGTGAAGTGAACTAAACATAAATATAATAAAAGCTAAAAGGCTTTACTTAATACTTAAGTAAGAGTGTTTGTTGCCTGATTAAAAAACAAGTTGGAGTAGAAAAATTTAACGGATTGACAGTAACTTGGATGTGTGACAGGAATCAGCGATTGTATTTATTGGATTAATTTGTAATTGAGTAAGTTTAGGGACGCCTTAAATAATAAAATTAAAAATATAAGAACGAGATAAATAATATGTGGATAACTCTGTAGTATTTTATATACTTCAGATTATCCTTTCTCTCCGCCTAATTTCCCCGAATTCCAAATGTTACAATTTGGGTTTCTTCTTTTCTACAACTCACCTACATCTAGAGTCGAAGTCTACCTTTCTTAAAGAACCGTTTGATGTAGAATTTAAACAGTTACTTAATTATAAGGAAAAAAAGAAATCAGAGCAGGTGAAATTGTCGCGGGAGATACCGAGATATATGTGTATGAATAGGGGCATAGAAAGGGGACCCAGCAGGAGGAGAGTGGATGGGGTCTTCACTTAGTGTGACTTCAAGGCGTGCAAAATGCAAGAAATTACACACAGCTACACACACTGGTACTGTCAGCTACAGATACATACGGCTCAGCTACAGATGCAGATACTTGGAGCCGAACAATGATGAAAACGACAATAATTTCAAGGTTCGTTTGATGTAAACTCCGCTGCGCATGCGTAGAAACGCGGCAGAAGATAACACAAAAACCGACGGCGGTTTGCGTTTTCACTCTATTCCAAAGTTTTGCAGCTGCTTCTGCTGCTGTTTTTTCTGTTTCTCTGATTTGGTTTTTTTTTTTTTTTTTTTTGTTAAATGATTACAAAATTTTCGTTGAAAAGCCATGTTACGCTTCTCGGCGCAAAGAGTTTCTTTTTGGAGTTGCGCAGTTGCATGGATAGAGGGTGGTATGGTTATAGTTATAGCCATGCCACGGAAAGGTATAATGTCTATACGTTATGAAGACGAGACGAGACCGAGTCTCGGGGCTATTGCACAAGAGAGCGTACGTACGACTTCCTGTCGTACGACTGCCGAAACCATCAACAAGAGAAGGGTTTATGAGGCGTTATAAGTGCACCTGAAGATGAAATCATTTAAGATATAGAGGAAATAAATATGGAAAATCACACAATCCTAATAATCCTAACTAATTGTACAAGCT